>CM062807.1:801859171-802453395 GCA_031772625.1 Pinus tabuliformis
TAAGTGGACATCGTGACCCTCCATTCTTTTGAACTTCACCATCACATTCTTCAAAACTGCTACTCTCATAGTCCTCAGAATTAGGACTAAGTGGACATTGTGACACCCCATTCTTTTGAACTTCACCATCATGCTCCTCATCACCGCTGCTTTCATAGTCCTTAGAATTTGGACTAAGTGGAATCTGTGACTCTTTAAATTCTCCATCCCCTCTTTCATCAGTGTTGCTCTCGTAGTCCTTAGAATCGGGACTAAGTGGAAGAATTGACTTTCTATTCATAGTGGAAGGATTCCCACTATATTCATCAATATGAATAGAGTTGTTACGCGATGAAGATGTTGATGGTGTATAAACCGAAACTTCACCATCAAAGCAATCCATCACTTTCAAATAGAAAATGTTGCATGACACAAATGGAGTCTCCTGAGAGTATTATATAGCTTAAAGAATGAAATATTCCCTCCAAAGTTATTCCCTCCAAAAATTTTTCGCGAAAATATTTCCCTCCAAAAATTTTCGCGAAAATATTTCCCTCCAAAAGTTTGTTAGATTTATTTACCTTTATTATTTTATTCTACAATTGATTGAAAAACATAAACTAATTTATTTTTATGAAATAAATCACTAAAATTCAAATTGTAAATCACAACTTGTACATTAATTATTCTAATAGTTAAAGTATATCATATTTACTTAACAATTTCTTTTTTTTTCTAATTTTCATAATATATTCTCAAACATATTAATCCCACATTCAATCCGTTGTAAAACAACTCTACAATATTCTCTCTATAATAATGTAAAACAAATTATCCCACATTAATCGTATGGAAAAACATCTTCGTAATTTCACTTATATAATAAATTTCGCTATCACTATTACTCGCCTCACATCTAGGTTTTCTGAAATTCCTTGAAAGACTCGTGAATTTGTGGAGCAGCGATATTGCTATCAACAATATATACAACGAAGAATTGTCGCAATTGAAAGGCAAGTACAATTATTTTTTCGAAATTTTCATATTAAATTACGTTAATGAAAAATATATTTTTTTTTAAATTAAAAAATTTTCCAAGCCAATTTTTTTTTTTTATACCACATGGTGAATCGGTAACTGTCTAGCCTAATCTTGCTATTTACCCCACCCCGCCCGCCACACCTCCCCCCTTCTCCAACCCCTGCCCCCCTAACTCCCTCCCCCCCCCCCCATTTTTTAATTTAAAAAAAAAAAATTTCCAACCCCACCGCACCCCGGCCCCCTGCCCATCCCACACTCCACCCCGGGCCCACCGGCACCGGGCCGACCCCTAGGTCCCCCGCCCGGGCCGCCACGCCCCCCTCCCCCTCCGGCCCCACGGGCCGCCCCGACCCGGCGGGTGGGCTGGGCAGGGTGGGCGGGTGGGCTGGGCGGGGCGGGCGGGCCGGGTGGGATGGGCGGGGCGGGCGGGTGGGCTGGGCGGGGTGGGAGGGTGGGATGGGCGGGGCGGGGCGGGCGGGTGGGATGGGCGGGGCGGGCGGGGTGGTCTGGACCACCCCGCCCGCCCCGCCCATCCCACCCGCCCGCCCACCCGCCCGCCCCGCCCCATCGCACCCGCCCGCCCCGCCCACCCACCCCGCCCATCCCACCCAGCCCATCCCGCCCACCCGCCCCGCCCCGCCCATCCCGCCGCCCGCCCCGCCCCGCCCACCCCGCCCGCCCAGCCCGCCCCTCCCCGCCCACCCCCCCCGCCCGCCCCACCCCACCCACCCGGCCCGCCCCACCCCACCCGCCCGCCCACCCCGCCCGCCCCGCCCAGCCCACCGGCCCGCCCGCACCGCCCAGCCCACCCTGCCCGCACATGGCCACCCCCGAGCCGCCCCGCCCCGCCCGAGGGCGGATCGTCGATTCCGGGAATCGACGCTCTGCCCTCGGGCGGGGCGGGGCGGCCCGGCGGTGGCGCTGCGCGGGCGGCGCCGCCCTGGGCGGGGCGGGGCGGCCCTGTGCGGGTGGGGTGGGCTGGGCGGGTGGGCGGGTGGGCTGGGCTGGGCTGGGCGGGCGGGCGGGCGGGGCGGGCGGGTGGGCTGGGCCGGGTGGCGGGTGGGCTGGGCGGGGTGGGCGGGCCGGGTGGGCTGGGCGGGCCGGGTGGGGTGGGGTGGGTGGGGCGGGCGGGTGGGATGGGGCGGGTGGGATGGGCGGGGCGGGCGGGGTGGGATGGGCGGATGGGATGGGCGGGGCGGGGCGGGGGGTGGGATGGGCGGTGGGATGGGCGGGGGTGGGCGGGTGGGATGGGCGGGGCGAGGTGGGCGGGTGGGCTGGGTAGGGTGGGCGGGTGGGATGGGCGGGGCGGGCGGGGTGGTCCAGACCACCCCGCCCGCCCCGCCCATCCCACCCAGCCCACCCGCCCACCCGCCCATCCCACCCGCCCGCCCCACCTGCCCACCCCGCCCATCCCACCCGCCCACCCCGCCCGTCCCGCCCATCCCACCCGCCCGCCCGCCCCGCCCATCCCACCCGCCCACCCCGCCCATCCCACCCGCCCATCCCACCCCGCCCGCCCCGCCCATCCCACCCGCCCGCCCGCCCATCCCACCTGCCCGCCCCACCCGCCCGCCCGCCCATCCCACCCGCCCACCCCGCCCCGCCCATCCCACCCGCCCGCCCCGCCCGTCCCGCCCCGCCTCGCCCCGCCCACCCCACCCGCCCGCCCCGCCCATCCCACCCGCCCGTCCCGCCCGGCCCACCCGGCCCGGCCCACCCGGCCCGGCCCACCCAGCCCGCCCACCCGGCCCGCCCCGCCCGCCCCGCCCAGCCCACCCGGCCCGCCCGCCCCGCCCAGCCCACACCCGCCCCACCCCGCCCGCCCCGCCCAGCCCACCCCGTCCCGCCCATCCCACCCGCCCATCCCACCCCGGGGTGGGATGGGCGGGTGGGATGGGCGGGGCGAGGTGGGCGGGTGGGATGGGCGGGGCGGGCAGGGTGGTCTGGGCGGGTGGGATGGGCGGGGCGGGCGGGGTGGTCCAGACCACCCTGCCCGCCCCGCCCATCCCACCCAGCCCACCCGCCCACCCGCCCATCCCACCCGCCCGCCCCACCTGCCCACCGCGCCCATCCCACCCGCCCACCCCGCCCATCCCACCCGCCCGCCCGCCCGCCCATCCCACCTGCCCGCCCCGCCGCCCCGCCCATCCCACCCGCCCCCCCCGCCCCGCCCACCCCCGCCCGCCCCCCCGCCCCCACCCACCCGCCCGCCCCGCCCATCCCACCCGCCCACCCGGCCCAGCCCACCCGGCCCGCCCCCGGCCCGCCCCTCCCAGCCCACCCGGCCCGCCCCGCCCAGCCCACCCGGCCCGCCCGCCCCGCCCAGCCCACCCGGCCCACCCCGCCCGCCCCGCCCAGCCCACCCCGCCCGCCCGCCCCTCCCAGCCCACCCCGCCCGCCCGCCCAGCCCACCCGCCCACCCCGCCCAGCCAACCCGCCCACCCCGCCCAGCCACCTCGCCCGCCCGGCCCGCCCCGCCCAACCCAGCCCACCCGCCCAGCCCACCCGGCCCGCCCGCCCACCCCGCCTCGCCCACCCCGCCCAGCCCCGCCCAACAATTTTTTTATTTACTAATTTATGTGTTTTTTTTTTAGGAAAATGGCATCAAGAAAAATTTCTGTGAATCTTTCTGGAGCAAGGAGTCTTAAAGGTGTATCTTCAAAAAACGTTGGTGAACGAACTCCACCTGAGCTCATACCTACAAAAAACGTTGGTGAACGAACTCCACCTGAGCTCATACCTACAAATATGTCAACTGTTTTAAGTGATAAGAAGCTAATCTCAGATTGGAAAAGTTCAAAAGAGGTGAAATTTCCATCAAGAGCCTGGTATGTGAAAGAAAGAGAGAGCACAACTGTGAATATATATCTATACATTGATACACGCAATAATACTGAAAATTTGGAGGTGATGGGAAAAGTCATAGATATGTGTTCGGTACCAAACACTGAAGTTGTTTACGTACTTACAAAAACTGCCAAGTCACATGAAAGGATTAAATACCGACTATCATATTCATTATATGATAGGAGAGAGGTATCTACAAAGTTGTGTAAACAAATCGTAAATGATATGACACAAAACACGGTAAGTATTGTTATTTGTATTTTTATTTTGCGTTTTGAAAATGTCTCGCTATATTTTTTAACTTTGATTATATTAACATATGATATTTTGTTTGGCAGAATTTTGTTGAAAGCTGTTCAATTATGGTGGGAGGCATTCATTACATAGAGAATGATATCATGAACGTTGTCAGCCATTTTTACTCAGTGTCAGAGGAAGATATGCAAAACATGGAAAATGTAGTAATTGATGATGCTACAAAACTACATCCAAAGAATCAGAAAAAAAGGCCTCTGGTGGATAAATCTAGCAAGGGTAAACAAGTTACTTTTGAGGACGATGAAGTTGACAATGAAGCATATGTTTCCATTACTGAAGATGAAATTGAAATTGTGGAAGGTCGTAAAAGACCAAAAGTAACAATGGCCAAGAATAGATCTCTTCAGAATGTTAAGACGAAAAAAAGTAGAGTTGAAGATCTTGAAGTAGTCATTACTAGCAGTCAAGAACCTAGTGAAACTTCAAAAGAAAGCAGAGAAATCATTACACCAGGAGCTGATTTAGGTGATGGCATTATCAAAACAAAACAAAATGCCATTCGACAGAATTTGACAAAGAGAAACCTAGTTGATGGTGGTCGTACATTTCAATTAAATGTGACACAAACCTATAAGGCAAGTGAAGGACAATGCCAATATCAAGTCAGAAAGCCGCACCATCTGCATGTTCACAACTTGAAGACATTGATGAGGTACAATCCATATGCTCATGTGGTTAGTTATGTGCTTCTTGTTGATCCACTTCAAGTTCCCAACAAAGAAGCATTTGATAAGTCAAAATGTTTTGAATACAATTATTATGTGCTTGGGGGGAACCATTCTGTTGAAGCTCAAAGACAATTGATGGAGGAATATCCTAATAACCCACGTTTTGAAACGATGAAATGTATCATTTATGCTGGTTTAAATGAAACAGAAGCAAAGCTAGTGGCATGGGATCATAATTCAGATAATGAATATAGGATGTCTATGACTTTGGTCCAAAAGGTTAGATTTATTCATAGTGAATTCCTAGAAAAATGTGGTGGGGATAAGATCAATATTACTACAGATTTCCGAAAGGAATGTTGTATGGAAATAGGCTATCAAATTGAAGATAAAGGCAATTCAAAAAATGGAAAAGACAACAGATCTAGCGATTTATTCAGAGGTGTTGATAACATTTTCCAATTGGCATTTAGAACTGGAGATATTTGGAATTTGATTGATGACATTTTTAGCATGTGGGAAGACATTGGCATTAAAAACCAGAAGGTCAGAAAGTCTAAGCCATTGATATGTAGCAACAATAAATCAGCGCCTGAACTGAAGCAACTTCCAGACGATATGACCATCACGCCTTGGAGGGCGATGCAAGGAGTGAAAGATGAAAAAATTGTCAAAACAATATTATCTCGTGTGAAGTCGGGGGAATTATCATTGGAAGAAATGTCTGAAGAATTTCAAAAGTAAGTTTGCTGAATTATTTTTACTTATTTCCAGGATTATAGTTATCTTTTAACTAAAACATGTTGTTATTGGTAGTATTTGTTATACATATCAGTGTATTAACTTTTTCTTACTTTATCTATGCAGTCACAAAGTTTACATGAAAATTCAGGAACAAATGGTTAAATTGTTGAATGAAGATAGTTGGGATGATGTTGTACGCAACTATCCAGATTCAAGTTCTACATCAACATTGAAAGCTTTTTATCTTGCATTTAAAAAGGTAACTTGATTTATACATTCAGTTTTAATCATCTGTGTACTATTTTTAATTTAAATTAAAACTTACACATACATTTGTTTGTTTGGTAAAAGATGAAGAAAGAAGATAATGGAGCACCAGACAATTTCAAGACTTTTATTGAAAAAATAAAGATTGAAAGACTGAGAAAGCAACGTATTAAGAATGTTGAACTTGATCCAACTCTTAATCATTTCATTTGGAATGGGCTAGACACTATTCAATATCAAGTAATACAAGGCGACTGTGAAGACATTGCGAAACTCATACCAAAAAGGGATTATGCCCTCGTTATTGCAGATATTCCCCATGGTTTCAATATTCCAAACATTTGCTATGATAATGACCCTTATACTTATCAAGCTTTTAATAAAGTGGTGGTGGGATTTAAGGAAGTGACGTCATCACCATTATGGAGATTTGTGACATTTCATTCAGACACACAGTTGGCAATGTTATTGTCAAGCTTCAAGGGGAAAACAAATTCAAGGATGCAGCTTACATGGTAAGATGTTTAAAGGTATATTTGATTAATGTTGAAAAATTAATTTATGTACAAGTTAATTGAAATTTTACTATTTTATGTTACAGGCAAAAGTCAAATCTTCTTGACAATGAAGATCAACAATTTATAAATGACTGTGAGTTCATTCATATTGATAGTTGGGCAAAAGATGATAGCCATATGTCTATGATTTTTAATCGGGTAGACAAAAAGAGTCATAGCCAAATACTGACTTATGATGCTGTTGTGAGAAAACTAACATATGAAGACAAAGAAATGAAATGAGAGATAGTTAACATTTATCAGAAACCACAATTATTGATTAACTATCTTATAGACATATGTTCAAATGAAGGAGATTGGGTTCTGGATTTATTTTCTGGCTCAGGTACGTTTTGCCACATGGAATTGAATTTCAATATGTTCTTTTTTTTAATTAATATGTCATTGTACTAATTTACTTCATTATTTTTTTGTGCTTGATAATTAGGTACAACACTAGCATGCTGCCTTCAAAAAGGAAGAAATTGCATTGCAATTGAGAAAGATCCATTACAATGCAATTTCATTCAGCAAAGAATTAATGCTCTTCAATTTCTTCCAGATGCAATGCAAGAAATTGGGTTGAAGAAAGGGGACTTTAGTGAATCACGTGTGGCAAAAAAGGCAAAGGAACCCCAACCACCATTACATGGAATGTATGGAAAGACACATATTGGGGGATTTGCAGACATGAAAGACCCATTAGAAGAGGAAAATGAGCAAAATGAGCAAAATGAAACAAAAAATATTGTGGAAGAGGACAATGATGAAACTCTAGAGGACGAAGAGTTTGGATTACGTGACATTCTTGATTAAATTTAAGTTATGCTTGTAACTCAAGCTTTGCAATGTTTTGACTTTGACATTTTATGAGAAGAATAAACACTCAATTAGGGTTGTTATACGTTCAATATTGGTAATATGTGATTTTTGCATTGATTTTTAAGTTAATCATTTTTTTTTGAAAAAAAAGTAGTTATTATTATCCTTTTGACATGAAATTCATAAAAAAAACTATTATTTGACCATTTTTAGTTAATATTTTTGTATAAAAATTGTGATTTTGACATGTTAATTCTAGCAAAAAATTATCAAAACGTTTAGTTTTTTTGTTATATTTATGTTAAAAATGGTTATTTTTTATGTCCATTGTTAAAAAATGTTGTTTTTTAGAAACAATTATTTCATGTCGATTGAAAAATTAATTAAGGGGGTTGAAAAGATGTCTAAATATGTAGATTATCTAAAATTCAAACTATCGACTTTATAATTTAAAAACGCAAAACAATAAAAAGCCCACTAAAAAAAAAAAAAATTAAGATAGAGAACAAGAAAATATGAATACAATGACGACTTCAAAAACTATCAAATTTAGAAAATAATTTTTTACATTTCACACACTAGAAAATTTAAAGTCAAAAAATAGGTCTTTTAAAAAAAGGGTGTGATGCAGAATACACACTTTTTAAAATCAGGATGAAAATCACTACCATTCACCGAGCCTCACCCACTTAATGCACATGAAAAAAATTAAAGTTCCAAAAAGCATGTTCTTAAAAAAACATGTGTATTCTGCATCAACACTTTTGAAAATCGGGTCATTTTTTTGCCACCTCTACAAAACGGGTAACAGTATCAGTTCCCGTTTCAAAGTTTACATTGTTTCCATTGAAGCTGATGGAAAGGGAAGGATCGTTATTTGGAAGGCTTGTGATAGAGTATTGGTCCCACACATCAAATGCTCTTCTTCATGCAACAAGCACTAAATGAATAACCTTTCCGTCTCTCTGCCCAGATCATGAGATCTTTGGTCGATGCTTTAACTCTTGCATGAAGGGCTAATTGTAGCATTGGTGACCTTATTGTTCAATTGATGTATTCTCTCTTTTGTAGTTGATGGTAGATGGGGAGATTCATCAAACTAGGAAATATCAGGAACTGTTGGTCTCGAGTGAAGTATTTAGGGAGCTTGTGAATGCACACAAGAATATTGTTGGTTCCAATGAATCAACAGCCACGATGCCATCCACAAAAGATGAACCGATTAATGATGAGAGAGAAATTCAAAGGAGCAAATCACAGAAAGAACAACTGATTTCAAATAGAGCTCCCAAGGGGGATCAGCTAGTTAAAAGGGAAGAGAAGGAAGTTGGGGACACTGGTTTGAAGCCATATATTGACTATTTGAAACAGAATAAAGGTTTCTTATATTGTTCTTGTGCTGGTCTCGGTCATCTTATATTTCTGATTGGGCAGATTTCAGGAAATATTTGGATGGCTGCAAAGGTGCAAAGTCTTCAAGTTAGTGTATTAAGTTTAATAACAGTGTACTCAGCCATTGGGTTCACATCTATATTGTTCTTATTCCTTCGGTCATTGCTTTGTGTTATTTGGGGGCTTGAGGCATCAAAGTCCTTCTTTTCTGAGCTTCTGAGTTCTTTATTCCGAGCACCAATGGCATTTTTTGATGCAACTCCATTGGGAAGAGTTCTGAGCAGAGTAAGTATTTTATGTAATCACCATGGGCTTCCTTCTTTTCTTTTCGCTCCTTAAAACAAAAAGTGAAATTTGATGTACATCAGGGTAGTAAACTACTGACATTTATCTTCCCCACCTCCTTTTTCATGTTTCTTCAGATTTCAGCATTCTCGATGTAGACATTCCTTTCTCTTTTGTCTTTGCCATGTCGTCTACCATGAATGCTTATAGCAGTCTTGGAGTTGTGGCTGTTGTAACATGGCAAGTTTTGTTTGTAGCCATTCCAATGATTTATTTGACCTTTCAAGTCCAGGTAAAATGCCACTTCACGCAAGTTTCTTGAGAAGACTCTGTACTTCACTATGAATATTGTGAGAGAAGCTATAATTGATTTTTTGTTTGTTCAATTTAATCAGAAATACTATTTTGCCTCTGCTAAAGAACTGATGAGACTAAATGGTACAACAAAATCACCTATTGCAAATCATTTTGGCAAGTCCATAGCAGGAACAATGACCATTAGGGCTTTCAAGGTTGAGGATCAGTTCTTAAAGAAGAACTTAGACCTTATTGATAAAAATTCGAACCCCTTTTTTCTACAGTTTCTCGGCAAATGAATGGTTGATTCAGCGTCTAGAAATGTTAAGTGCAACTGTTCTTTGCTCCTCTACTCTTGCTATGGTTCTACTCCCAAAGGGCAGCTTCGATCCTGGTATGGACGATGAAACTAAGGGTCGTTTGTGGGAGATATCTGTTGTTACTGGATGCTTTTATGTATACGATGATGATGCCTAACATTTGAACTGGTGCAGGTTTTGTTGGGATGGCACTATCATATGGTCTGTCATTGAACATGTCATTGGTTTCCAGTGTTCACATCCAGTGTACACTTGCAAACTACATTCTTTCTATAGAACGCATCAAACAGTACATGCACATTCCTAGTGTGGCACCAACTGTTATAGAAGATTGCAGACCACCAGATAGTTGGCCCTCACATGGGAAGGTGGCATTTCAAGACTTGAAGGTACCTGAGTTGTGCATTCCAACAAGATGAATGTGTTAACATTTATTTTTATAACTAAAATTTGAATGGTTTATGATGTTTGCAGTCGAATATATTTTGATATGTGTGCAGATTAGATATAGAGCCAACAGCCCCCTTGTTTTACGGGGCATTAAAAATACATTTGAGGGAGGTCAAAAGATTGGCATTGTTGGGCGAACAGGAAGTGGGAATACCACTCTCATTAGTGCTATTTTTCGATTAGTGGAACCTGCAGGGGGTAGAATCCTTATAGATGGTTTGGATACTACCTCTATTGGGCTTCATGATTTGCGGTTGCGCCTTGGGATTATTCCTCAAGAACCAACTCTTTTTCGAGGAACTGTTCACTTCAACTTGGATCCATTATCTGAGCACTCAGATTTGACAATTTGGGAAGTATGTAAATGCTATTCAACATAACATCTCATTGAATTTATCATATGTGGAATGACAATAGTAAATAATGCTTTGAATCTATTTTCTTTCTTTATTAAGGTTCTGAACGAGTGTCAACTTGGAGACATTGTAAGAGGGAAGGTGGATGGCCTAGATGCACCAGGTAATTTTTGTATTAAATATATATTTTTAAATGTCATGGAATTCTTTGACATGAGGCCAAGAATTTGGCTGTTAGATTTGCAAGTTTTTCGTGGCACTAAAAGATCAATAAAATGCAGTGGGGGACGATGGAGAGAATTGGAGTGTAGGACAAAGACAATTATTTTGTTTCGGACGTGCATTGCTAAGGAAAAGTCGAATCCTTGTTCTAAATGAAGCAACAACATCAATAGACAATGCTACAGATGCCATTCTCCAGACAATAATTAGAAAGGAATTTGGAGATTGCACTGTAATTACTGTTGCATACAGGATACCGACTGTTATGGACAGTGACATGGTGGTTGCCGTTAGTGATGGTAAGGCCTTGTAATTGTATCTTATCTCTGTGCTGTGTGCATGGATTGGTTTCAACTGAATTTGTTGCAGTTGAGGAAATGGACAGTAGTGAAAGTGAGTCTATTCATTTCTACCTAATTTGAATGCTTTTGATTTGAATTCATGCAGGTGAGATGGTGGAGTGTGATCATCCATTGAAGCTGATGGAAAGGGAAGGATCGTTATTTGGAAGGCTTGTGATAGAGTATTGGTCGCACACATCAAATGCTCTTCTTCATGCAACAAGCACTAAATGAATAACCTTTCCGTCTCTCTGCCCAGATCATGAGATCTTTGGTCGATGCTTTAACTCTTGCATGAAGGGCTAATTGTAGCATTGGTGACCTTATTGTTCAATTGATGTATTCTTGTGTTAGATAAGATCTCAGTGTAACAACGATCAAAATGACGGGTCTACGAAAATCTGGGAGGCCAGTTGTTTAAAATTAGCTCATCTGTTGTTGCAACCTGAATTTTCGTTCATAAAAAAATACTTTGAACAATGTGTTTTTGTGCACAAGGGCCTGAAAAATTCTCTGTTGAAATTTATAAGTCTAACCTGTTAGAAATTCTTCCTGCACTATCTGGTTTATTTCACCTACTTGTTTAAATTTTTAACAAGTTATTTAACCATATAAATACTGAAAATAAACACAAATTGGGACTTTATAACCTGAATTTTAGTAATTACCTTTGCTGATTTGATATGTCGGGTCTTAGGTCATCCAAACCAACTTACAATTTTAGTTATAACTTTATAATTTTCCTTGGAATGTAAATGAATGGAATGTCAACTAAATCAGGAGGCTTATGGGACTGTACTAAAGTTTTCTTGGTTGCTTCCTTAAAGACTATATGTTATATAAGAATCACAAATTGACAGAATGAGTTCAACCAGACCAGGGGGCTTGCAGTACTGCATTGAACTTTTATGCTTGCGTCATTTTAGACAATACATGTCATATAAGCATCACAAATTGATAGAATGAACTACTGGTAATGGAGTTGAATTAGACATGGGGGTTACATTTACTTTGATATAATAAACTTCTTGTGTACTGGTGTTTAGATATGATTTGATGTGCTACTAGTGTAAGAGTGGTTATTGTCATTGTAAGTAAGGTGATTATACCACTCGGCAGCAAGTGTGGCCTCCCCTTGTATGGGAATAATACAATGAAATGTTGCTAACTATCACCATTGAGAACAACCCATGGCTATATCATCAATTATTCTTAATACATACACATTTTTCTTGTAATTTTGCCCAACCCACCATAGAATTTATGTGCATGTTGAAGGTGGCTGCTTATTTCAAATTGGGGAACTTGGCTTAAAATTATGAGTTCCAAACTTAAATCCTATTATCATGAGCTGGCTACACATCTAATTTGTTGAACTTCAACCTTGGGAACTAAACGGATGCTGAATTTTTTTTTTCTGTGTCGTTTGTTTCTTCTTTCTAAATGATGATGTGCCCAACCACATACTAGCACTTACAGTAATATATTCATCCAAATTTGTCATACGTTTGCATATTTTGTGCATTGTATGGGCTGCGATAGCTTTATAATTTTTGTACTCTTTAGACATTCTTGCAAGGGGAATGTGATGGCCTTTTTATTTTTGTACTCTTAGACACTCTTGGTAGTGCCAAATGGTACTTTGAAATATTTTTGTTATAAAATAATAGCTACATTGCACAAGCATCTAGAATGTCCGAACATTGGGAAGGTGGATATGATTGTTTATAACATCAAAGTTTCTTCACATTGCACAAGTATCTAGAATACAGGAACATTGGGAATGTGGATATGAGGGTTTAGAACATTAAAGTTCCTTCCAAATTTACAAGAAACGTTAGGTTGGGAGTGGAAATACTATAAATTAAATAATTATGAAAAAATATTCTGAATCACAATACATCTTATAGTGAGTGGTGCATTGATATATCATATTTCAATTTATAAAATGTTTGAAGGTATTACTTACCAATGTTAAGATTACATTCATACCCTGTTTGAAGGTATTACTCACCAATGTTCAGATTACATTCATACTCTGTTTGAAGGTATTACTTACCAATGTTCAGATTACATTCATACGCTGTTTGAAGGTATTACTTACCAATGTTCAGATACATTCATGATAGATGAATGTAATCCACGTATATTTGGTTAAATTCAAAACTGACTGAAATATAATGCCAATATTGGAATGTTATGCTTTTTATAAATGCGTATACTCTACTATTTATTTTCAATCAAAATGTGGGCTATTTCTGAACTATTTTGTCTCCTAGGAATGCTTCAGATTTTAGTATTTAAATTTTATTTCAATCAAATGCCTCCTATCTGTTGGAAATGCAATATGGTATATACTATAGTACATCAGACTTTACTATGTTAGTATACTGAACTATTCAACAAGTTACAATGTCTTCAACAAGTTACAATGTTGTATCGTTTCTTTCACATCTTCCATTACAATATAATAGTATTTTCTAATAACACCTTAAATAGGTAGCATATGGAAAATTTACATCTCGGAAGAGGTACAAAAACATGTTCACATAAACAAAAGCAACTACATGGATAATGGATAACCTCTACATGACATTACTATTATTTACCAAATAGCCATATTCAAATACACATAACTAATCATTTCAAGTATAACTCATTATTCATCCACCCTAGCTTTCAACAATGTCCATTCACATGTTGCTATTTCTCCACACACTAATATTATTTACAAAATACCCATATTCAAAATACACATAACTATTACTTTCAACTCTAACTCATTATCATCCACCCTTTTTTTCAAAAATGTCCATTCACATGTCACTATTCCTTCACAAACTATTATTATTTACAAAATATCCATTTTCAGAATACACATAACTAACTATTGCAATTGTGACTCATTATCACCCACCCTTGCTTTCAACAATGTCCATTCACATGTCCCTCTTCTTCCCCACTCTATGTTATTCTTCACCACTCTATGCCTTACGGCGTTTCCTTTGCAACATAAGGTGCAAATGCTAGTTATTATTATTTTAAACCATTGTGAATGGGTAACTTGTTGGAGTAATTTGGGCTAGAAACCACAATGAAATTAATTTAAATATATTTTTTTCAAAACTTTTAAAATAAACTAAGTTTATTTTGTAATGATTTTATAGAGAAAATGAAATACAATATCAAAGACATGCAATGCTTCATATGTTTTTATGGTTATACCATTATTTAAATGCAATTTATGTGAGGAAAGTATGGAAGAAGGGGGCCTTATGAATATGCCATTACTCCTCTACAATGTTGGAACTGTGTCAAGCAAAAGTCTAGCAATAAATATTTAATGAATGAAAAACACAAGGAAGAAGGATAATGCTTTTCACCACATAGTCTCATGCATAATATTCTACTTTCATTTGGTGTCTAGTTGCCTTTAGTTTTCCACTTTTCTAATTTGTATGTCTACTTGTCCCTCAAATCTGTACATATTTTATTCTCTAACCCATTTCTAAAAGATGTGGAATAAGAATTGATCTTTGGAGGAGTCATCATCAACTTCATTAATTAAAGCATCTGAGCCATCTTGCTCAACATCTTTTCTCATTATATAACTGGAGTCATTTTGATATGCAATGTGCATGTTTTCACTAATTGGGTTAGATCTCAAAAAGGTATTGGGTATAATAGTAGAGTTTGGATAACATACTGATGTCTTAATTTACATCCCTTGACCTAATGGGGGGTCAACACTAAAACAATTGTGCACTATGAATGTTGGTTGATCAAGTCATTTGGTATCCAACTAAAACCCATTTTCCTTTCAAGTTCTACAACACAAACTACCCTAAAAAAGTGATGCCTACAACAAGGAAAACACATGTACTTGCTAGATGAAGTACATGTCCACTCGCAAGTAGTAGACATTTTCATCTATTTAGCATCATTGTTGAAGTTTCATTGACTTATGACTAATGTGCCTCCAAGTACAATGTAAACGTGGAATCATTGTATTGGTGTACAAGGTAGGTTGATCATGTTAGTTTACTTAAAATATAGATCTTAGGGTATTAGGATAGATGTAGCTAAATGTATATCCTTTACATAGATCAACATTGGTTGACATAATGATTGGGCCAACACTTTATGAAATCGCATTATGAAGCGCCATCAAATTATCTTGGCAATTAAAGTAACATAGTCAATATATTACTCACACTCACCCATCAATATAACCCAATGTTTTTTATTGATCCCAAATAGACTTATATTTGATGCAACTTCAACCAATTTAAGTTCTAATATATATTTAGATCCAAGCTAAGAAGCATTGTAAAAAATATATTGTAGATTAAACTATTGTTAACCACCTTTATGAGGGTCAATAAACATTCATAAGAAGTGACTTGCAACCAACCACTTCCTTAACTATATGCAAGTTTCCAAAAAATGTTTTAGAGGGGTAACCCAAATGGGTTATCAAATGACACCAACTATTAGGGGATACACTCATGTGGGTTAGATATCACTCTATAGCTAGCTATTTTAGGGCATACAATGGTTATCTAATTAAACATAATTTTGAAATGAATGAAACTCATCTCTAAGAAACCAAACTCTAATACCATGAAAATGAAACAAGGAATGACCTATCTATTGAATACCCTAGGTACCTACCTTAAGTATACAAATTTGCGTCTAAATATAGTTTCAGTGCAACCATTCATGTAACAGTTGAGTAGGTAGAACCTTCATAATAGTGCTTTTCAATATGATGTCATAATTCAACTAGTCCCTTAAAACATGACAATATCTCATGTGATGATTCTTGGGAAACCACACAAAGTCCAAACTCCTTTCAAATATCAAATTATTTCATGTGATAGCTATGGAATGTTGATCCATAACTTTTGTCTTATCCACTCATTGGTTCACCCCCTTTACATATTTCTTGACATATAATTTCTTAAAATCAAACCCATAACAATAAATCCCACTTAATGCATTGAGCTCCCTACATAAGGTCCAATATATTTGTTCATTTCCTTCATCATCTTCATGTTTTTGCATATTTTGTGAATATTAGAAGAAGAATGTGCTTCTTCCCCATTAAAGATTAAATCCTCACACTCCATGTAGTCTAAGGATGCAATTCCTAATTCTCTCTCCATTTCTTCATTGAGATCTCTTCCTCATCAAATCCATACCAAGAAAACTTCACTAGAGGACTAGGCTCATCATGTGGAATTATTTATCATCTTCAAATCTGGAGAAAGGTTTAAGAAATAGTAATCTCATATCATCGCAATAGGAAATGCAATTAATGGGTAAAGAATTGTACCAAACAATTACAACCCCTTGTAAAGTCAATATGAATAAAGGAATTAAATAATTCTCATTAGACATAGTATACATCTAGAGAAATTAACAAGTCGAACATGATATCCAATTGATTAAAACTCAGTTCTTGTGAAAATGGGAAATTGTAGCCATGGACTAGAAGGAACATAGCTTCAATTATTTAGGTTGACAAAAGGATCCAAACAAAGTATACTAGCATTTGCACCAAAAAGGGTGCAAATACATGCCAATATAAGTGTAGATGAATGTAGAGTGATACATAGGTAGAATTTTAGGAAACAAGGGTGTGGAAGGCGTGAAGAATTAGGAGGCTAGGGGTGGGGTGGAATGGGAAGGAATTGGTAAAGTAGAGGGTTGCAAGTAGGACATGGGTGGGTTATCTAAATCTAGTGAGTTTGTCCCGACAATCAAATGCCTTGATAGAAGTACTGAGGATATAGAGATAACCACAAGCTAATGGGGAGGACAATGAATCAAGCAAATAAAGGCTTAGAAATTAAATTTGCTGAAACAATGAGACTAAAGTGGAAGAAGACATATATGGAAATGTTGGCATGCACCATATTGCATTGGTTTATGTAATTATGCTTTGCTCAATCCATGAGCTCATCATTAAGAGGTGTTTTAGGGTTTATTTTACCATCTAAATATATATACAATAACATTTGGAATATAATGGTTTCTAATGTCTAATTGGAGGTCAGGGATTGACTAGTCAAAGGCATTCATAGGTTGGGTATCTCTTAAAAGTCTAGTGTGCCGAGGGGCCTGGCTATGTGGGATGTTATTTTATAAAAAAAAGTTCATATATATATATATATATATATATATATATATATATATAATTAAAATATTGTAATTAAAATATTTAAAATTTAAATTTTTAATAATATTGAAAAAATATTTTGTTTTGAAAAATAAACATTATAAATTTCATTGGTCAATGTTAAACTAATAATGGTCGATGGGCAATGTTAAAGATCCCATTTTATAACCTTAATTTACTATTCTTACGGTTAGTTGGCTACCAGATCATGCTACATGTGCTACCATTGGGAATGTCCTCAAACTATCTTGTCACCATATTTGAAGTAGAACACATTTAATACTAACACATAAGAGTCTAAATTATTAAAAAAAAATATAGAAAAATTACAAATAAACCAAATATAAGTAAGGAAAAACCATTCTCAAATATAATAGTAATGATTAGAGATTACATTTGAGAATCCTTAAAAAAGACATAAAATAATATAAAAATTATATTTTATTTTTTAATACACATATACATTTTTCTTTTTATCTTATAAAACAAAATACATCCTTTATTTATTGCAATACATTTTTGATTTATTAAAAATACTTGCTCCATACAATACTCTAAATTAGAAATGAGTTAAATTGACTTCACAAAAAATTGGAAAAGCTAAATTATATTTTGTTTTGATAGAACAACTAAATTAGCTCAAAAAGTTCAATCTTAACTTAAATACAAAACCAACCAAACAAAAGGATCAGAGACCCAATAGATCCAACATTAAATATAAAACCAACTAAACAAGAGGATTAGTGAAGCACGAGCACAATGTGATCAATAATTTTCCTTTGACCCAACAAATGCTCCTTAATTTTATAAGATGAGTTTTGGGAGAATAGACTTCAATATTTGTGCTAAAATTTTGGAGATAATAATGTATAAGAGGTTGCACATAGAAATTGGCCAATATATAGAAAAAGAGGACAAACTTATCTCCTTGGGCGCTAAAGCTAAGAAGGAGGCGTATGCAATTTTTTTGAACACATAATCTACTATCCTTATTAAATTGAACTTGGTCACCTCCCAAAACAAAGGATAGAAATGAGTTGGGAAATCATCTAGGCCAGGTGCTTTGTTCTGACATAGGGAAAACATGCTTTGACTTCCTCTTCTATTACCTCCTTCGACAAGTCAGTGTTTTCCTCTGTGGAGTATTTTCCTCTATTATATACGCAACAACAATCAAATTCGGAACCTGTGGGTCATAAAATAGTGTTTTGTAATGGATATCTATGGCATAATTCCCTCTATTATATATGCAACGACAACCGCATTCAGAACACGTGGCACAAAATAGAGCATTTTGTAATGGGAAACCTATTCTTTCATGATTTTTCCAAATTCATTGAGCTAGGTGCCATCTACCAAAATGGTTTCAATGTTATTCTTCCATGGGAAATATTTTACTTGATTATGAAAAATTTGTGTGTTAATATCCCCAGCTTGAAGCTGAAGGCTGTAGGATTCAAGATGCTACACCTCTTCCTTTTCTTTAAGGGCTTTATGATATTATTCAAACTCCTTCCATTCTTGGAGAAGAATTTCTTTTAACACAATGTCTTGCTCTATTATCTTTTAAGTTTCTTTCAAGGAGGTTTTATGTTGGATAATTTTGGATGCATTATACTCTTTCCTATCCTTGACCAATTTCTTCATGGTTGTCTTAAATATTTAATTTTATACTCCCAAATTGTTATTTGGGAACTATTGTAGCAGCTACAACCACCCTCCAAAATTTTTCCTTAGCTTGGTTTTGGAGCCTCCCTACCAACCATCCTTAGCAACATGTCTTGCACTCCCTAGGTACATATGCTTCCAGTTGAGTTTCTTGGCTTATCAACTTGTGTTTGCTAACTTGTTTTCCTTTCAACCACAAGATGACATCTCGTGACTTGGTCTCCAACCGGATCTTGTGCTCACTTGGAGAATTGCGCATAACAGGAGGGCAACCAGCCTTGCTCTCCAGAATTGCACAGAGCATCAAGACAACCTGCTTCTCTCCATAAATGCGCAGAGCAAGCAGAGTGCCTTCCATTTGAAAATTGCGCAGAGAAACCTATCACTGGGCTTGCTCTCAGAATTTGCGTAGTTCTGGCTAGCAGCCTTGGCTTCAGTCTAGAAATTGCGCAGAGTTTGAGGGGCAGCCAGAGCCACTCAACCCAGAAACTGCGCAGAAGTCATCCAAAGGCTGCAGTCCATTGCATGTGCACCCAAGTTAACCTGTTCCCTCTAGGACTGAGCAATATTGCTTTGCATGCATGGGAAGATTTTTCCCGAAAAAGAAAAAAGCAAAAAAAGAAAAAAGAAATTCTAGATTTTAGGGATCTATTTTTAGCAGCTGGGGGTTACATGGAAAAATCGTTTTAGAAGCCTCCCACCAAGTGTCATCTTTTCCTAGATTTGTGGCATGCACGTCATAAGCCTCGATATTGTCAAAAATATTTATTCTACGCTTCAGAGCTCATTCTTCACTTTGATCTTGGATTTTCAGCATTCCCCATCGCATCTAGGAACCTTCAGCACACTCAGCTCAACTTTTTCTGGGTAAGTCTGCTTTTCATCTCTTTTGTTTCTTTTCTGTCGCTTTTTGTGTTTCGGTTTGTGTGAATGTTGTTTGCTTTGTTTTATTGAATGATTGTTGTTGTTTTAATGAATGTTAGGTTGTAGAAGCATTGTTTCAAGTTTTTAATTGCACCTCCTTGTTGTCGCATGCATGACATTGTTTCTGCACTAACAGTCATTGTTGCTGCGACTCGCTTCACACACTTCATTTTTTTCCCGTTTTACTGAATCTTGCACTCACTAATTGCATGCATGTTCATTCACTCATGTTTGCACCCAGTTTTGCACATGCATTCAATCCTTACTGTTTTCAGTCGCCCGTCGGCAGGTCTGAGCTACCTTGGCCCAGACTTTCCTTACCTAACTTGCAATGTGCATTTCTGGGATGGAAGGTCTTGTCTTGCTCCCAGAAATTGCATAGAGCTTGCCTCACACTGGCCTCCTAGAGTGTGCTCTGCATAATTCTGAGAGGCAGTTCCTTAGTTGGCCCTCGAAATTGCGCAATGCAGTTTTCCTGGGTTGTATTCATGCTGATTGAAACTGTGCATTGCGTAGTTTCAATCCTCAACAGGCCAAGTTGGACTATGCTTTTCATAGTTGAACAGTCAGTTAGCTCACTGACAGTCCAGAGTATGTTCTGCGCAGTTTTGGCAATCATTCTCAGAACCTCCCAGTGAAAGTTGCGCAAATCTTCCAGTCATTCACCCACGTGTGTTGCATATCAATCCTCAAGTTGATTTTGGTTTTCAATTAACATTGTGCTCGCAATGAGTGTTGCTCTGTCTACAGGTATCACAAGTGTTCAACAGTCTCTCAGCAGTAGAGGTACAATGGCTTCCAAGAGAGCAGGGTCAAAGGACACCACTAAGAGTGCAACTGGAGATATGGTCGAGCAAGTGTCTATGAGCTTGCTGATATATGAAGATACTAAGTTGTTCATAGACAAGGAGATAAAGATCAAATGGCAGGAAATCAATGACATATTTTCAGCTACCTTTGAGGAGAATATGGAGGAACACAGAGTCTATGTCAACATACACAAGTATGGCTTGTACCGGGTTGCATGCAGGTATCCCGCGTTTCCATGCGCGGACATGATCCATTGGATTGTCTCGCATATTGATCTAGAGATAATGGTGTTGAGCAGTGCCAGTGGAACAAAACTTTCTACGTTCATGGAAAAGGACTTTCAAGTGATGTATCACTTGCCACAACCGGTGATCACAATGGATGCACCCTTCACTAGGCCCAACAACAGTGAAAACTCAGGAGACATCTTGAAGAGGTAGGTGAAAGAGCCTTCTAAGTTCAGGGCAACACCTAGCCAAGTTTACAAGACAAGGATACTATGGAAGGCTTATCAACTCTTGGTCATCTCTGCATGCCGCTTATACGGCCAAGAGAACATAGAGACCTTCCTGTAGAGTTGGGTGATTGTGTTTGATCAGCTGGCGAACGAAGGAAGAACTTTCAATTGGTCCAACATGTTGGCTCTCCAGCTGAAGGGACAAGTAACAGATGCCCGACATCAGCCCAAAGGTCAACAAGCAAATATATTCATGTCCTCTTACATACTTGATGCAATTTGTGCCCATCATCAGTTCCCTGGCTTGGGTTGGGCATAGACACCTTCAAAAACCTCTGTGAACACCTATTGCAAGTTGTTCTTCGAATGCAACTTCCGTGGATTTATAATACAACTATCAGACCACTTTGTCACCTTGGTGTACAGGATGATCTTTGAATAGGATCCACCTCACATGTCACAGGCAGTGATGGAGGCATTGGTAAGCATAACAGATTGGTATGCCTCACCCCTTGGCACCTTCAACCAGATGTATAGTGCGGAGAAGGCTCCGCATGTTTTACCGAAGTTTTCCATGGATAAGCTGGTCATGCAAGAGGTTTCATACCACATCTCAATAGGGTTGTCAGCAAGACTGCACTGGAAGAAGAAGGCACCTTGGCCCGCTCTTCCTTTGCGTATCAGGTTGTATGAGATCCAGAATCTCAAGCATGTTGAGGCCGAGACAGAGGAATTCAAGAGATTCACCTTTGGCACTAGAATTTTCAATCCATATGACGTGGATGGCATAGTGGAAGACCACTTTACAAGAGTGTATCATCCCTGGATCCACGGGGTGTGCCATTGGCCCGAGGAAGACCCATGGAGATACTACTATAACTTCTCAAGGCTCAATGAACCGGTCGGAATGGTTGTAGAATGATTAGTAGTGTAGAAGGTAGGAGCATCTGAGAGAGCAGTAACATCAGTAGTAGAAGAGGGCAACAAACCTACGCTTGAAAAACACAAGAGGATGGTTGTTGACATCGCAAAGACGGAGAAAAGCTGCAACTTCAAATAAAATCCTCTTGTATTGAGAGTAGCTTTGGAGATTGAAGCGAAGAGGTGAAAACACAACAAAAGGATTGTGCAAAGACATAGGGAGAAGCAAAAGTTGGAGGAGTCATAAAAGGAGTTGAAGCAAAAACTAAGGGAAGAACAAGAGTTGCATAGAAGAGAGAAGGAAGTGTAGCAGGAACAGGAACAACAATAGGTGCAACATGCACACATTGATGAAACTACACCCATACAAGTTATTGATTCATCTGAACAACTGGCAGATAGAAAACAGGGTGAACAGTCGCAGGAGTAGGACTTTTCTCAGGGGATCAAACAAATGTTTGAATAGATGGACACAGATGTGGTTCAACCCGAGCTAGATCATCACATTGACCTCATGCTTAAGGACCAAGGGGTCACCCCATCAGCTTCACTAGATCCGGGAGCAAAGCAAGTCCCAAGCGATCAAGGAGACACTGAAATCCTTGAGGACAATTTGGAAGCAGATGTGCACAACATATCCTTTGATGAGTCACAACACAGAGTTGTGTAGTCACGCAGAGTTCCCACTCCAGATGTCCATGTATCTCCTGCATAGTTTGACGAACGAGTGATCATGTCCGATGTGCACAGACATCCAGCTACATTGACCAATGTTACAAAGGCATATGTCGAAGCTACCAGCTCAAGTGTAAGCTTCTTGATAGATCAGAATGAGTGCATGGCTAAGGAGCTACAAGTGGCCAAGCAGGGAGAAGAGTAGGATGCAACATTCACTAGGGCAGAGTTGAAGAAAGCGATACTTGATGAAGTATCGTCTCTCGAGACAGTCATGTGGAAGTTGTACTTCAGGTTCATCACCGTGCATAAGTTAGTTGTCCATATTAACAGTTGGCAACAGCGCTGTGCTAGGAGAGCACGCATCTTGTCAGACATAAACATTGCTATCGATCACATGCAGATATGGACAATGAGGTACAAGGGAGCCCCGTTGCACTTGCCAAAGATGATGAAGCCAAAGGCAATGGAGTTGAAGGCATGCCTCCAGAGTCAAATATGGGATTATGAGGAACTCCCACAACTCATCATCATCTTACAGGCTTCACATGGATGAGCGTTCAGAAGCATGGATGTCATTGTGCACATGCATGCGATCCCATCCATTGGCACACTCACGGAGGTGAAAGCAAAGAACCAAGTCCGACTGGAGTTTGACATGTACTTCAATTAGTTGATGCACATAGCCACAAGTGTAGACTTCCAGATGAGCACATACACTATGCACCAGTATGGCACTGGTTTGGCTGCACTTAAGACCATGATGTGCATGCTATCTGACGAGTTGGAAAAAGGTGCCAAATCAGTGTACCTAGATGCAACGGAGGTAAGAGTTCACTTTCAGAACGATGTCACCACATAGTACGCGGACACCATAACAAACTACCAAGCTTGGCATCAGTTCACCACCATCGCTCATCAAGAGGTTGTCAACGAGTTAGCCTTCCCATAATTTTCTGAGTCTTAGTGATATCTTGTGTGGCTTACTCAAGCTTATGCTTGTCTCACATGGGTATATGTGTAGATTGTATTGTAAACATGTTGTAAAGTGAAAGATCAACTGTCAATAGTAGAATGTAAACAGTCATGTGTAAGTTGAAGGGTCACAAGGGTAGTTGAAGAGTCACAAAGGGGAATTTCAAGGGTCACCCCACACTTTTCTATATATAGAATCTCATAACTCATTGTACAAGGTTTTGGGAGCCAAGCTTCTGATAGCTATAACTTAGAGAAAGCTTAGAGTGTATTGTAACAATCCTTGGCTTCTCCACAATGCAAAGCTAGTACATCTCCTTGGAGGAGCAGGCGGTAGTGATTGTAATGTTTCGCTATTGGGGCTAGTGGTTTTCATGGTTGTATGCATGATTGTATCTTTCACTCTTTTAATATAATGAAGGAAACACGTTTCATGCATATATTGTTGTTGTAGTTCAACTATCTTGGTTACTCTAATGATGTATGTAGATGTAATTTATGCATGTATGTATGGACTATTCCGTATGTCTTTGTCTGAATCTTATCGAAGCATGTGGTTGGTATAATCCATCAATTTTGATCGTCGGCTATCCTACTTTCTATCTCGTGATGTCTTTCATCTCGTGTGTTCCATTTCAAGATGCATGCTATCACAGGCTTCTAAGGGGCACACTCTTCTCCCCTTCAGTGTGTTGGAGCCTTTCATACACCTTCCTTGACTTGCTGCAAGGTCACACCCTTGATTCCAACAAGGACATCTTACTTACCTCTGTGCGTAACCACAGTCAAGGCAATACCGTACTACCCACTGCTGGGACTCCTACTCCAAACGGTTTGAGGTCTAGTTGGGACTTCATACCAGGGAGATCCCCTAACATGTTGGCGGGTCCAACACCATCAACATTTCGAGCACTAGAAGGAGGGCCAGATGACAAGTTGAGTCCTCACATCCTATTTTGAATCTTCACACATCTATCATGGATATTGTTATAGTTAACCCTCCGCAATGTTTGTCCAACAGACATCCCTTTGAAGTTAAGAAGGGGTTCTTTGATGACTTGTATGAACTCACGTATGATGGTGAAGGCGAAGTGGCCTGGCTTGAGCACTTACATGACTTCCTTGCATTCATGGAGAATGTGTAAGGTTTTGATGAAGTAGAGGTCAAAATGCTGCTTGCACAGACACTTCGCAAATTCTCATCACTATGGTGCTGCAAACTGCCTCCCAATTGCATGCACTCATTCAAGTAGTTCAATGATCTAAAAGAATCTTTTTTTCATCATTTTGATCCTAAATCACTTGATAAGAAAATGTCAAAACAACGAAAGGCCCCGCATGAATCGCTAATGGAATTTTGGGCGCGCTTTCGTCTACTCTCTTTTGAAGCTCCAAAAAGTCAAATGAAATTAGAATATCTTATGGAAAGATATGAGTATGTATGTCACAAATCACTCCGTCTCAAAGTGAATAAAAATCTCAAACCCCGCTCAACATACTTCGGCGATGGAGCTGCGCAATCACAAGTGGACAAAGTCATTGTCACAAGTGACTGTGTGCCTTCCCCTCATTAAGTAACTCCACCCCCACCGAGTGGTATGGGAGAGTGTACACATAAGACCCATCAACTGTTACATTCTCCCACCCTCACTACTCCTAATTTCTGCGCAGATTTGGTTGGGAAGCCCATGGGTTGTCACATGCACTTGTTACCCCAACCTTTGTCCCCACGTTTTGCTTGTATTGTCTTGTGTTCTTCCATTCCAGACTCTACAATTATTGTGAACGAGGATCAAGACATCGACGGAGTTGGTGTTGCACAACCAACCTGTGCTCTCATTCATGATGAGTATGACTGGGAATCTAAGCTTGAACCCGCAGTGAAGGATGACCTCCTTCTGTCTGTGCCTCCTTCGCTTTTTCCTAACATCTTTGGTGATTCTGCTATCTTTGATTTTCCTTGTGTAAATCCTTCCATAGATGCATCTACTTCTGATCATTCGCAGAACACAACTAATGTCAGTCCATCATTTGACAGCGGAGAGGACAAATTCTCCATTGAAAATCCACTCGATTTTTCATCTACTTTTTCTGGAAATGCAGAGGGTGAACATTCTTGCTTCTCATCTACCCTTCTATATGATTCATCGGATCATGAGAATTCTGATGAACTCATTGATTTTTCTAATCATATTTTTCGTGATCTATTTACTCCTATATTCGACCACGATGTTGATTCAATCACTGTTGATCTTTCAAGGCACTTGTTTATGATGATTTATTTGTCGATGAAGTTGAAACCCCATAGGTTGTTGAGGCACTTCAGCTTGTGCTGATGGTTATCTCAAGCCTTCGCTGTCCTGAGGTTAGTCTCATTTCTGATCAGGAAATTGTTGAACTACCCAAGCCTCCTCATCACTCATCTCTATGCATTGAAGATCAATCCAACACACAGTTTGTGCTTCCCCCACCCAAATCACATGATCCCATTGCTCATGCTTTGGAGGAGTCATACACAAGAACAACACTTGCAAGATGTAAGTTGTCTCTCTTTCTCATGTTTTCTTGTCTATCACAATCAAGAGAGTGCATATGCTTATCATCTGCACACAGTGTGTCACAACACCATGGTAAGTTCATAGAGTACTTGTCATGTGCTTTCACTCTTTTCTTTTTTGTGGATGCGCTTAAGCTCAGAGTGTGTTGGTATTCATTGTTATATCTTTCATGTTTGTTGGTTCACTTAACTTTGCTTTTCGCAAACCATGTCTTCACCAACATGGGTCAACCAATGTACTAGTGGTTGCATTGGAAATATCAATTCACGTGAGTAGACCCATGCATCATTAGCTTAGGAGTAGGAGTCGTTAGCTTAGGAGTAGGAGTAGTGTTTTCCTGCATGCATGTTTTATTCATGGTAAATTTTAGGGGAAAATTTTAGCCCAAGGGCGAAATTTAAGGGGTTTTTCATTTTAGAGGGCCAATTTTTTTATAAAACACCCATTTCATATATTTAGCCCAACATTTTATTTAAAAAACAATTATTTTTTTCATTTTAGCCCCAATAAAAAGGGCGGATAAACTATGAAAAGACTCATTTGACTGATTCACCTGGTTTGGGAGGTTATATTCCATTACAATCACACGATTTTTTTCTTTGCAATGTTAAATTCATTTGCAATCGCCCATTTTCTAGTTTGGGAGGTTGTATTTGGTCCCAGTAAATAAAAATATAAATAAAGTGAAGGTATGGTAAATAAATAAAACCTCTTTTTATATTTAGTCCATAACCCTCTTTCTATTTAAGAAGGCTCAAAAAAGAGGTTTTATTTAAGTGAATCCTATGGGCCAAATACCATATTTATAAAAGAGGTATGGTAAATTAATAAAAATATAAATAAACGAGAGGTATGGTAAATAAATAAAACATTTTTTTATATTTACTCCATAAGTCACCTTATATTTATGAACACTCAAAAAATGTGTTATATTTAGGTGAAGCCTATGGGCCAAATACTATGGGCCAAATTATTATTAATACCATGCAAAAAAACATTATTAACCTTAATATTAGTATTAATAAAAATAAAGATGATACATGGTATTGACCCATGGTATTCACGTGAAATGTAGCGTATTTAAAGGGGGGAATTAAACCAACATAGATCCATCTCTACTCTAGATCTACTAAGGCCCAAGAGGGATCAAATATCATGATAAGTAAACTAGGATAGAGTGAAACAATATTTGATCCCTCTCGGGGCTTAGTAGATCAAGAGTAAAAATAGATCTTGTAATTTAATGTAACTTAAACATTTTAACTTGGTTAAAATAAAAATATAAAATAAAAATCAATTATTAATTTTACTATTTCTTATAAATTACTAATAGTAGTTTTTAAGCTCTAGGTTTATGATAACCCATGGTATTGACCCATGGTATTCATGTGAGCAGAGACTATTTAAAGGGGAAATTCTATCAGCTTAGATCCATCTTAATTTCGGGTCTACCAAGTGCTGAGATGGATAAATAGATTTCATCCCTCTAAGAGTGGTAGATGTGGAGTTAAGATGGATATAAGTTGGTTTTTATGATAATGAAGATATTAAATAGACTTAGGAAATTATATTGTAAAAAACATCTTAAGGTGAATGGTTAAAGCTACATTTATTCACTTCACAAAATTTAGTAAAAAATACCAATATCTCCATTAATATTGCTTTTTCTGATTTAACAAAAAAGAAATTCAAAACACTGAAATCTTATCACTCTTTCCGCATCACTCTGCCAGATTTCCCACCATTTTTCAAACATTCTCAATATGATATCTTCATGAAAAAGTTAAGGTACTGATGTTGGATTAGTTGTTTGAAAAATATGTTGCTTTGTACAACCTTTCATCTTCCCTGTTATTCTTAGTTTGTCGTAATGATCTATAGGGGTTGGCCCACTGCACCATATTGTCCTAAAAGGCAGAGATTGTGCACCAAAAAGGAAATTAATCCACATGTTACAACATTGTTAAAAAATGCAAGACGTATGAAGATAGTGAATTATGCTAATAAGCAATTTAGATGACGTAATTAAATTTTATTATTTAATTGAAGATTTCCAATTAAAATAATAATAAATCTACATTTATATATTTATATATTGATTGGAAGGCTTGGTCACTTCTTTCCATTAGACCCCTTGAGGCATTTGGGATACCTACTACTTTCTTATATTATATAGTTGGGGCTTGCTACTTGTTGGTGTGTTGGGGTAAACAAACTTGATATACTTTTTTGATCTCACAGTTGGAGTCTATGGAATAAGAAAGAAATTTGATAGCTTGACAAAAGTGGTAGAGAAAAGATTAATATCTACAAGAACTTTGTTGTGGAATATTATCAAAACTAATAGAAGGATATGAAAGAGTGTACAGTAATGAACCTTGACAAACACAACCACTGAACTTGCAACATTGTTTGTAGGAAGATAAAATTATGTTTCTTTTTTACAAACATGTATGTTAGTATATTACAGTTTAATGAATATGTTTCCTATTATCATATATGGTTTCATACTTTAACAAAACATTTGCCAAGACTTGACAATGTTTTATTATTTAGTGAAAGATTTTCCAAGATCTTACAAGATTTTATAATTTAGTGAAAGATTTGCCATGACTTTACAAGATAATATAATCTGGTGAGAGATTCACCAAAAAAATTATATATACATATTATATTATTGATAAAATCACCTCCCATTTTTCCTATGTATCATGGGGATTCACCCATTTATTATACATATAAATTTAGGGTGGTTCTTAAAATTTTCCCTGGTTTTATTTCTTTATGTGTTTGTTGTTTGCTTGCTTTCCTACTTTGCTTACTTTCTTTTCTTTCTCATTTTCTTCTGCTCTTTGCTTTATTGTCTTGTTTCTTGTTTATGTACGTAGGATAGTTTCACATGAAACCATGTTCGACTCTTAAGACAAGCAGGGTAAAGTACAAGAGGACTTGTACAAATATCAACACTTGGTTATCTGTGGTCCTCTCTCATTATGCAGACTTGTTGTCTTCAGTCAATGATACACCAATGGAAAATATGTTCTGTTCGAAGTGAATCTTGGTGAAAACACAACACTTGCACTCTAACTAGTACCACCTACTCTAGTCAGTCGTTTTGGGTTAATCCTTGTCAGCTCAGTCAAGTAGAGTAAGGTGAGGTGGAAAACCTTAACAAGTATGTCAGAGGTATACATAACATACTTCTCTGAAGGAACAACCTCTTATTCTCTCAATAAGTTGTGATCCCTCTTCTACCTCTGAAATAAATAAGTGCTTGTGCACAGTTCTTTGAAAAATGAAAAAAATGAAAAGATTAAAATATGAAAATTTTGAAAAAATGAATAAGGCGAAAGAAGAGAAAGGCTTCCTATGTAGAGAGGTGATGCAAGTAACTCCGTCAGGGTACTGACTAGGCTTGTTGGCAGTGGAGCGATGCTTGTGTTCCTACGTGACTTCATCGGGGTACTATCTAGGCATGTTAGCACCGGAGCAACACCAGAGATGAAACTTAAACTTTGACAGTCATATTAATTGTGCACCAATATACCCCCCATCCCCAATCGAAACAAATAAGTTTACTTTTCTTGGAATGTGTGTTGACTGATCAAGAGCATGGCAAGTGCTACATATTTCACTCAATCTAGTGTGGAAACAACGATGAACAGAGCATCGAACAATACTTCCAGAGGATTTAGAATTGCTTTTCATGAAACAAGGTCCATTCAGAGAGCTGGGATTCTACCAGTGTGTCGTCAATGTTGTATTAGATACAACCATCCTCCAAAAATTTTCCTTAGCTTCATTTTGGAGCCTCCCTACCAACCATCCTTAGCAGCATGTCTTGCACTGCCCAGGTACATATGCTTCCAGTTGAGTTTCTTGGCTTATCAGATTGTGTTTGCTAACTTGTTTTCATTTCACTCACAAGTTGACATCTCATCACTTGGTCTTCAACCAACTCTTGTGCTCACTTGGAGAATTGCGCATAACTGGAGGGCAACCAGCCTTGCTCTCCGGAATTACATAGAGCATCAAGGCAACCTGCTGCTCTCCAGAAATGCGCAAAGCAAGCAGAGTGCCTTCCATTTGAAAATTATGTAGAGCAGCCTATCATTGGGCTTGCTCTTAGAATTTGCACAGTCCTGGCTGGCAGCCTTGGCTTCAGTCCAGAAATTGCGTAGAGTTTGAGGGGCAGCTAGAGCCACTCAACCCAGAAACTACGCAGAAGTCATCCAGAGGCTGCAGTCCATTGCATGTGCACCCAAGTTGACTGGTTCCCTCTAGGACTGAGCAAACTTGCTTTGCATGCATGGGAAACTTTTTCCCGAAAATGCAAAGAGCAAAAAAGAAAAAAACATCCCTAGATTTTAGGGATCTATTTTTAACAGCTGGGGGTTACATGCAAAAACCATTTTAGAAACCTCCTGCCAAGTGTCGTTTTTTCCTAGATTTGTGGCATGCACGTCATAAGCCTTGATATTGTCAAAACTATTTATTCTACACTTCAAAGCTCATTCTTCACTTTGATCTTGGATTTTCGACATTCCCCATCAGATCTAGGAACCTTAAGCACACTCAGCTCAACTTTTCTTGGTAAGTTTGCTTTTCATGTCTTTTACTACTTTTCTGTGGCTTTTTTTGTTTTGGTTTGTGTGAATGTTAATTGCTTGGTTTTATTGAAATATTGTTGTCTTTTTAATGCATGTTAGCTTGTAGAAGAATTGTTTCAAGTTTTCATTGCATCTCCTTGCTGTCACATGCATGACATTGCTTCTGCACTAACGGTTGCCATTGCGGTGACTCGCTTTACACACTTCACTGTTTTCCTACTTTAGTGAATCCTGCACTCACTGATTGCATGCATGTTCATTCACTCATGTCTACACCTAGTTTCACACATGCATTTAGTCTTTGCTCTTTTCAGTTGCCTGCTAGTGGGTCTGAGCTGCCTTGGCCTGGACCTTGCCTTGCTCAGCTTGCATTGCTCATTTTTGGGATAGAAGGCCTTGCCTTGCTCCCAGAAATTACGTAGAGCTTGCCTCACACTGGTCTCCTAGAGTGTGCTCTGCACAATTATGAGAGGCAATGCCTCAGTTGGACCCCAAAATTGTGTAATGCAGTTTTCCCGGGTTGCAGTGATGTTGACTGAAACTGAGCATTACATAATTTCAGTCCTTAGCAGGCCAATCTGGACTATGCTTTGTGTAGTTTCAGTAGTTAGTTAACTCATTGATAGTCTGGATTATGTTTTGCATAGTTTTGGCAGACAGTCTCCCAACCTCCCAGTGAAAATTGCGCAAATCTTCCTATAAGTCCCCCAGGTGTGTTGCATGTCAGTACTCGAGTTTCTTTTGGTTAATGTCTGACATTGTGCTTTTCATGAGCATCGCTCTGTCTCTAGGTATCACAAGTGTTTAACAGTCTCTCAGCAGTAAAGGTACAATGGCTTCCAAGAGAGTAGGGTTAAAGGACACCATTGAGAGTGCATCTGGAGATATGGTCGAGCAAGTGTTTATGAGCTTGCCCATCTATGAAGATACTAAGTTGTTCATAGACAAGGAGATCAAGATCAAATGGAAGGACATAAATGAAAAATTGTTTAAGTACCTTTGAGGAGAATATGGAGGACTGCAAAGTTATGTCAACATACACAAGTCTGGCTTGTACTGGGTTGCATGCAGGTATCCCATGTTTCCATGCATAGACATGATCCATTGGATTGTCTCGCATACTAATCTAGAGATAATGGTGTTGAGAAGTGTCAGTGGAACATAACTTTCTACCTTCAATGAAAAGGACATTCAGGAGATGTATCACTTGCTGCAGCCACTGATCACAATGGATGCACCCTTCACCAGGGCCAACAACAGTGCAAATTCAAGAGACATCTTGAAGAGCTGGGTGAAAGAGCCATCTAAGTTTACGACAACACCCAACTAGGTTTACAAGACAAGGATACTATGGAAGGCTTATGATCTCTTGGTCATCTTCGCATGTCACTTATATAGCCAAGAGAGCACAAAGACCTTCCCGCAGAGTTGGGTGATTGTGTTGGATTAGCTGGCAAACAAAGGAAGACCTTTCAATTGGTTCGACATGTTGGCTCTCTAGTTGAAGGGACAAGTAACAAATACCTGACATCCTTCGAAAGGTCAAAAAGCAAAGCTATTCATGTCTTCTTACATACTTGATGCAATTTGTGCCCATCAGTAGTTCCCTGTCTTGGGTTGGGCATGAACACCTTCAAAAATATTTGTGCACACCTATTACAAGTTTTTCTCAAAATGTAGCTTCCGTGGAGTTATAATATAATTATCAGACCACTTCATCACCCCAGTGTATAGGATGATCTTTGAACAGGATCCACTTTGCATGTCATAGGCAACGATAGATGCATTGGTAAACATAGCATATTGGTATGTCTCACCCCTTGGCACCTTCATCTGGATGTACAATGTGGAGAAGGCTCTACATGTTTTACCGAAGTTTTCCATGGATAAGTTGGTCATGCAAGAGGTTGCATACCACATCTCGACAAGGTTGTAAGCAAGACTGCACATGAAGAAGAAGGGACCTTGGCTCGCTCTTCCTTGGCAGATCGGGTTGTATGAGATCCAGAATCTCAAGCATGTCGAGGCTGAGATAGAGGGATTCAAGAGATTCACCTTTGCCACCAGAAGTTTCATTCCATATGCCCTGCATCGCTTAGTGGAATACCATTGTACGATAGTGTATCATCCTTGGATCCATGGGGCATGTCATTGGCCTCAGGAAGATCCATGGAGATACTACTATAACTTCTCAAGGCTCAATGAACCAGTCGGAATGGTTGTAGAATGGTTAGTAGTGTAGAAGACAACAACATCCCAGAGAGTAGCAACATCAACAGTAGTAGAGGGTAGTAGACCTGCGCTTGACAAAGGAAAGAGGAAGGTTATCGATAGTCCAAAGGTAGAGAAAAGATGCAAGTTCAAAGTAGATCCTCTTGTATTGTGAGTGGCTTTGGATATTGAAGGGAAGAGGCACCAATGTGACAGAAAGATTGTGCAAAGACAAAGGGAGAAGAAAAAGTTGGAGGAGGCAGAAAAGGAGTTGCAGGAATTGAAGCAACAACTAAGGGAAGAAAAAGAGCTACGTAGAAGAGAGAAGGAAGTGTAGGAGGAACAAAAACAATAGGAGGCGCAACATGCACACATTGATGAAACTGAGCCCATACAGGTTATTGATTCATTCGAACAGCTGGAAGATAAAAATTATGGTGAGCAGTCATAGGAGCAGGACTTTACTCAGGAGACCAAACATGTGTTGGAACATATGGACACAGATGTGGTTCAACCTGAGCTAGATTAGGACATTGAACTCATGCCTAAGGAAAAAGGGGTCACCCCACCAACTTCACCAGATCTGGGAGTAGAGATGTTAAATTGGAAACTAGGGCCAAACTCCATGAGGGACATCTCATTCATGGCTGATAATATTTTTATTAGATTCCTCTCATCGAGAGGTGTAGGATTGATCTAAAGATCATCCGATTCCGATAAGTATTTATGGAGATATGAATTTATTTTGATTATGGAATTATTATCAGGCCGACCTACAACTCATGTAGGCTTAGAAGCCCAACAGTTGCATCTATTCAAGCATCAACAGTTGTGTATAAATACAGGAGGACTTTTCCTCATTTGCACTCACTCATTCTTCACATCTCTCTCTCTCTCCTGCGCAGAAAAGAGGCTCTTCTCTACTACGTAGAAAGGAGACATTTCTCACACATGTGGAGGAGCAGTTGCAAATTTTAGGGCAGCAACTACAGAAGTGAAGTTTAACCTGATTGGACTAGAATATCTCCTCATCAGAACTACACTATAGGTCCATCTAGATCTCCTCTGAAAGCCACAACTTTTGGTGGTGGAATCAAGCCGATCCAACGATCGGTTTGTGAGATATCGACTGCCCTAGTTTGAAGGAAGCTGCTGAAATTGAAGCTGCAACTGCAGATCCAAACTTTGACCAACGTGCACCATCAAACCTCCTCTTCTGAACTGTGTTGTAGGTTCATCTGGACCTCCTCTGAAGGTCGTACATTTTGGTGGTGGAATTGAGCCGATCCGATGGTCGGTTTGTGAGATATTGTCTGCCCTAGTTTGGGACTGATCTAGGGTTTGCTGCTGCAAATGTAAATCTGATTTATGTACTATTTCTCTTTGCTGGATTATTGAAGATAAAGGAAGATTTGATCAAAGGATTTCCCCACACATTGTGGGGTTTATCCCTAGCTAGCCACCACATCTTGTGTCTCTTGTCTTGGCTTGTTTTCTGCCAATCGTTTAATGTTCTATCTGCACTTTACTTTATGCATATGTGATTGCTAATCTATGGATAATAATAATAAAAATAAGTAAACTTCTATAAGCATAGAACATACCATATCTTAACATGGTATCAGAGCTGAGGTGAAGACAAAGCCCGAGCAAGAGCAAGAGAAATCACCGAAGAGAAGATTGGTATGGCTATCCTAAAAGAACTATGGGGTCCTCATCACTCTTTCCTGCTGAGGACAAGCTCCGTGAGAAAGCTGACTATCACGGATGGAAGATGTCTATCAATCTAACCCTTGAGGATCAAGGAGTGTTGGATCATGTGAGAGGCAATATTGTTGAGCCTCCATCAAATGCACCTGCTACTGCCAGGAACAATTGGAAAACTGATGAAGTCAAAACAAAGAAGATCATCAGGGACTTTATTGACAAACGCTTGGTGGCCTACATCTCTAACCTGAACACCTCCAAGGAAATGTACGATAGACTGGTCAGTTTATTTAAAGTTAATGATGAAAATCAAGTCTTGTTTCTTAGAAATAAGCTGAAGGAAATTAAGAAGGGTAAAGATGAGAGTATGCAAGCATACTTCTTGCAAATCACCGAGATCAAGAACGATCTACTGTCTATCGATGAGATAATTGCTGACAGGGAAATGGCACTCACGACTCTTGGAGGATTACCATCCGAATGGTACGTGTTCAGGACTACTCTTCTGAACAATAACATAATTCCTGGATTCGAGGAATTAATGGAAAGATGCATTCAAGAAGAAACAAGGATAGAAGAACAAGAAATGCCCATGCATAAAGGTCCTCCTACTGCCTTTTCTTCTCATGCTAAGAAAAGAAATAATTCCGGGTCTAAATCTAAAAGAAAGGCTGGACCTAAGGGTGGAAGAAAAGGACGATGTTACATTTGCAATAAAGCAGGTCACTATGTAAGGGAGTGCCCTAATAGAAGGGACTCACACCGGGATGATGATTAAAATCCCTCTCATAGAAATCAAAGGAATGGTGAATCAAATAACAGAGGCAAAAGGAGTGCTGGAAATCAAGGAAGAGGACAACCATTCAAGAAGGCTAGAAATTCCAGGTATGAATCCAACCTTGTTGAAAATAAGCAAGATGAATATTATCTACCAGCTACTCTATCTACCTCTGCTCCTTTGGACTCAATGGGAATTTGACTCATTGATAGTGGTGCCTCAAGGCACTTCACTGGTTACAAAGAAGTTCTCCATAATATGATAGAGAAAGAAACTAACCTGGAAAGTATTCTCAGAGATAATATGAAATATCCTGTGAAAGGTGTAGGCAATGTCTCTCTTAAATTGAATCAAGGTAATACAATCCACCTACAGGATGTATTATATGTACCTAATCTCAAAAGGAACCTGGTGTCCATTTCGGCAATGGAAGACAAAGGCTACAAGGTAACCTTCAGCGATGGCAAGGTACATATATAGAAAAATAATGTTAAAGATGCCTTCACTCTTGGGTTTCGAGTTGATTCATTATATCAGGATGGAGGAAGTCTGCTAGGTGTCATGTCTTGTGACACATCTCAAGCCTTGATCGAGAATCAAACCGAAAAGAAGATCAAGATCGTAAGGACTAATAATGGGACAGAATATGAATCTAATGAGTTTCATGATTTTTGTAAAGAGGCTGGCATTAAGAGGGAGACTACTACACCACATACTACTACTATAATTAGGATCCATAGGTTCCTCCACTTTAGGCATTGATACATCATCTACCCATAGAAACTTCGGAAGTCTTTGATTGTGTGGTGGAAAGGAAGAACCGTACAATTGTGGAAGTTGTTCATGATATGCTTCACAATCAAAGACTTCCGAAGTTTCTATGGGTAGATGATGTATCAATGCCTAAAGTGGAGGAACCTATGGATCCTATTTATACACCCGAGCCTTCCTCTTCTAGGAAGAGGCCTTCATGGCTTAGGGGGCTACTTGATGATGTCTGGGAAGTAGTTCCTAGACCCCAGGACAAGACAGTTGTCACTTCTAAATGGATTTACAAGATAAATCATGCAGTAGATGGAAGTACAAAAAAGTATAAGGCTCGTTTTATTGCTTGTGGTTTCTCCCAGAAGAAAGGTATAAACTATGATGTGATATTTTCACCTGTTGCCAGATATACGACCATCCATAGCCCTTGCAGCTTCACAAGGATGGAACCTACATTAGATGGATTTCAAGACCGCATTCTTGCATGGCTCAATCAAAGAAGAGGTCTACGTGGAGCAATCTGAAGGATTTGAGATTTATGATTGAAAATCTCATGTATGCAAGTTGAAGAAAGCTCTCTATGGGCTGAAGCAAGCACCTTGTGCATTGTATGAGAGGATCGATAGCTACTTGATGAAGATGGGATTCACTAGGAGTGAAGCCAATCCTAACCTTTACTTTAAGGTTGAGGATGACAAACCTCTCATACTGGTGCGATATGTGGATAACCTCTTCCTAATAGGTGCAAACCCTCTCATTTACAAATGTAAGAGGGAGTTGGCTTCTGAATTTGAAATGAAGGACCTAGGACTAATGCACTATTTCCTAGGACTTGAGGTATGGCAGAAGACAGGGGAAATTTTCCTATCTCAAGGAAAATATGTGGTGAAGATACTGGAAAGGTTCGGTATGGAGGACTACATGCCTGTATCTACCTCGATGGAGCTCGACTTTAAGAAGTTAAGCAGTAGTGTTGCTGGACCTGTTTTATGAAATGCCATCAAGTATCGACAACTCGTAGGAGCATTAATGTTCTCGGTGAAATCCCGTCTAGACATATGCTTTACAGTCAACACATTGAGTCAACACATGGTTGAACCTCACCACATACACTGGATTGGTGCCAAGAATCTGTTAAGATATCTTCATGGCACAATCACATATGGGCTTAGATACACTGTCGAAGATGTGAGACTATTTGGATACACAGATGTTGATTGGGCAGGCAATGTGGAGGACTGTAAGAGCACATCAGGGTGCTACATCTCCCTGGGATCTGCTTCAATATCCTAGATGAGCAGGAAGTAGAAGTTAGTGGCTTTGAGCACCGCCGAAGCAGAGCATATTGCTGCTAGCATGGCCTCCTGTGAGGCAGTCTAGTTGCGAAAGCTCTTCAGTGAGCTGTTTGGATTTACATTGGATACCACCATGATCCTATGTGACAACCAGAGTGGGATTCATTTGTCAGAGAATCCTGTATTTCATGATCGCTCCAAGCATATCGATATTAGGTATCACTATATTCGAGATATGGTGCAGCAAGGAGCTATCAGGCTCCAACATATCGGTACAGATGAATAGGTCACCGACATTCTGACAAAGCCCCTAGGGAAAGTAAAATTCCTGAATTTTCGAGAACAACTTGGTGTTGTTCAAAGACCCTCCGATGAGGCTCCTGTATGATGTATTGAGCTCTGGGAGCTCCGAGGGGTGTGGGGTACTTCTTGGAGCAACATATGACGAACAGGGTAAAAGAATCAAAACTTTCCCTGTGACACCCCATGGTGACTATGTAGCAGGATGATTAGTTCTCCTGTGAGGTCGGGATGATGTGTTCTCCATGACGACTATGTAGCAGGATGATCGGTTCTCTTGTGAGGCCTAGATGATGTGTTATCCATGGCGATTGTGGACAGGATGATTTGCTCTCTTCTGGATAGGATGATTCGCTCTCCTGTGGACAAGATGATTCACTCTCTTGTGGGACAAGATGATTCACTCTCTTGTGGGATAGGATGATTCACTCTCTTGTGGACAGGATTGTTTAGTTCTCCTATCAAGGCATCCTATGCATGAAGTTTGGGACTCATGGGAAGTACCTCTCATCTGATAAATGAGCAGGGAAATGAAGTTAGGGACCATAGTAGTACCGATGGATGCATCATTGTATCTACCGTACTCCCTAGGCCAGGATGACCTTCATTGATCTAGGATCAATGATACTGGTCTGGGACCAGTGGTAGGAGTTATACATACTATGACACTGACTTCGGGTTGGTTGAGACTGGTCTGGGACCAGTGGTACATACTCCAAGACTGACTTCATGTCAGTGCAAGAGTGGTCTGGGACTAGTGAGAGTGGTACATATGATGACACTGACTTCAGGTTGGTTGAGACTGGTCTGGGACTAGTGGTAGGCACTCTAAGACTGACTTTGAGTCGGTGGAGGATGATATTGGTATGGGACCAATGGTAAGAGTTGTACCCACTATGACGCTGACTTCGAGTTGGTTGAGACTGGTCTGGGACCAGTGGTACATACTCTAGGACTGACTTGGAGTCAGTATGATACATCCTCGATCATTTCTTCCTCTTCATAATTCAAACAATGCAGAGCAGAGTAGATCAGAACAGGGCAGAATAGAATAGGGCAAGATTAGGTAGAATAGAGCAAGGGTCAAGCTATACAGGGCAATGCATTTGATGGATGAATAGTAGTGACCAACAGACAGATTGCAGATGGAGTTCTCCCTAATTGAGAGGGAGTGTTAAATTGGCAACTAGGGCCAAACTCCATGAGGAACATCTCATTCATGGCTAATAACATTTTTATTAGATTCCTCTCGTCGAGAGGTGTAGGATTGATCTAAAGATCATTTGATTTGGATAAGTATTTATGGAGATATGAGTTTATTTTGATTATGGAATTATTATCAAGCCGACCTACAACTCATGTAGGCTCAGAAGCCCAATAGTCACATCTATTCAAACATCAACAGTTGTGCATAAATACAGGAGAAATTTTCCTCATTTTCACTCACTCATTCCTCACATCTCTCTCTCTCTCCTGCACAGAAAGGAGGCTCTTTTCTATTGCGCGGAAAAGAGACCTTTCTCACACATGTGGAGGAGCAGTTGCAGATTTTAGGGCATCAACTGCAGAAGTGAAGTTTGACCTGCGTGGACCAGAAGATCTCCTCATTAGGACTGTACTGTAGTTCCATCTGGATCTCCTCTAAAAGCTGCAACTTTTGGTGGTGGAATCAAGCCGATCTGACGGTCGGTTTGTGAGATATCAACTGCCCTAGTTTGAAGGAAGCTGCTGAAACTGAAGCTGCAATTGCAGATCCAAAATTTGACCAGCGTGGACCATCAAACCTTCTCTTTTGAATTATGCTGTAGGTTCATTTGGACCTCCTCTGAAGGCGGTACATTTTGGCGGTGAAATCGAGCTGATTCGACGATCGGTTTGTGAGATATTGTCTCGCCTAGTTTGGGATTGATCTAGGGTTTGCTGCGACAAATGTAAATCTGATTTATGTACTATTTCTTTCTACTGGATTATTGAAGATAAAGGAAGATTTGATCAAAGGGTTTCCCCACACATTGTGGGGTTTGTCCCTAGCTAGCCGCCACATATTGTGTCTCTTGTCTTGGCTTGTTTTCTGTCGATCGTTTAATGTTCTATCTACACTTTACTCTATGCATATGTGATTGCTAATCTATGGATAATAATAATAAAAAGAAGTAAACTGCTATAATCATAGAACATACCATATCTTAACAAATTCCCAAGCGATCAAGAAGACATTGAAATCCTTGAGGAAATTCTAGAAGCAAATGTGCACAACATATCCTTGGATGAGTCACAACACAGAATTGTGCAGTCACATAGAGTGCCCACTTCATATGTCCATGTATCTCCTGTGCAGTTTGAAGAAAAAGTGATCGTGTCTAATGTGCATAGACATCGAGATGTATTGGACGATGCTACAAAGGCATATGGCAAAGCCACCAACTCAAGTGTAAGATTCTTGATAGCTGAGAAAGAGCGCATGGCTAAGGAGCTACAAGCGGCCAAGCAGGGAGAAGAGTAGGCTACAACATCTGTGAGGGTAGAGTTGAAGAAAGCGATACTTGATGAAGTATCATGTCTCAAGACAGTCATGTGGAATTTATACTTCAGGTTCGTCACCGTGCATAAGTTAGTTGTCCATCTTAATGGTTGGCAACAACGTTGTGCTAGGAGAGCACAAATCTTGTCAGACATACACATTGATGTCGATCACATGCAAATATTTGTTTGAATTGTTTCTAGGGTTTTCTATATGTTGAAGTAAGGTAGGACATACCTTTGGAAGGAACATTGAAACCCTAGATGGAATGAAATTTGTTGTGAAGTAGTCTAGGGTTTATGACAAAGTCCCTATCAAGATGTTGAAGAGTATATATCTCTTGTTTGTAATTAAGTCTAGGTATCTGATATATATAATATTGTAATGCTTCTATGATTCTGATATGGCTAACTTCATGCATGTATAGTTTTGGTTGCACTTGCTATTTAAGTTGTGCAGGTACACCATCTTCAACTTGGTGAAGATTCTCGATGTGACAATCATGATGAGGATGATTATAACTCTGACGAAATGGTTGAAAGCCATGAAATATTATCTGATGAAGAAGAAGAAGAAGTTGATCTCCCAGAGGAAGCTTACATAGAAGAGATCTCCCTAATATTAAGAGGGAGTCCATATGAAGAGGCACTTCCTGGTTGAGAGGGAGGGTATAACTTGGTTTTGATTAAAAAATGAATTTTGGAGGATATATTGCTGCATGAGAAATAGGAAAGAAAAGTATATAATTGAGGAATATTCTATCAAATATTTGGTTGATAGTCCTATTAAGTTGAGTAGAAACATATAAAACGACCCCAAAGGTTTGTAGTTTATTATGTAGATGTGAAGGTATATTATTGACTGGGATTGTGTTTGTAGAGGTACATCTCTCGAAGATTTTGATAGCATGCTGGTTACCAATCAATTTGATTAGGAGAAATTGGTCATCCTTGGTTTGTTGGATCAAGGGGTTCCGAGGCCTTGTGAGTGAAGAATTTCCTAGGAAGACATCTCGCCAGTACTTTATGTTGATGTCTCGGTCCCGAAGTTGGAAAGGTGGTGTTGGTTATCGAGCTCTGTTTTGGATACACAAATTTTTGGGTTGGTGTGTAGAAAGTAAGCCTGATGGTACCTATAGGGATTGAAATGTTGAGTCCATATTATTCCCACACGGATAGATTTCCCAGGTCAGGAATCTAGTCCGTTGCATTGTGGTTCCTAAATTGTTCAGAGACCACTTGGCTATATTTCACTCGTCAAGAATCTAGTCCGGCATTGTGATGCCTAAATTTATTCATGGTTCATATAGCTTGAGATCTTCCATTGTATTTGTACATTATGAATATCTCCCAAGTTAAGAGGGAGTGCTGGAAAATGTAACAATGTTGGGTCTTCATTAATGTACTTGAGTCATCATGTACTGTACTTTTGAAAAGAATAAAGAAAATGTATTTTATTATTATTATTATGACTATTAAAGCATGGGTTTCATGCTTGGGTCACCATGTTTTAGGTCAAAGTCCAAATTGAGGAATTCTAGGATTTATTCTAAGTCAATAGAGTCATTGTACTTTTAAAGAGACCCTTCTTGGGCTTTTGAATCATGTAGAAAGGTTAAGCATTGAGTCAAATAGGATTTTTGTATCCTCCACACCATGTCAACCTAGAATATAAAGTCGGTATGAACACCCTATTAAACCTCACATGGATCCTATAAATACAAGCTCATTGAATTAATTTGGAGCATCATTCACAAACACAAGTTCAATATCTCTTGTAGCTGGGTAAAAGCACAAAGTTCTCTTGTAGCTGGAAAAAGGTGTGAAGTCTGTTGTCGGGAAGTTGAAGTGAATGTGAGTTTTGGGAAGTCTAAAGATAAAGGAAAAATCAAAATTTTGGTGTGTGTGTCTCTCTCTATTTCGTGTCCTAGATTGGGAGATCGAATTCTTCCAAATTTCTCTGTTGCCAGAAGTTGCTAGTTGTCAGAAGTTGTTGCCTAATCGAAGTTGCTGGAAAGGGGTCAAAATTCTGGGAGGCTAACTTGGTGTGGAGGAAAGGTCTTTTCTTGGTCTAGGGTGAAGAGAGTCAATGAATATAATTGAAAGGAATAATTTCTTGACTAGGTTTTTCGCTCGAGGGGGGTTTTTCCTTGGCATAGTGCCTTCATCTTGTGTCTATTGTTTTATGTACTAGTTATTTCGTAATTGCTTGATGAACTAAAGGAAAGAATATATAAATAATTGTAATAATAAGAAACATCACAATTAATTATCAATAATAAGAAAATATTTTTGCCTTTTTGATTTTCTAATAGAACCCAACTAGACCAAACAAATATCAGAATCTGTACGCAATTGCACTGAATAAAACTTGCTAATGTATATGCTTCCTCTATATAACACCTGCGTACAGATCTTAAAATATTGAAAACTGAATCATGAATAATTATAATATTCAATCAATCATTGAACCATTCATAAACCATTGAACCAATCATGGATTAGCTCACCCAATCACTAATCACGAAACCTATCACAGATCACCACATTGTAGCATCATTACCATTCCACACTTAACTCAATCATCACTTTGAGATACATATTATCAAGATAGAGACATCATTGACAGACAACAACAAATAGAGTAGAACTCATCAAATTTTATCATCAAGTCTCACTATAGACCATATAATGCATATGCGACATCAATGAAACGTATCAGTGTATGTACACAACTACCATGCATAACACCCACGTACAGATCTCAACAAACTACAAACCATATCTCAAAATATATGCGTGACCCTATAGAATGGATCCATTTATGTACACAACCATTTAGAAGCAAACCTGTGTATTTATCTAAAATCATTGAATCGTAACTTCACAACATCTGTCAAACCCAAATCTCGACACTCATATAATTATAGTCATACATCATTATATGCAGATTCATATCATCATAGATCTATCATTGTAAACAACAAACATAAATAGATCAAGCAATATGTATTCCTTTCAGATCTATTAGATTTGAGCCATATCCATGCTCCCTACCGCACACCTATTTCAAATCAAACCATTCATAAACAATTCATCACTTGCACACCTAACACCTTGGTCTCCATTTGCTTATATAGTTTTTTCCTTAGCCAATACCTTGGGTAAATCCCTTGGTAATGTCGTTGGTATTCTTTGACAGGATCAAATAACCATTTTCATTCTAATTACTATTGGCTAATACCATCGTAATGACCCATGTTATCCAAAATACCATGGTTCGAATTTTGTATGCGACTTTGTCTTACAAGACCTATGTATGCACGTGACCCTTCTGCATATGATCCACGTATAATTTCTCAAATTTCACCTTTAACATCCATATTTCTATGAACTACCATTTGTCGGTCCATATCACTTGTAACATTTGTACTAGTCTACATAAGTTCAATAATCATCATGTTATCACAATGTTGACATCTTTATCAAGTAGATTTTCATCAAGGACAACACATTAGCCATAATGCCAACATTGTATCTCTGTAATTTCAACATCCCAAGGTCTGAAAGTTCGTCCTGAGGTAGTTTTATGTGTCTTCTTTCAAACCCCACAACTTAGACTTAAATTGGATTCTTCAAGAGAAATCCATACAAATTCTCCCAGGATGACTGGATTATGGACTTGTATGGACTACCACATGTCACTTTTATGACCTCTGGTCCTGAAATTTTTTCCAAAGAAACTAAATTCCAGTCAAATTTAGTAACTATTTACAAAATTAAAATCAAATGTTCGAAGAGAAAGTTATGTTGCTTTTCCCTAGGTTTCCTGTTTGAGACTGAATTCTAGAGCATGCAGAAACCCTCAAATCCTTGGACAATAACTATGAAAATATAGCGAACCAAGATCTGAAATTTTTATACTACGTTCACCACGATTCCTAATCCATGTGATAAAAATTTCACATTCTAGAGCCTCATATGCAAAACTTTATAATGAAAATTCCAAAATGACCTGTTTGAAGCAGCGAAGACCTAGGATCCAAAACTCTTATACTAAATGTTATGTAACTAGATAAAAAAAAAAAGAAAAAAAATTAGTGCTATGACTTGAGAAGAAGCCTATTCCAGGGGAAAACCTCCTTTTACATAACATGAATGAACAATTCTTTGATGATTCAAATGACAAAACCTCCTTGGTATATATAGGAGCCTAGGGGGTCAAAATATAATTAGGGCCTACATAAGAATAATAATGTAAGGGATCAACAATTAAAATAGTGGGCTTCTATGTGGCACAACGAGAAAAATAGTGGTCTTATATGGGGGCACAACAATAACAATGTGGGGGCTACACTATTATTATAGGGACCTAACTATGACTCACTCACCCCATTAATCACATTTTTTCTTCCAAATTTAAGCTCCAAAAATCACCCCAAAAATATTCCTCATCTCCTCTTGTGCATCTCCAATATGTGTTTTTATGGATAAAGTTCAAATGAACTCATATACCCATTATTTATAGTGTTTCTAAGGTCATTTATGGATCCAACTTGTAAAACTGGTTGGGTTTGATAGCTTGTATTTTGGTTGGGTCATCCTGATGAAATATTTCATATCTTCTTATTCACAAGGAGTTAGAAGGAGTTATATATACCATTATAATTGTAATAAAATAAGAGTTCTAACAACACATCTTATGTCCAATTTGAGCTAGGAAATTAGAGTAAAAATGTCTTCAAATATAAGGTATCCAAAGTGGGCATCAAAAGTCGAAAACCAATATTTCCAACAATCTTCATTTTCCAATTTTTATCTTAGATACATGTAATATTCTCCTCTTGACATAAATGAAACCAACATTTCCAACACAATGCATTTCATGTTATATTTCCTTTTCATTTATTTTTTTAATCTTACAATCTGTAGTGATAAATCGTTGACTTAATGGTTTAGAGTAATTAATATTTTTCTTAGAACTATCCAATCATTTTAAATGTGGGTATCTTGAATTTAGTTCTATGAAATAACAATATGTGTTTATGTAAAAAGAGTTGAGTAAAAAATTGTGAAGATAAAATTAATTCTTTAAACCCCTTGCAAAACACACATATGTATTAGAAGTTATCACTAAATTTGGATAAAGAAGTTATATATATATATATCTATATCTATCTATATATATATATATATATATATATATATATATATATATATATATATATATATATATATATATATATATATATATATATATATATATATATATATCTAGAGAGAGAGAGAGAGAGAGAGAGAGAGAGAGAGATATGAAATCGTATATATAGATATATATGAAATCGTTACAAAGTAATGCATCTTTTATAGTGTAAAATAGATATGATTGTGATTGATATGATAAGTGGTGACTTAGAATAATCCATTTTATAACATAATAATTAAATTGTTACTATAAATTATAAATGATTTTGGCATTTAATTGAGTAGGAAATTATATAGTTAATTAATAATTAGTTATTATATAGTTATTTTAATAGAATCATAGTTATATATGTGATAAGGAGAGGATTTATAATGGGTTTATTATATATGGTATGATATGTATACTTAGTTGTTGATTTTTTTTTATTTGTTAATCATACAATTTTAGACAACTATTAAAAAGACATATTATTTTGAAAAATTATTTTAGATATACTAATATATTACCTTTTTTTATTTAAAAAAAGGGTAAACTTTTAAGGTTATCATAATGAGTATTATATGTGGTATCGGAGCATGGTTTGTGCATTGGAGCCATGGAACTATTATAATTTTTGCATTTTGTTGATAGTTTTGTGATGAATTAGTATGAGTTTAATTATTGTCATGATAGGTAATATTGATAGAATAAGAAGAGGAAGGGGTAGAGCTACAAGATGATGCAGTATTGTGCCTACTTCACAAACTACTCCCATATCCCCTCCTAGAGATGAAGAGCATGTGCTAGAATAGAAACAAATTTGTATAGGAGAAGTATTAAACATGATGTGTTCTTTTCAAATAATGTTAGACACCTTAATGAACCACTTGGAGTGGAATTAGGGAGGAACATCAATGCATGCAAAAGGGTCTAAAAACCAAACTAGCAACCATATGCATAGGGAGTTAGAGAAGTTAAAATTTATGGAATTTTTAGGGTCTATGAATGATCAAAGTAGTTGAAGCATGGCTAGAAAAGGAAACACATTGTTATGGTGGAAGACACTTCTACCACAATTGGGTATGGACATTTTAGAAGTGTCATGGGAGTTTTTTGAGGACAATTTCAAGGAATATTATTTACCTAAATTTTTTATAAAAGGGAAACTGAACAAGTTTAATGCCTTGAGATGGGGAGGAATATCCATAATACAATATGAGGCCAGATTTATGGATTTACTATGGCATGCCTCACACTTGAACACAGAAAAATTAAGGGTAAACAAGTTAGTTTATGGTATGAACTGCAACATTCAAGAACAGGTGAGGATTTTAATGCCTCACAATTCGCATGAGGTAGTTTAGTGGGCCATTATTTCTGAGGAGGAGATCCTTAGTAGTGGTCAAAGAAGACCACCAAGGCCTAAAGGCTTAAGAGCTTCGAGACTATATATATATATATATATAAAATTTAAATTAAGATTAATAAGACTAAATGGTTTAGAGTAATTAACATTTTTCTTTAATATATATGTACTTATGTTCTTAGAACTATCCAATCATTTTAAATGTGGGTAACTTGAATTTAGTTCTATGAAATAACAATATGTGTTTATTTAAAAATAGTTGAGTAAAAAATTGTGAAGAGAAAATTAATTCTTTAAATCCCCATTGAAAAACACACATATGTATTAGAAGTTATTGCTAAATTGGATAAAGAAGTTATATATATATATATATATATATATATATATATATATATATATATATATATATATATATATAATCGTTACGAAGTAATGCATCTTTTATAATGTAAAATAGATATGATTTTGATTGATATGATAAGTCGTGACTTAGAATAATCCATTTTATAACATAATAATTAAATTGTTACTATCAATTATAAATGATTTTGGCATTTAATTGAGTAGGAAATTATATAGTTCATTAATAATTAGTTATCATATAGTTATTGTAATAGAATCATAGTTATATATGTGATAAGGAGAGGATTTATAATGGGTTTATTATATATGGTATGATATGTATACTTAGTTGTTGATTTTTTTTTTATTTGTTAATCCTACAATTTTAGACAACTATTAAAAAGACATATTAATTTGAAAATTTATTTTAGATATACTAAATATATTACTTTTTTTTTATTTAAAAAAAGGGTAAAATTTTAAGGTTATCATAATGAGTATTATATGTGGTATCAAAGCATGGTTTGTGCATTGGAGCCATGGAACTATTATAATTTTTGCATTTTGTTGATAGTTGTGTGATGAATTAGTATGAGTTCAATTATTGTCATGATAGGTAATATTGATAGAATAAGAAGAGGAAGGGGTAGAGCTACAAGAGGATGTAGTATTGTGCCTACTTCAACAACTACTCCCATATCCCCTCCTAGGGATGAAGAGCATGTGCTAGAATAGAAAAAAATTTGTATAGGAGAAGTATTAAACATGATGTGTTCTTTTCAAATAATGTTAGACACCTTAATGAACCACTTGGAGTGGTATTAGGGAGGAACATCAATGCATGCAGAAGGGTATAAAAACCAAACTAGCAACCATATGCATAGGGAGTTAGAGAAGTTAAAATTTATGGAATTTTTAGGGTCTATGAATGATCAAAGTAGTTGAAGCATGGCTAGAAAAGGAAATACATTGTTATGGTGGAAGACACTTCTACCACAATTGGGTATGGACATTTCAAAAGTGTCATGGGAATTTTTTGAGGACAAGTTCAAGGAATATTATTTACCTAAATTTTTTATAAAAGGGAAATTTAACAAGTTTAATGCCTTGAGATGGGGAGGAATATCCATAATACAATATAAGGCCAGATTTATGGATTTACTATGGCATGCCTCACACTTGAACACAGAAAAATTAAGGGTAAACAAGTTAGTGTATGGTATGAACTGCAACATTCAAGAACAGGTGAGGATTTTAATGCCTCACAATTTGCATGAGGTAGTTTAGTGGGCCATTATTGCTGAGGAGGAGATCCTTAGTAGTGGTCAAAGCAGACCACCAAGGCCTAAAGGCTTAAGAGCTTCGAGACTATTAGGTACATTGATAGTAAGTTGAGATAATATATTCCATAAGAATAGATAGACATGTTTGATATATAACAACCAAATATGGTTAAAGAGAAACAATATTTGTAGGCACCAACCTACAAGAGACATCACTCCTTACTAAGTCTACTTACTACTTCTTCCTTTACTAGGTCTTCTTATTGCTTCTTCCTTCACGAGCTTGATGTCCTACTTCTTACTTCAGCAAGTTTTTTATAAGTGGTAGGATCATTGAGGTTACTAGATATATATAGGATAATGAGTTTCAAAGATTGATTGAGCTTATAACCATCTTCTCAATTGAAATTTTTAGGTTTTTTTTTTTTTTTTTTTCTATTTCAAGGGCTTCTCTAATGATTTAATGAGGTAGAAAGGACAAGAACACAAAATTTCGAAGTTATCAAAATTGATGAGGTGTTTGGTATTATGGGAATGATCATCTATATGCTCTTTTAGCCAAGCCTTATAGGATTTCCCTATTTAGCTAATGTATGCTTTTCCATGTGAGCATGGAATTTGATAAACCCCTGGTTCAATCATGGTATTGGGCTAGTGTTTAGTAGTATCACTCTATCTTTTTGATTTTGTTTGTACTTCTCTAGTGGTAGTGGTGCATTATCTTTGCTTCTTCATGAAAAAACCCTTCATTCAAAGCCCTTGGAAGGTTAATAGTGGAGTAACTTCCCTTGAAAGTATGGTATTAGTAAGATATTCTATGATTTATACTATAAAACTTGATATATCACCCTTGATCTACTTATATTTATTCAAGGGAGTCCATAACGGACCCCATATTCCCAAAATGATATAGTGGGTAATAATATTCTCCTTTTAGTAAATCATATTTTATAATTTCAAATTCTATTCTATATTTGAGGGTAAATTTAGGGTTTTGTTTAACATACATTTAATTTTAAACCATCAAAACTCTATATGTTTAGGAATTTAATGCACTTTTTGGGACCTAAAATTCTACGGTTTTCTTGCATATTCTTAACTTAAAACCCTAGGTTTTTGTTGTATATTTAACCCAAAAGAATTCGTTGTGTAAAATATTCTTCACTCACTTATATTGTTGCATAATTGGGGATAGATGTCTTATTTTAACATTGGTTTTTATACTCCTTGTACTTTTCATATTTTAAGAGTTAATCAAACCTTAGATTTATTCATAATTTTAACCCTATTTTTTACTAGGTTATAACTCATTTTGAGGGACAAATTGTATTTGTTTTCTTGTTTTCAGGATAAGCATGATTTTCTATCAATTAGAAAAAAAGAGCATATGGTCTTATTTTCTATTATTTGCCTACTACTTGGGAAAACAAACTAGTAACACAGACATAATTATTTTATTGATACCATCAGGGAAAATGATATCCACTATTAAAAAAGATAAAATGTTTGAAAATGCCTAAGATTTGACAAGAAAAATGATAGTTATATTGCTTAGCAATAACAACCTTGCTACTTCTAAAGTAAAAGATGCAAAGTAAAAATAGTAATGTTATTGGGTGTGTGTTATATTCTTTCCATGACTAGCCCAATTCGAGAAAGAAGGCAGGAAGAAAGGTATAGTCCATCTACTTTCTGTTCAAATTTTTCTTTATATATTACTAATGATGATCCCATAAATGTCAGGGAGGTAGTAGATTCATAGGCTAGAAAACTCTAGAAAGAGGTCGTGGTTGATGAATTGGCATCTTTCGAAAAAAATGAGGCTTGGGATTCGATGGAGTTGTTGGCTGGAAGGAAACCCATTGGAACAAAATGGGTGTTTAAGAAGAAGATGAATGTATAAGGCAAGGTGGAGAAATACAAATCTCGATTAGTAGCAAAAGGTTATGTCGAGATGCCGCAAATTGATTTTGGTGATATTTTTCCACTTGTTTCCAATGTAGCTTTTATTAGATGACCTTTATATATTGTTGCTACTTTTGATTTTGAGGTAGAGTAGATGGATGTGAAGACAACATTTCTTCACGGGGATCTGGAAGAAGAGATCTACATGAAGCAACCTGAAGGCTTTACGATGAAGGGAAAGAAAGAACTGGTATGCAGGTTAAAAAAGTCTTTGTACGTGTTAAAATAATCACCAAGGATGTGATATCATAAATTTGATACATTTATATGGGGACTTTGCTTCACCAGAAGCAAAGAAGATCACTATGTGTATTTTAAATTAATTGGTGACTGTGTTATTTATCTGGTATTGTATGTGGATGATATGTTGTTGATTGGAAATGAAAAAGAAATTATACACGATTTGAAGACCCAATTTTCCTCCAAATTCGACATGAAGGATCTTGGTGCTGCAAACTAAATTTTGGGCATGAAAATTAAACATGATTAGGAAAAAAGGAAGCTTTGGTTAAACTAGAGGAAGTATGTTGAGATAATATTACAAAGGTTTAATATGTAGGATGGTAAACCGGCGAAGGTTTCTATTCTTGTAGGTGTAAAGTTATCTGTTGAACAATATCCCAAGACACAAGAAGATGAAGAGGACATGTCATGTTTTCCATACGCAAGTGCAGTCGGTAGCCTAATGTATGCAATGGTTTGTACTAGACCAGACATTGCACATGCAGTGGGTGTATTGAGCATGTTTATGTCAATTCCAGGGAAGGAGCATTAGACAACAGTGAAGTAGGTTTCTAGGTATTTACATGGCACTAATGATTATGGTTTATGATACAAAGGAAGACCAAGATTGGAGAGAGTTTTGGACATCTATGGCTTTGTTGACGTAGACTGGGCTAGATATCTAGATCAGAGAAGATCTACAAATGGGTATGTGTTTAACCTATTTGGAGGTGCAGTGAGTTGGATGAGAAAGAGACACTTTGTAGTGGCACTTTCAGCTACAAAAGAAGAATACACGGAAACCACTCATGCAAGAAAAGCATAAGTTTGGTTGCTAATATTGTGTTCAAGTATGGGGTTAGTACAACAAGCTATAAGGATAGACTGTGACAACCAAAGTGCATTTTTCTTGGCAAAGAACTCTGCTTGTCATTAAAAAACAAAGCACATTGATGTTCAGTATCACTTGGTGAGGGATATGGTTGAGGAAACAAATGTGTTGCTGGTAAAGGTGGAAACTTTGAAGAATGTTGTAGATGCATTGACGAAGTTTGTGAGCAGTTAGAAGTTTTCTTAGTGTAGAGAAACAATGGCCACTGTAGGGATGGAGCAACGACTAAGCTCTCCTGTGACCCCCTGTGTGGAAAAGAAAATAACAAGTGGGAGAATGTTGGGTGTGTGTTATATTATTTCCACGACTAAATATCCCCTATATTAAGGGGGTAGACCTACCTATGGTTTTGTGCATCGGTTCCACACATGGTTTTGGGTATGATGGTTTTCTACCCATGGTATTTTGTAGATCTGGTTAATGGAACTATGGTTATGTTCTAATCCAGGGTTAATGAGCTAGGGCTTATGAATGCTTCGACATGTATTTTGTTGAAAATTGCAACAAGAAATGTTTAAAATAACAACTAGAGAAAATCCTAATTTAATTTGTCCTTGAATTAAATTAGGAATTAAATTGTAATTCTATTCTCATAGCAACTTGTAGCAATTAAATAAGTTAATTTGACTTAGTTGGCTCATTAAATTTGAGTTGGGAGTCTATCTAGAGTCATGTAGAGTGATCCCTAAATTTTAGGGGCCCAAGCCGAGTTCTTATTGAGTTGTAATTATTTAATTCATTTTAACTAAGTTAAATTCAACTAAAATGGTTCTCAGTGTTGGAGGAACTAGTGAGTGGTCAAGCGAATTAAATTGGATTTAATTCACATGTAGTGACCAATTAGATAACTGATAATTCACTCAAAAACAACTCTTGCATGCCAGTTCAGATGAAGACCCAATTGAGATTAGAGTTAGGGACAATGTATTATCAGTTGTATAATTTTCTGAGTTGTACAGATGGTGCATGCAATCAGTAGAAGGCCTATGATGGATTTCACATTTGTGGTGAGGGATTTTCCCAATTAAATATGGACTAATTCCCTTAGGGATTACACAAGGAAGTAGGGGCTTGACATGCAGTAGATTTGGCTAAGTGTTAGCTTGAGTTGGTTTTTGAAGCAGCGAGATAGTTTTTACTTGTGTAAATATTGTTTGGGTTGAACAAGAATTGCATTTTATTCTCATATCTTCTGGTTAATTCAATATAGATAGTCATGGTTTTGAGTAGTTTCTTTCCCTACAAAATATAGTGTTCTGTACGACTGAAATTCATCCTTTTCTGCTTCATTATTTCATCGATCATTTTCTGTTTCCACTGATGAGTAGATTAGATTCATGTCTTTTGTTTAGAATATCACATAATAAGTTTGAAAGTATAGTAAAAATATAAATGGCATGAGAGTTAGTTTTGTAGAAATTTCTTCATGGTATCAGAGTAAGAATTTTTTTGGGAGGCGAGTTTGCAGAGCATATCTAAATTTTTTGTGCAAAACTAAAAGAAAAATAGCATATCTGGATTCCTTGCAAAAAAAATATCCAAATTCAAAAAACAAAATCGGCCAAATCAGAGTTTGGATGAGGGAGATATCGTCGATTTAAAATCAACTCTTTTTTCAAAATAATTTGTGACGATAGGACAATTACGACGCGGATCTGAGTTTCCATGGTGCCCAAATAATGTGATATTTATCAAAGGGAAGGTTTTCCTTAGACACATTTCCACAGGACAGATGAAACATATCAGTGTGTGAATCAAGAACTTGTATTCTCTTGAGGTCAAAGATGCATGAAAATATTTGAGGAGCAAGGCAAAGGTTAGAGACTTGGTGGTTGAGAGGGAGCATGAATTACCTCTCTACATTCATCCTCATAAAGTTGTGGAGAAGCCACAATTAGAGAAGTAGAGAGGAGACCGTGTGGAGACATCCAATCAAGTAGAGACCTCTAGTAGGGGGAAATTTTGAGCCAAGTAGGCAGAGGGAGAATATGCAGCCATACCTCCAGGTGAGAGGTGGGGCAATGTGAAGCAATAGTCCCAAGAGTTCAGAAATTGGGCAAGATCCATTGAGGTGTTTTTTGTCTCATGGATCATTACCTCGCTATGGGGGCCCAAAGGATTCAGTAGTAGGAGGATTAGTGTCAATCAGATACTGAGGAGTGCAGAGTAATGTTGACAGTAGAGCAGGAGGCTCAGGAGCATAGTCAACAACAACACCATTTTCCCAGTAGATAGTTGCAAACACAGTTGATTCAGTTTATTTTGTTTGGATGCTTTTTGGTTGCAGATGTTGTAGTAGAAATATCAATAGTGAAAAGTGTTGCATGAAGAACATTCCAAATGTACCAGATCAAGATAGAGTTGAATTCCTTTCTTGTTGAGAGGGAGTGTTGAAAATTGCAACAAGAAATGTTAAAAATAACATCTAGAAAAAATCTTAATTTAATTTGTCCTTGAATTAAATTAGGAATTAAATTGTAATTCTATTCTCATAGTGACTTGTAGCAGTTAACTAAGTTAATTTGACTTATTTGGCTCAGTAAATTTGAGTTGGGAGTCTGTTTAGAGTCATGTAAAGTGATCCCTAAATTTTAGGGGCCCGAGTTGAGTTCTTATTGAGTTGTAATTATTTAATTTAGTTTAACTGAGTTAAATTCAGTTAAATTAGTTCTAACTGTTGGAGGAACTAGTGAGTGGTCAAGTCAATTAAATTCAAGAGTGATCAATCAGATAACTAATAATTCACTCAAAAATAACTCTTGCATGTTGGTTCAGATAAAGACCCAGATGATATTAGAGTTCAGGGACAGTGTACTATCAGTTGTATAATTTTCCAAGTTATACAAATGGTGCATGCAATCAGTAGAAGACTTATGATGGATTACATAGTTTTGGTGAGGTATTTTCCCAATTAAATATGGGCTAATTCCCTTAGGGATTTAGCAAGGAAGTAGGGGCTTGGAAAACAAAAAATTTGGCTAAGTGTTGGCTTGAGCTGGTTTGAGAAGCAGTGAGATAGTTTGTACTTGTACAAAGGTTGTTCAGGTTGAACAAGCATTGTATTTTCTTCTCAGATCTTCTCGTTAATGCAATATAGATAGTCGGGTTTTTGAGTAGTTTCTTTCCCTAGAAAAATATTGTGTTATGTGAGATTGAAAATATTCCTTTGTTGCTTCGTGTTTTCATCAATCAATTTTTGTTTTTGCTAATGAGTAAAGTAGATTCATGTCTTTTTTTTAGCATATCACATAAGCAGTTTGAATCTACAGTAAAAATCTACATATATATGTGTGTGTGTGTGTGTGTGTGTGTTGTAACATTGAAAGGAACATAATTAAAATCAATCTGGTAGTCTCGGTTTTGGGATCTAGGGGAAAATATCTGTGTATATATGTTTTATGTTCTCACCATTGTTTATTTTCTTCTTTTAGAATTCGTATGCGGGTAATTTCTGTATGGGGTTAAAACCTACAAATGTGTTATGTAGATAGAGATTCCACTTGAATTGTGGCAAGAACTTCAATATATTCTTCAGAATTTGAAAATTCTAAGTTATTTATCTACTTATCCACTATAAAAACCTTGTCATCCAATTTTCCATTTTTTCTCTAAATCTCATCAATGCAAAGAATAATTTCTTGCTAAGCCTCAAAACTCTTACTTAGGACTTTCCCCATAATTTTTAATTTCCAATAAATATCTATTGTTTTATATAGTGTGTTTTTTGAGTATCAGTGTTACAGGTCTAAGGGATCCAACTATGAAATTCTTACTCGATGTATATGTTATGAAACCAACTCACAAAATAGAAGAATGAGATAGATCAATGACTTCAAAAGTGGCCTCTTTGAGGGGGAAACCTCCTTTACATTACACAAATGAGCAATTCTTTGATGATATAAATGAGAAAACCTCCTTTCTATACATAGGAGTCTAAGGGGTCACAACATAATCAAAGCTGACATAACAATAATAATGTAAGGGCACAACAATAACAATAGTGGGCTTTTATGGGGCACAATAATAACAATATTGGGACAACATGGGCACAACAATAACAATAAGGGGCTACAATGACAATAATAATAAGGGAACACACTAGTATTACAGGGACCTAACATGCCCCTCTCCTTTAAAAAAATGTTTGTCCTGAATGCTTGAGTAGTTCTAGACGCTTTTGTATAAAATTCTCATCCTCCCATGTGGAATCTTCAGTGGGTAAGTTCTTTCACTTGATGAGATACTTTGAAATTGATCGATTCTGTAGATGTCGAGTTCTTGTTTCAGTGACTTCTTCAGGTTCTAATATGATTTTTCCTTCTTCGTCAAGTTCTGGAAATATTGTTTGAACTGGAAGCTTGTCACCTATAACCTTCTTTAAGCATGAAACATGGAAAATTGGGTGCACTCAGGAAGATGCAGGAAGTTCAAATTTTTTGCCATACTACCAATATTTTGAAACACCTTATATGGACCATAATACTTTGGTGATAATTTATTATCCTTCTTAGCTTGCTTGAGGACATTTGTTTATATGGTTGTAATTGTAGAAATACCCAGTCATTTACATCAAAACTTCTTTCGCTGCGATGTTGATCAGCTTGTTATTTCATTTTATTATGTGCCAAAGTCAGATTATCCTTTAAGAGTTGTAGAACTTTTTGTTGATGCTCAATGTGATCTTCCATTGCTTGTGTTAGGTTCCTATACCAATATGAGTCATAATTTTGAATGTCTAAGGTTAAGCCTTGTAATATGCACATACCTTTTCTTTCTGCAAATGTTTTCCATATTGAAAAAATAAAAAATGAAAAGAGGGTATTTCCTAAAAGAAAAATTAAAGGACAGAAAAGAATAAAGAAAAAGGTCCAAAGAAAAAGTGAAAAATATGGACCCAAAAAGAAAAAGATACCATGAAAGTGTGCAAGTCTAAATTCCACTACTATTTACTTTATGCAAAATAATGATTGTGTGTACCTTGTGATTCATGCCACAATCCAGGGTAACCAAACTATTTAATCTTGGCAGATCATTAGATTAGATAGTGTAAAATAAAAGGAGCTCATCAGTTTCATCTGAGCCCTTGGATGATATAGTGATAGAAATAGATAGTTTTCTTTGTGAAAAGAAAAGAAAATGTTTTGATAAGGGTTTTCTAGTCTAAATGCACCCTAATAAAGTGAAGAAAAAATGGTAGGACAAGTACATGGGTAAGTAGAAGAAAGGTTGCAGAAATATGATGAAAGGGAAAAAAACATATTTATCATCTCTCATCATAGGTTTCAAATGTAAATAGTCAATCAAGCGTGAAGATGGATTTAAAGGTCAATTGATTAACTTCCCCCATTCATTTTACCTATTTACTTAACTAATTCCCCATAATAAAGTTCTAAGTACTAAAAAACCCTAAGTCAAAGGGGCTCAGAGCATTTCTCTGACTTCTGGAGGGACTGGACCCTCGGCTCAATGACTTATGGATACCAAGTACCAAATTCCCCTCATAAAACTTCATCCCCCCTTCATTTCATTCATTTCCCTAATAAAACCCCTTTTCCTAAGGTTAAAACATGATTTGCCTAGGGAAAGTAATCACCCCCATGTAAATTCCCCTTTCATATAAAAAAACCCACACAAATACTTTAGCCTAAGTTATAATTCATATATGCGAAAAACAAATAAATCACAAAAAATACATTATGCTTAGCGCTTTTCATTCCCGATGTTTTTCATATTAACTTCTAACTATTACATATTAATTCCCATTAATAACCCTTTTCCCATATATATTAATTTCCTGTATAAAATTATTCTTATACCCTAGTTTAAATATAAACTATAAGAAACATCAAACCCAACAAAAACCCACTAACTAATCGATCTGCAATTAAGTTAGGCAAAACCATGATTAAGCCCTTCGCTAACAACCCCGATGGCCTAATCTCACCTTAATCCACCATTAGTCCCGATACCGCCATACTTAAAGTGCCCACCGGGCCCTTGATTAACCTCCACGTGCAATCGTGCCCTGACCACCGTCTAATCTGAAGGCCTAGATCCAACGCCCCAGAAACCATTTTGGGCGCGATCATCCGCCGGACGATACATGCCTTAAAAAGTTGTTTTCAATGAGACTGCCCTGGTGATGTGTCAGTCGCTAAGTGGAATCGGGTGGCACCTCTGAAAAACCACCCGACACCCATAAGCGGTGCGAAATAAACCGCTTACCGCCTCCCCACTATGCAACAAATCAGTCACTATTAACCCATACCCGCCAATTTTTTTTCCATATAAAGGCCAAAAAGCCCCAAAAATGTCTTTTTCACCAATTTTTTGCCTACAAGCTTTTGTACGCATGCACGACACCTGCAAAACATCGAAGTTGTAAAGCCACGTGCAAATTTCGCTCCAGAGAACACCACAGATCACCCAGTCAATCGTGCGGCTTCCACAAGCACCCTCGACCAATTACAACTACCAGTTACCCTGGTCAAAGTCAATTTTCCTCAGTTTCAGGTATTTAAACCTGAATTCACCAAGTGCCCTGTCAATTTCAAGTTAGACTAGTCATTGAGTATTTTGTGAAACTTAAAACTTAATTAAAATTACTCCAATAGACTCCATACTACACCTTGCTGGAAACTCAAACCCTGAAACTGCCAAACTACCTTTGAAAACCCCAATTCAACCTTGAGCAAACCTAATTCGAATCCACAAGCACCGAATTATGGCTATCGCTACTGCATTGAATGTGAGACCCATCTCCACGCCCCATTTGGACCGAGACCACCTTACCTTAGCTGATAGAGATTTCTAGATAAAATATACCTCTATCATAGAGCTTCTGCTCAAAATACATTGCCAAAGTAGGGACAAGTTCCTAAACCATGCTGATGAAATTGGCCTTTGGGAGTCAAATTTTCCCAAGTACCAGTTACCCCAACTCCATGTTTTTCCTGAAATTCTACATATGTGCTATGCTTGCTACGCCCCTAGTCACAGAGCCATCATGTCTCATGATTAGAAAGTCCCTCTGAATTGGAGACATGTTGAACTTATATCCCAAACTCAACTCTGCAAGATTGGCTCAATTGATCCAAACCTTCATCATAGAAGAGAAGTATACCCCCAAAGACCCCCCTCCATATGTAGAAACTATATTTTCTTCTTGGGGTGGAGATATTATATCCATGATATCTTGTATTTTGGGTTACTCCACAAGTGAGTACATTGATGAAATCATCCTGGCTTTCATGTCCCTCTATACCCTAGGACAACCTCCTGCAACCATTTATGACTTTGCCACATTCATAGTTGACAGAATGCATGAGCAGTTCACAAGAATGGGAAATGAAAGGATTTTTAAGTACTCCTCAGTGCTATACCATATGTTCCTTTACTTCCAAGTAGATAAATTCCCACTTACCTTGCAAAAGTTGGACACCAAGGGCCAACCAAGATCAGTCATCTTCTGGACCCCATTGACTCATCAATATTCCTCCCCCTATTCATACAATGAATTCATAGATTCCTTGGTCCATCCTGTGATGACCATGCTCAGTGGAACCCCTCCACCAAGAATTAGTCCTGAGATTAGGGGAGTCCTTCATCTAAACATCAATCATCAGGTGGGAGATTGGTACTTGTACCAAAACCACACTGAAATAAGGATTTATGTGTGCTAGCTTGCCCCATACAAACTACCTAAATACCTCCCAATGAGGTCATTTTCCCTGGAGTACTATAGGCAGATAATCAATTCATATGGGGTAAACTTTGTCAAAGACAAAAAGAAAGCCCAGCTCAAGGTCAGAGACCAATTGGGTCCTTCTATTTGTTATAGCAGAGAAGCTAGAAAGGAGGCAGACCTGATCCTTCAGAGATTAAAATTAAAACAAAGCTTCATATGGAGATATGATCCCTTGGGTTTCATTTGCAAAAGAAGGCAAAAAAAAAAGATGGCTCCTTATATCCATCACCACATCCCTAAGATAGAAAAGTATGCCAACCAATTGCAATGAGTGGAAAACACTTTAGCGGACGGGGACAATACTGAAGTTGTTGTGGAAAAAACATTATTAGATCTAGAAAAGCAACTTGATGAAAATTAATTTCTGCAGGTACCACCTCAGGAAGGGACAATGAGCACTCCCCCTATCATGCAGCCTCCTCTGAATGAGGAGAAAAATCCCAAAAGGGTCAGGGAGGAAGGATCAAGTTCAGGGACACTAGCCTTCAATGTTCAATATGAAAGAGGCCAAAGCAAAAGGCCTAGACTCAATCCTATCTCAGAATAGGAAGACATTGATGGCTTAGTTGAAATAATTGATTCTGAGCCAGAAAAGAGTAAAGGTACCACTCCTTCAGAGGAAACACAACCTCCATCATCCTCAGGAACCTAGATGATACAGAGATAGATGAGTGTAGAGGCTTCGTCTTTCAACAGGCTAGCAGACCAGGATAAAATTATCAAAGATATGTTCAAAGAAATAAAAATGAGGAATGAAAGGTTGAAAGTTGATACATATGCTCAGCTTTTCAAACTTTCTACTCCATGTTAGAATAGATTGATGTTAGCCTTTGACATCAAAGAGGGGAATATGCAGGTGTCCTTCATTCAACCAACTCCGCAACAATCAAGGGCACCCACTAACTATAAGAAAGTTGATTTTGAGGTGTTGGATAGGGATATCCACTGTGTGGACCAAATAGAGTTTCACAAGTAGGCTGGAGAAATGATCTACTCCACCTTGATAGGGAAGTCCATAGCTGTTCATCAACTGCAAAGTTCCCTGAACAACATCTCAGCTCAGTATCAACTTGAACAGGCTTCATCACAAGCCAAGGATAACAGAATCAAGTCTTTGGAACACTTGATCATAGTGATGGGACATGATCCCAAAGATATCAGAGCAATAGAGGAGTTCATACTGTGGATTCTCCGGTCAATAATTCGAAAGATACAAACCACAGATCTCTTAAATCCAGAATAGAGGAGTTAATAAAACAGAAGAACAAGGACATCGCTTCACTGAAGAATGAACTAAAGATACCATCCTTGCATCATCCACAAACACAGAAGGTGTTACAGTCTCAAACTTAGCATGAGGACTTAATGGATTTAGTCCTCAAGCTGAATGATCAACTGAGGAGCACAAAGAAGGAATTGGATGCGTTAGTCCAATTGAAGCATGGTGAAGTAGGGACCATACCAGAAATTGTAATCCCTACAGTGACTGCTACAATACCATCTACATTGGCAGCCACATTGGCTCCAAAAACTCCTATAGTCACTGCCTCTCCCATCACCACTACAGCATTTACATTAGCATCTTCTACGAGAGTAGTAGGTACAACAATAGATGAAGCAACCAAGCTTGTTCATGCCATGGAAGAAATTTCTATTCATATAAACGAGATAAAGAAGCTAAACGAACATGTGGCAAGCTTATAAACATACTATAAGCTTGCCAAGATTATGCAGAAAGAGGAGGAATAGAAGGCTGCCAGGATAAAGGAAAAACTCAAGTTAATGGAAAGAGACTTGACATTAAAAGAGCCACTTGGAGAAGCCAAGGAAAAACTATGGGCCAATATCATTGACTCTGTCAATGATTTTTGGCCATCCATACAAGTCATATTCGAGCATATTGATCTCAAAGATTAATAACAGAGGCTATTGAGAAAGTAAAGATAGAATCAGGAAACAGGCCTAGAGATGCTACCAGACTCATCCAGTTCGTAAATTCAAAGGACAAGTACCAACTATAGGAACTGGAAATTGAAGACAGGACTGCCACTATTCTAGAGGTAAAGAAAGTCCTCACCAAGAGGGACCTTATGCATAAGTTAGAGGAAAAGAGCAAGGAAATGCAAGTAGCCGTTGACAGGTTCATGGCTAAGTTTGATAAGCTAAAGGAAAATGGATTACCTAATCCCTTAGTCATTCATGATAAACTTATGGAACAAGGAGATTACAACGACAAACTCAAGGATGTAGCAAGACAACAAGTGGCTACTTCACAGGTTTCAGGAGTACCAACAGGAAAGGTACTGTACAGTGCTTTTGAAAATCTATTTTACCTCCAGCATGAGGTAAAACATCTGTTTGTAAATAAGCCTTCATTTGCCAAATACATTGAGGCATATGAAACTTACCGGAGAATGTTGAGTATCCGGTTACCAATAGATCAAGAATGGGAAAATTTAACTGACTTACTATAGGAAAACACAGTTAAAGGTCAAATTCACAGTCAACGAGGTAAAGAGCATTAGAGTCCAATGTTTATAGGGTCATAGAGTATCCATGTCAAAGAGTATCAGTATAGAAGACAACATCCTTTTTCCAGCACGGAGCATTAGCAACCATAAACTTCCAGCTAAACCACAATAAAAGGTATAACAAGAAAAGAGTTCAATAGATGTCACTATCTTCCTACGAGAAGATATTTTGAATTTCCTAGATTAATTGCCAAGTTAGTTTGGGATAAGTTGTAATTTTTTTTTGTATAAATACTTCATAAATCGAAGTATGTGGTGTGGATTCTTATACTTTCAATAGAATTTTGTTCAAACACTGTAAAAGCTTTTGTATCACTGGTTGGGTCAACATGTTGGATTGATGAATAAAGATCAAATATTTCAAGGGATTCATGTGTAAAGTGGAGTACAAATGAGTAATTTTCTTGTGTTGTTTTATCTCTCTTAAAGTTGTTTCATAATCTTAAATGTTTCAGAAGTCTAAATGTTTTAACTTGAATATTATTTCATAGTTTGCTTAGCTGCACTCTACCTTACTATTATTCATTCTTAATGTTTTCTCTTAAACTATCTTATCTAGGGAATTATTAACTGCTCCTTAGCTTCCATAGTTTCTCCTCTAGTCTATAGTAAAGGATTCTTAATTTCCCTTTACTCATGATTCACTGTTGTTCCCCCATCTTAGCCTCGGTTTGAGGATGCTTGATTTCCCTATCACCTCCATTAAGACTCATTTCACCATTTAGTCCAAGGATTTGTACTTCACTCTGCTATCTTACCCCTTGAACATTCCCTTTAGTGAGTTAACTCTAGCTTTTCTTCCCCTTCTTTGACTCCATTTCCCAATGGACTAAAGGCATCAACCTATCTGCCATTTTTAAGGATTTCACCACTAAATCTTCATACAAATGAAAAACCCCCATGAACTATAGAACTAGCCTAATATCTAAGAAAACATAGCTAAATTATATAGAGAGTGCCCTCTCTAAGCCATAGGTTGGCTAGAGCCTATGCTTAAAAGTTGGTTTGTGGTTACCTCGAAGCCTTCCCTTCTTCCAAAACTTCTGAGGAAAATTTTTGAGTGATAACATAGTGGCGACTCCACTGGGGAAAAAACCTCAGTCTCCTAAAGCTTTAAGGAAATATTAATCATCATCTTGAGCCCCTTAAAGTCAGTTTTTTCAGAAGTTTTAAAATTTACACTAAAAGACATTTAAAAAGTTATAATTCTAGCTACTAGGAAAAATCATTATACCAGGGCCAACCCAGATCCAAACCCTGTTGTTATTGTGGGTGATCCAGATAGAATTATAAGAAAGTCCAAAAAAGAAGAAATTTCAACTAATAAAACACAATTAGTTAAAGCTAATTCATGTCCAGATGAGTGGTTGTTTTTAGAAGATTTACCTTTCAATGTGCAATTTGATCTCTCATTGTTTAGAACGAAATATGAAAGTGTCCTTAATGAAATTGTTCTAGATCCTAATTTTATTGCAAAACTTGAAGTTCAAAGAGCTAATAGATCAATTGAAGAATATATTCTGAACACTCCACTATCATCCATTAATACTGCTCTAACTGGTGAACTTTCTGTTCAATCCTCTAACGTTATTAATACCCCTTCCATCACTACCATGCCATCTATTATTTCTACTACAGTTCATTCCATTGGCCCATTCATTCCACAGCTCCCTATACAACCTAGAATCCTATTTCCACCTATAGAAATTCCCACTTCACCCATTATCCCTTCGAGTTCACTTATAAATACTTCCATCTCCCCTATACACAAGACTGTCCCTGTTATCCAATTTCTTGTTATAGAAACCCCTTCATCCACTATTAATATTTCAGTTTCATTTGTAGATATTCCAAGTTCAGGTATTAATATTCCAAATTCCACTGTTAATACTCCAGTTTCAATTGGCAATCTTCCATTTTCGACTGTAAGCACTGCTAGCTCATCCATCTCCACCTCAACCCAAACTAGTCTTCCCTTATCCCTGAGCCAAGCCAAGGCTTTAGCCATGGCCAATAGATATGCCCCTTTGGTGTTACCTGTTCAGTTACATGACTTACCTCAGGACTATCAAAGCAAAATTCAACTATTTGATGCTATAGGCCTATATACTGCTCAACAACATGTTAACAGAATGAACGATTATTTTGAGTTACATGAGATAGATTATGTAGATGTAAGAATGAGGCCTTTTTCCCAAACATTAGCTGGGGAAGTTAGAACCTGGTTTAGAAACTTAGCTACTGGTAGTATTGCAGATATGACAAACTTTCATAGGATGTTCATTGAGAGATGGGAGAGGAAGAAAAACCCATTGCAGATACTTTATGAGTATGAGAACATTAGGAGAGGTCCTAAAGAATCAGTTCAAGACTACTGCACCAGGTTTAATAGAACTTACAATGCCATCCCAACCAACCTCAAACCTCCTCCTGATCTTGCAATGATGAAGCTCCTTGATGGTTTTGATCTAGATATGACATAACAACTTAGGGAAAGAGAGCATGCAACCCTAGAGCAAAGCCAAACCAATGCAGTAAAAGTAGAGGGTAATATTTTAGCCAAAAAGGCCTGAGCAAAGTTATAAAGAAGAGTAGGATTTTCTGATGAAGCTTCAACATCTGATGGTAACGTAGATCTTTTGGCCAAAACTATAGAAAGAATCATGGATAGACTTGACAACCTAGATAGAAAAACATGGGATAATCAACAAGAACCCCCAATTAGGAATGCTAAACTTAGAAAAAAACAAAATCAAAACCAAAACACAGGAAAGAATGGATCTGATCAAAACATTAGGCCCCCTTTTAAAGAAAACTATGCAGAATCATCTGATCCTGGTGATCCAGAACAAGATACCCAAATCAATCTAATGGGATTAGATGATCAAAACCCTGTATTTCTCTCCCAGGATGAGGAAGAATTTCATATGTTACAACAGCTTCAAACCCAGTCTGGAGAGTCATTTGACTATAAACAAGGATATGACTCTGCCATATTTTAAGTGCACAAACAATATAACTTGAGAAGTAAAAAGAGTGCTGGTCCTCCTAACCAAACTAAGAAAACAATGTCAAATCAACCCAAAATAACAAATAAAGTTCCTGTTTCGGAGGTACTTCAAATCCTCCCTAGACCAAACCAAAATCCCCCTAGTCCCACCATTGAAGAAATAAATACCAACCAACGCTCTGTTGAGCAACCATCCACATCAGTTCCACTTAAAGAACCATAGAAAAACACCTATAATGCCAGATCTGAAATTCCCCATAAGGAAATCCCAAGTAAACAAAAGGAAGATAATTCCACTCAAAACCCTGTTTCAAAGGTCTACAACCCTTCCTCGTCATTCAATTTGGGGGCAGAGATATCCAAGCTGAAAATTTCAGTCCCTTTGACTAAACTAGTTAAAAATGAAACTTACAAATCACAGGTAAATCAGAACTTGAACATTAATGAAAATGAAGACTCAGTTAACTTGTTTGATGATAAACCAGAATTAATATTTGGACCAGATGTTAATGGAAAACCACAAGAAGGAGGAGTTCGACCTTTTTACATTAGCTTTAATATTCATGACAAAATACTACACAATGCCATGTTAGATTCTGGGGCTTCTCACAACCTAATGCCAAAATTGGTAATGGAAAAATTGAATCTAGAAATTAATAGACCTTACAAGGACTTGTTCTCCTTTGATTCAAGTCAAGTAAAATGTCTAGGGTTAATGAAAGATTTGTGTATTACTTTAGTCCAATATCATGCCAAGAGAATCCTCATGGACATTGTATTGGTTGATATTCCACCAAAATATCGCATGCTGTTATCCAGATCTTGGGCAGCCAAGCTTCAAGGATCACTCCAACTGGATATGTCATATGCCACAATTTCTGTGTTTGGACAACCCAAGAAACTGTACAGAGAAACTTTCATGAAATACATGGTAAGCAACCAAAATAGACCTCAAAACTATCCCATCTACTCCATGCATTCAGATGTAGACTCTTTTATTATGTTCAACACTGATCAAACACCAAATGAAACTCCTAACAGTGTTATTGCAGAACCAAAAGAAATTACAGTTTTTACTGCTAATGAATCTAAAGAGACTTCAGAATTGTGCAATGAAGAAAGTAATGAGGTTGCTAGAAATAAAAATAAATGGGATACTGATGATGAGAACTATGTACATGAAATCTTATGGCATTTATAATTTGATGGCTCTGTAAATAAGTTAGGAGTAGGAGCAGGGGTATGGATTTATAATTTAGAAAACAATCACTCAGAGGGCCATGCCTATAGGTTAAATTTTAGATGTACCAATAATATGGCTGAGTATGAGGCTTTGATTCTAGGTCTCAAGGTAGTTAGGAATTTAGGTGCTCAAAGAGTTTCAGTCATAGGACACTCAGAGCTAGTTGTAAATCAGATTAAGGGTGTATATGTTGGAAATAATACTGAGAGGGGGGGTGAATCAGTATTATCAAGTCAAATATTCCCTTTTTCAAATCTAGATAATATACGCTACTTCAGTTAATTAAAACCACGTATATACGCAACTATGTAGAAGGAAACCCGCGTATACAACGCAAACTTATAATTTACTTTATCTTTCAGAAGTTGATTATTAATCTGTGTCTCAGAATCAAATAACAGTAACCAGAGACAGTAAAACAGACTATCACACACACAAGAACACAAGATATAAGGTGGAAAACCAATGTGGGTGAAAACCACCTGCTGCAATTCGTCTCTATCTTATTTTAATTAGAAACTTCTTTTTACAATGTACTGGCGCAGTCCTTTACTAGTACGCAGGCTGCAACCTGCAGAGAGCTACAAGCCTCTCTCATTCTCCAGCTTCTCCCAGAAGGGAGCTACAACCCCCTTAGCTCTTGTACTAGCCAAGATACTAGTACGTAGGTGCTGGCCTACTGAAGGCTACAACCTTCTCTTTCTTCTAGGGAACTCGTTTCATAAATTTTCAGACTGGATCCATGAAAATCAATCAATCATCAAGTATATCTACATCAAACAATCTCCTTTTCCCCAATTAGCACTGAATCAAGTAAATACTTCTCTGACAGTTGTACCCAGAACACTGTAACAGTAACCACACACCAAATTCTGAACCCAGAATACTGCAGCAAAAAACAGAGGCAGCTAGATCATAATTTAAAAGATATACGCTACTTCAACAACCTGAAACCTGCATGCATACGCTCCTGTGTTTGGACCAACCTGCGTATATGCCGTTTTCATTAACTGAACCAGCGTGTATACGCTCTTTCACTTCACTGAACCTGCGGACAGATCTATAAAGGATAATTCATTCTTTCAAATATTCAGACCCAGATTGTCAGATTTATAGATCAAGCATGCGCCTCATATAACAGATCAAAATCATACAAAGATACTATTATTCAAGCTTAAAGATTATGACCCATCAATAGAACTTATCCTTCTTTATGCGCTAAGGTTCCTCCTTCATTCAGATCCAGATCTCCACCATAACCCCAATCACAAATATTTCAGATCTATCACTTATTAGATATTCAATTCATTTCGATTGATTGCCTTGCCAAATGATCTCCTTCCTCTTTTATAGTCTTAGGCCTTTCACAATACCACGGTCCAAAACCATAATAACACAATACCATGAACCCAATACTTGGGGTCAAAACTTTTGGATGCAATACCACGGACCAAAACCATAGGATCAAAAACTGTCGGACTAATACCATGAGCCAACCATGAAAGTGCGTGAACTTTTCTTTTCATGAAAGGAACTTTTTGCTACATGAAAGTGCGTGAACGTTTCTCTATATGAAAGAAACTTTTCTCTGCATGAAAGTGTGTGAACTTTTCTCTACATGAAAGAACTTTTCTCTGCATGAAAGTGCGTGAACTTTTCTTTACATGAAAGAACATTTTATCTTCATGAAAGTGTGTGAACTTTTCTCTACATGAAAGAAACTTTTATCTTCATGAAAGTGCGTGAACTTTTCTCTACATGAAAGAAACTTTTATCTTCATGAAAGTGCGTGAACTTTGCTGCACTATAATTTATCATCTGAGATGAGTGGGTTGCCATCAAGTACAACATATGTATCATAATGCCAACAATCTCCCCCTTTGGACTTGATGGCAACAACAACCAATCACTCTCCCCCTTTGTCATCAAGGGCAAAGGGCAGACCAAGATAATCTCTTTCCTAGATAAACTTTCCGCTGCCCATACTCCCCTTGAGTACCTGCTGAAATCTCTGAATGAGCTCCCCCTTTGTATATGCCAAGGTGTACCACTCTGTCCATGCTTCCTCTGAGTACATGCTGAAGTCTCTGCTCTGCTGAAGTGTGTTGTTCATGCTCCCCTTGACTATAAGCAAGGTCTACAAAAAGATTTTTTACAAGAAGAACGATGACTTATACATCATAAAAGACCTTCCTATCACCAAAAGACTCAATACATACATCCATCACCAAACCAAGTGGGGATCATCCACCCAACCAAGTGGGGATACATCAGAGAATTACATGTGACAACCAAATACATTACATCTTCATCCCAGGCATAGTGGGGAACCAAAAATAGGCCGTTACATGACCTTGACACCATAAAAGAGATACATGACATAGAGACGAAATATCTAGAGCAAGGCTTATGAAAGTCATAATAATTGATAGCAGCAACATATGTCAATCACCATTCAGATCAGCAACAATGATTTCCTTCTGTTCTCCCTCTGCATTTGTTCCACCTGAATCCAACAACAGTTGTGAACTAGAACCAAAAGCTTCTAAGATAATGCCAACAATGCATCATTAGAAGTTTATCTGCTCCCCCTGAACCTGTGCCAGAAGGTCTCTGTCAAACCCATACCAGATTATCTTCAACCAGAGCCTGTCCCTACTGATATCCATCAAACCTCCATATACGCGACTGTCTCTGCAGAAACCTACGTATGTACACGGATCCTCCTTAGGCAACTCGCGTACCCCCATTTTTCTCTGAAACAGACAAGATTTAATAGCAAGATGATGCATCAACTACACCCAGCTTCTGTCTGAGGTATTCAAAAGTTTCCCTGGGTAGTGGTTTGGTGAGTATATCAGCAACTTGTTCCTTAGAGGGAACATACTCTAGCTTGACCTTTTGTTCCCGCACTTGTTCCCGGAGGAAATGATATTTGATAGGTATGTGCTTGGTCTTTGAATGCATAACTGGGTTCTTTGAAATGCTGATTGCACTTGTATTATCACATATGATGGAGATAGGTGGCGTACAAGTGATTTGAAAATCCTGCAAGGTTTGCATCATTCAAAGGAGTTGAGTGCAACAAGATGCAGCAGCCACATATTCCGCTTCAGCTGTAGATAAAGAAATCGAACTCTGTTTCTTACTGAACCAAGATACTAATCTGGAACCCATAAAGAATGCTCCACCACTTGTGCTCTTCCTGTCATCCACGCTTCCAGTCCAATCTGCATCTGTATAAGCATGTAGAGTGAGATCTGTATCTCTAGGATACCATAAGCCATAGTTTTGAGTTCCTTGAAGATACTTGAAAATTCTCTTTACTGCCTGAAGATGGGTTTCCTTAGGATTTGCCTGGAATCTTCCAACTATTCCCACTGCATGCATGATGTCTGGTCGAGTACCTGTCAAATAAAGAAGACTTCCAATCATGGATCTATAGGTTGGTTGATGCATTGTTGCTGATTCATCATTTGCACTGAGGCTGCATCCTGTAACCATAGGGGTACATACTGGTTTTGCATCTTCCATGCCATATTTCTTTAATATCTGCTTGAGATACTTGGTTTGAGACAAAAAGATACCGCCTTCATTTTGTTGGATTTGCAATCCAAGAAAATATGTCAGTTCTCCAAGCAAAGACATTTCAAATTCTTTCTGCATCACCAAGGCAAAGCTTTGACTCATAGCTTCTTCATTGCTGCCAAAGATAATATCATCTACATACACAAAAAGTATTAGCAATTTGTCATTTTCAATTTTTATATAAAGATTGCTATATGCTGATCCTTTTTAAAAACCCTGTTGATGAAGACATTTGTCCAAACGGTAGTACCAAGCCCTTGGAGCCTGTTTAAGACCATAGAGAGCCTTTTTTAGTCTGCATACAAGATTTGGATCATTCCCAAGGATGAAGCCATCTGGTTGCTCAATGTACACTTCTTCTTCTAAGTCTCCATTTAGAAACGCTGACTTCACATCCATTTGAAATACTTTGAACTTCTGAAAGCTTGAGAGAGCAAGGAACATTCGAATGGCCTCAAGTCTAGCAACGGGAGCAAAAGTTTCTTCAAAGTCTATACCTTCTTGTTGAGCATACCCTTTACAAACAAGTCTGGCCTTGTTTCTAATCACTTCCCCATTTTCATTCAACTTGTTTTTAAAGATCCATTTTGTCCCTATGACATTCTTATCTTTTGGTCTAGGAACCAACTCCCAAGTGTTATTCTTTTCGATCTGCTCAAGTTCTTAATCCATTGCCTTGACCCAGCATTCATATTTGCATGCCTCTTTTACATTTTGTAGTTCAGTGGAGGAGAGCAATGCCAAATAGCTTGAGGCTTCTGCAATTGTTCTTCTTGTTTGTACACCTGCCTCTTTCTGCCCCAAAATCTGAGATTCTGGATGATTCTTCTAAAGGTACCTGGATGGAGTCTTCTCTTCTATCCTTATCTGTTCCTCTGGTGCCTCTTGAGGTTCTTCTTCATCATCAGTCTGATTTGAAGGGTAGTCTTCATCCTCTTCGATATTTTCATAATTTACTTGCCTAGGAATGTTTCCTTCTTCATCAATCACTACATCAATGCTGTCAACAATTCTTCCAAGTCTTTTATTGTAACACTTATATGCTTTGCTGTGGGGAGAATAACCAAGAAGTATGCCTTCATCTGCTCTAGGTTCAAACTTGCCAAGATGTTCATCATTATTCTTAATATAGCATTTGCTTCCAAAGATTTTGAAATGTTTTACCGAAGGAGTCTCACCATACCAGAGCTCATGAGGAGTTTGAGTGCTGTTTACACGGACATTTGTTTTGTTGAGAATAACAACCGCAGCAAATGCAGCTTCACCCCAGAAGGTTGCGGGTGTTCCAGACTCATCAAGCATAGCACGAGCCATTTGTTGAACCGTTCTGTTCATCCTTTCCACCACTCCATTTTGCTGAGGAGTCCTAGCTGTAGAGAATTCCCTTCTTATTCCATGTTCTTCACAGAAATCGAAAAATTCATTTGAGGTAAAATCCCCACCTCTATCAGACCTAAGGCACTTAATTTTGTGATCTGATTCATTTTCTGCCAAGGCTTTGAACGATTTGAATTTTTTGAATGCTTCGTCTTTGTGCTTCAAAAGTCCTATCCGAACCATCCTGGAGAAGTCGTCAATGAATAATATAAAGTATTCTTCTCCTCGAGGTGATTTTTTCCTAGATGGACCACATATATCTGTATGGACTAGTTCAAGAGGCCTGCTCGCTGATCCTTCTTTCTCAGGGAAGTTAGTTCTGGTTTGCTTACCAAACTGACATGATTTGCATATTGTATTGTCTAGAATTCTAATGTCTGGAAGACCACAAACTGCTTGGTATTTGCATGCTTTCCTTATCTGTGAAAAGCTTAGATGCCCCAACCTCCGGTGCCATAACCAGTGTTCATCATTCTTGCTCAAATAACATTGTTGTTGTCCTCCTTCAAATATGTATAAATTATTTAGAGTTCTTATGCCCTTGATCACTGTTTTTCCTGTATCAAGATCATGAAAACTACATCCATTTGATCGAAATATTACCTCAGTTCCTTGATCGCACATCTGACTAACACTCAGTAGATTATGCTTCAAGCCATCAACATACATAACATTTCCAGCTTTGACTTTTTCTTTCAATTGAACAGTGCCTTTTCCTTTTACGACTACAGGGGTATCATTTCCAAAAGAAACTTTCTTTTCCTTTTCTAAAGCACTATATGATTGAAGTTTTTCCTTATCACCTTTCATATGCTTCGAACATCCCCTGTCGATGTACCATTGATTTTCTTGTCCTTCTGCATAAAAGTCTATCCCACATCTTTCTGGTTGTGGTTCCTTGATTCTCCATGTTCTGGCACTTGAGGCTTGTTCCTTCTGAGTTGTCTGCCGAAACCTGCTCCTGGATTCAGAATCTTCATGACCGAAGTTATTACAAATAGAACATTCAATTTCATTTTCAAGGCGGAAAAGTTGTTATAGGTTCTTTTCATAATTCCAGTCATACTTCTTTGTTTTTGAGCTTCTCTAGTCATGATTGTCTTATAGGCAACACATTGAGCTGCTTTGTGGCCAAAGTTATGGCAAGAGAAACATTGGCCATTGAAGAAACTCTTGCGATTATTAAATCGACTAGCCAAATGATTGTAGTTTCTATTGTCATCCATTCTTGAGGCAAATTGAGAAGATTTTACCTGTGGCTGGTTGTAGCTTTTGTTCATCCTTAAGGTGGATTGCCCCCGATTTACCTGGTAGTCTTTGTTTATTCTTGATGTAAATCGTCCCTGTTTTACCTGGTGATCTCCATTGGGATCTTTCTCATTCCTCCTTGCTGCATCAAGATAACTTTTTTAGGTGGATGGTTTCTGTGCTTGAGATGCTTCTTCATTATATCCTAGACCTGTCTTGATTAGTGGGGAACGCTGCACATTGATAATCTCATCTAGAGTTTCAGATCCTTTAACAAATTTAAGATTAAGAGCCTTTGTTTTCTCAATCTCTTTTCTAAGACCAACAATTTCACATTCTAACTTCTCAAGAAATTTTTCTTTTTCAGCAAGTTGGAATTGCAGAGTATCAATGATCACATTCTTGTCTTCTAAACATACTTTGAGTCTAGAAATCTCTTCATAAAAATCATCTTCATCTATAGCATCCATGTAATTATCATCTTCAAAAGCCATTAAAAGTTTATAATTCTTACCTCGTTCATCTTCATCACTATTTGAAAGACCATCACTGTCTTCATGAGTGTAGTAACTTTTCTTAGTTACATTCTGTTTCTTGTTCCATCTAACAGGTTCCTTCCCCTTGTCAATCTTATCCTTATGAGGACATTTGGCAGCATAGTGACCGACTCTTCCACAAGCAAAGCATTTGAAAGGCAACTTACCTCTGAATCTTCCAGTACCCCGTTGAAGATTCTTGACAAAATTTGATTCCTCCTCTTCTTCAGACATGTGTCCTGACTCATAGTAATCTCCTCTGCCTGAAGCCTTGAAAGCAGCTTCTCTCCTGTCTGATGGTCCTCCTTTCCTCATTTCATAAGCAGTCAGAATTCCGTGCAGCTGAGACATGGTAAGGTTTCGTAGATTCTCTTTTTCTTCTATTGCAGAAACTTTAGATTCAAACCTAGGGGACAAAGATCTTAGAACCTTTTCAACCACAACAGCCTCTTTTATTTCTTCACCCAAATTTTTCATACAATTAACAATCTCATCTACACGAAGGAAATAGTTAGCCACACTTTCATCATTGTGCATTCGGAGATTTTCATACTGAATTCTGAGGGTTTGAAGTTTTGCTCGTTTTACCTGTTCATCTCCTTCATAGCTCAGAACAATCTTGTCCCATATTTCTTTTGCGGATTTATACTGCATAACCTTGACGAATTTTGATTGAGATAGACATCCTAATAGGGTATTGAAAACCTTCGCATTTTTTCATATTTCTTCTTCTCAGCCGGATCTGTAGGAGTTGCTGATGGAAAAGTGTACCCTGTATCTATGATATCCCAAACTTCTGTACCAAGAGATTGAAGATAGGCAGTAACTCTTACCTTCCAATATACGAAGTTTGTCCCGTCAAAAATCAGTGGCCTGATAGATGCTTCTCTCTCGTAGTTGCTCATGATGATGGATCTTCCTCCAAGCGATCAAGCTTCTTTAGAAGGACCTGCCCTGATACCAATTGTTGGAAATAATACTGAGAGGGGGGGTGAATCAGTATTATCCAGTCAAATATTTGCTTTTTCAAATCTAGATAATATACGCTACTTCAGTTAATTAAAACCGCATATATATGCAACTATGTAGAAGGAAACCAACATATACAATGAAAACTTATAATTTACTTTATCTTTCAGAAGTTGATTATTAATCTGTGTCTCAGAATCAAATAACCAGTAACCAGAGACAATAAAACCGACTATCACACACACAAGAACACAAGATATAAGGTGGAAACCCAATGTGGGTGAAAACCACCTGCTGCAATTCGTCTCTATCTTATTTTAATTAGAAACTTCTTTTTACAATGTACTGGCGTAGTCCTTTACCAGTACGCAGGCTGCAACCTGCAGAGAGCTACAACCCTCTCTCGTTCTCCAGCTTCTCCTGGAAGGGAGCTACAACCCCCTTAGCTCTTGTACTAGCCAAGATACTATTACATAGGTGCTGGCCTACTGAAGGCTACAACCTTCTCTTTCTTCCAGGGACCTCGTTTCATAAATTTTCAGACTGGATCCATGAACATCAATCAATCATCAAGTATATCTGCATCAAACAATCTCTTTTTCCCCAATTAGCATTGAATCAAGTAAAAACTTCTCTAACGGCTGTACCCAGAACACAGTAACAGTAACCACACACCAAATTCTGAACCCAGAATACTGCAGCAATAAACAGAGGCAGCTAGATCATAATTTAAAAGATATACGCTACTTCAACAACCTGAAACTTGCGTGCATACGCTCCTGTGTTTGGACCAACCTGCGTATATGCCGTTTTCATTCACTGAACCAGCATGTATACGCTCTTTCACTTCACTGAACCTGCGTACAGATCTATAAAGGATAATTCATTCTTTCAAATATTCAGACCCAGATTGTCATATTTATAGATCAAGCATGCGCCTCATATAACAGATCAAAATCATACAAAGATACTATTATTGAAGCTTAAAGATTATGACCCATCAATAGAACTTATCATTCTTTATGCGCTAAGGTTCCTCCTTCATTCAGATCTAGATCTGCACCATAACCCCAATCACAAATATTTCAGATCTAGCACTTATTAGATATTCAATTCATTTCGATTGATTGCCTTGCCAAATGATCTCCTTCCTCTTTTATAGTCTTAGGCCTTTCAAAATACCACAGTCCAAAACCATAATAACACAATACCATGAACCCAATACTTGGGGTCAACACTTTTGGATGCAATACCACGGACCAAAACCATAGGATAAAAAACTGTCGGACTAATACCATGAGCCAACCGTGAACGTGCGTGAACTTTTCTCTTCATGAAAGGAACTTTTCGCTGCATGAAAGTGCGTGAACGTTTCTCTATATGAAAGAAAATGTTCTCTGCATGAAAGTGCGTGAAATTTTCTCTACATGAAAGAAACTTTTCTCTGCATGAAAGTGCGTGAACTTTTCTTTACATGAAAGAACCTTTTATCTTCATGAAAGTGCGTGAACTTTTCTCTACATGAAAGAAACTTTTATCTTCATGAAAGTGCATGAACTTTTCTCTACATGAAAAAAACTTTTATCTTCATGAAAGTGCGTGAACTTTGCTGCACTATAATTTATCATCTGAGATGAGTGGGTTGCCATCAAGTACAACATATGTATCATAATTCCAACAGTATATATGACTAAAGACACTAGATTAGGTTATTATAGAGGAAACATTATAGAAATACTAAATACTTTTCTAGAAACATAACTTGCAGTAGTGTTGTGGGGAAAATTGCCTATGCAGGACGACCCTATCCACCTAAGGTGTGATAGTACCTTAGCAACAAACAGAAACAACTCTTCTTGTATTCTTCTTTATGAATTAAGAATGAAGAGAGATGAGATGGACTAACCGGTGTCTTCCGCTAGTCCTTTGATCCGGTTTCTCTTCTCTTTGATAGCTCCCAGCTACTTGCTTTCTCACTCGCCCAGCTTCACCAAGTTCCTGCAAGATTACAAAAGGGGAAAACTACACAAATCCATGGATTCATATTCATAACTAGCTCAGGATTAGATATAAGCTAAACATACTAATGCAATCATACATCAAAGACACATCAGCATGTAGGAGAAACTCAAATAGTTTTATTGATGTAATAACAAGGTTCAGGAGGAGATACAACCAAGTGAGTCCTAATCCAGCATCAACCTCCCAGCAAAGGAATCCCTTCTTCACCTCCTTCAAAGCATAAAACACCCAATGCACTAATCTCAAACCAACAGCAATTCTCTACAATGTACAAAATTCCAGCCTCTGGATCTCTGGGATGAGGGATCCATATATAGATGTTTGGAGAGAGGATGAGTCAGCTTGTCATCTGACTAGTGTCCTCTCTCTCTGTCAGTTCTTGCTTCCACTTGGAGGCTGAGAGCCTCTTACTCATCACTGGTCGAACTCAGTGAGGCAAGTGTCATGGAGGAAGATTCTGGAAGCTTCCATTGTCTTTACACCTCGCAGAATGTCACTGCCATTTGTCATTTCCCGCTCAGCGCACCCTGGTAGTGCATTTGGGTGCGTTGCAATGCACCTAGCTACTGTAATGGGGTGCTTTGCAACGCAGGTGGCTAGTGGAGCCACTGAAATGATCCTGATTTGACTGTTTCTGAGCAGTTTCTGGTGGAGAACTTCTGTGAAAAGCTGTGGTTTGCTGGCCTTGTTCCTTTAGGGGCAGGAACAACACTTTTAGGGACTTTGGATCCCTTGGTTTATGGACATTTCATGCTCAGAGCTGTAAGGCACAAAAATGTCTATAACAGTTGCCCCCTAAAGTATGAGGCCGTTTATCGGGTGAAATGCTTTATTAGGAGGATCCGAAGTTCTTTCAATGCTGGGAGGAGACCTGTAATAAGATACAATACAATACATTATTTTCATATTGTTTTCATGATCTAGCTGAGGCAGGCATTCCCATGCTCAACTTTATAAAATTCATTTTCATGTACATAGAACGTTTGATGGTAGACTGATGATTCTGATAGAGCCATCATCCTTTTGGTAGGATGATTATCTGTGCTGCAATGCTGTACATTTCAATGTTTTTATTTTCCTGAATATATATCGCAGCCTGGATGGATGAAATTAGATCCAGGGTCTTCAATCTCGTCCGATCTTCACTCTAAGTACAAGTTGATCCATGTGAGAAATGTTTTGAAGTCGAACATGGAAAGACATCGCTTGATTACCAGTCAATGATGTAAACTGTTAACAAGCGTGAGAGGAATCACCGATAATGATGATGACCCTCAAGGTACTGCAGTACAATTCACGTGGTGTGAATAGAGGACTTGGCATCGAACACCACGCAAAATCTTTCGGTCGAAGGTCATTGATGTATACCTGTCGCCGGAAGTGAGAAACTTGCCATTGAGGCATGCAAGCTTCAAAGTACTGAAGGGGTGGTTCCTAGATCAACTTCTTGGATAATGAGCTGATGTCGACAAGAAGCGATCCGTCAAAGGAGGGCCTTAATGAATCCCACATCAATGACACGGAACGGAGCAAATGATTTTGATGGAGGTGAAAACGATCTGATGATATATGGTTCAGGGTGGCGGTCATGAAAGAGTATAATGTATGGTAGTGGATGGGACACAGGTGACTTCTCTGAATGACTTCTCTTGAACATGTGGCGACACTTATGCGATGGATTGGTAGCATTTACCCCAAATGTGGATGGTATGGCGAGACCATGGTGATGTGACCGGTGAATGAAACAACCCAACCCGATTCTGGTACGGAGGAGAAGTGTCATGTTCAAGAGAGACTTGCTACCAATAAAGTTTCTTTGAATTTTTCCCAATTTTTCCCCAATCATTGCTGACCAGTACCTCTTTATTTTTGTCAAGCTTGAGGAGGATAACATATGCTTGTTCTATAATTTTCCCTTCGGGCAAACCCATCGCTATGTTTTAACGAGCCTAGCGATAGTGAAACTCGTTCTCGTCTAAAGACAAGTTTGTCGCTATTTAATGTTTTTAACGAGTCTAACGACAAGGATAACTCGGTCCTTTTCATTTTTATAGAGTCTGAAAAGGTACGTAAAGTTAACTCCAGAATTCCTTTTTTGTCATCTAATCCCTTAAGTCCGAAAAAGTATAAAACAATACAGAAGGGATGAATTTTCGATAGTTTTAACGAGCCGAACAAAACAAGCGCTCGATCTTTTTGTGCAATAATCCCTCAGGTCCAAAAAGATTAAAATCTAGAGGAGGGATAGCTCTTCCGATCGCTTTAACGGGCTGGAAGGCCAAAACTGGGAAATCTTTTCATATTTTATGAGTCAGATGAAAAGAGCTTAAAGAAGACTCGTCTTTTGAGGAAATAAAATGGGTAGCAGCTGATTCCAGGTAAGGTTTGGAATTTTCCAATCACGGCAGTGTCACAAGGATGGCTAGTGAAATCACTCTTCGCAGCTATTCCTCAAAATGGGTAAACAATCAAATGGAGGTGAATGATCTGCCAATGGAAAAGTGGAGGTGACGGTGCAAACACGACCAAGGATTTAATGGCTGATAATGGTGCATTCACAGTGGTTATTTACCGAAGGATAGTTCATTTTTTAACGAGCTTAAACGCGGATTGAAACACTTGCTCGATATTATGTTTATTTTTTAACGAGCATGAACTATGTGCTAAAACTGCTCGATTATCGAGTCATATGATAAGAAAGTCCCATATAAAATGGCAATGTTTAGATTTTTGCCCCACATCCTTTCTTTATGCAAGTTAGGAAACGACTAATCCTACGAGTTTAAAGGGTTAGCCTACAGGTTTAAAGGGAGGACCTAAAAATTTAAAAAATAAATAGTCGCCCTTTGCTTGCACTCCAAAAGGGTTGCATGCCCCCAGGTATAAGATAGAGTTTCAAGGTTACCCCTCAATTTGCAGGAAAAACATTTGTTTAACCGGGAAAGGCCTACCTCTTACAGGTTACCAAAGATTGTCTCATTCGTGCAGCAAACAAAACATTTCTCTGGCGATGTTTACCGAGATAAACAAAGGTGAGTGACAATGAGCGCCAAACACATAACTTTGAAAAGAGAATATTATTCTAGAATAACCCCTCTTCCAAGACGGACGGGGTACAGACTAGTCATACTCTCCCGCGGAAACTTATCCTATACCTGAATTTTTCCTACCGAAGCAGACCAAGACGCATGCCCCCTGGGTTCCAGTCATATCCCTTTGGATTACTCACGCTCATCGGGAGGACAGACTGTGGGTTGAGACACTTCTTGTGTGAGGAGACCATTTAAGGATGGTATATGACTATTTTCTATGCGTGATCCGGGAAATGAAAGCTGGTCCACGAGCTTGACCACTCTTCCTTCGTGCGGAAAACACATTACTCTAAAGAGTGAGGAGACGATGGCTCCCATGCAATAAATATAGTCTCTTCCAAGGAGTAGGTTATAATCCAAGGGTCCTTGAACGACCATTACGTTCATTTGAACAATCTTCCCTCTCAATGTTATGGGCACATTGGGAAGGATCCCTAAAGGTCGACTGGTTCCTTTATCAAAGCCTGTCAGATTTCTCATCTCAGGCAAAAGAGATGGTGAACCAAGCGCTTTCCAAGCAGTAGAGGAAAGGATACTCACAGAAGCCCCCTCATCTATGATGGTACCAGCCATGACCATTCTATATATTTGGACGATAATTCTGAATGGTATGCTTGTTGGTAAACGGGGTCTGCCTAGTTGATTCCAGTCGAAGGATACAACTAGGTTGCTTGGAGGTGGGACCGAGTAGACGGCCGGGTATGGCTCTGACGAAGTTCCTTCTTGCGATAAAGGAATCGGTAAATTGCCCCCTTGTTCGTCGGAGTCTGTGTTGATGAAGAGAATTTGGACGGTGTCATCTTTATTCTCTTCTGTGACGGTATCATCTGAAGATGGAACCTCTGAAAGCAAGACCGGGTCAACTGCCACCTCGACCTTTTGACTTTCGTCTGGTACGGATTCAGATGGTTTATCTTCAATGATAGATGCTTCGGCTGACCACCTGAGCGGGCCAGCCGGGTTCTCAACTAGTGAAGGACTTGGCAGGAGTTTTTGATATCCAGGAGGAAGTCACACTGGTAAAACCGGGCGATCTTCCAAAACTCTTTTAGCCTCGTCTAAGAAGGGACAACGGTGGATGGCATGGTCGCCTTCACATACTTTACAGGGAAATCTAGCTTTCCCTCTTTGTCCTGTGGCTTCACTTTCACTAGTTGATGGTGTGCTGTCGACATGGCTATCAGAGGTCGACGCCACCGGATTGTGCAAGTGGGGAGACCAGTCCCTTAGTATCCGAGGGATGCAAGGACAATCTCTGTGAAAGTGGTCTCCCTTGCATATGACACATGGCGATTTAAGCCTGGTCAGTGAAGTGTGTGGATTTTCATTAGATGCCACTCGTTTGCCCCCATTCGCCTTTGGCTCCTTCTTCTTCTTCTTTTCTTTCTTCTCCTTAAGAACTTGGCCTTTGGCTTTGCCAGCTCCATCAAGCGAAGAGGAAGGAGGAGAGGAAGAATTAGAGGAAGTAGAAGGTTGGTGGGTAACTCTGGACTGATCTAACTGCTGATTCGATTGTTCAGGAATAGTGGTGTTCTGAACGACATTGGTTGAGAAGAGCCAGACAGGTAGGCCAATTGTCAGTCTTGGAAGTGACAAGGTGGCCATATGGGGCGCTCCAACATCTCCCCAAGAGGAGAAGGGACTAGGATTTCCACCAAGGGGAATTCCTTGGTTGGAGGGCTCCATTTTCTCAACTAAAAGATCAACGCGGGAATAAGGGTGATGAGTATTCCATTTAAAATAAATTTTACGACGCTTTAGACACGACTTGTTTTTTCAATTTTAAAGAGTCGAGAAAAAACAAAAGATGACTCTAGTCTCCTTCGATTTTTAATGAGCCTGAAGTGACAAGTGCTCAGATGGACCTTTTCCATTAAGGAGTCTAAAAGGAACACAAGGGACTGCTCTGGAGATCTAGGTAGAGGGTGTGCCAAACCAATCACAAAACTGCAGAATACGTTTTACGGTACGACAATCAATCTTCCCGAATGCTGTGTTCGGTGCGTTGCGATCAGTAGGGCGGCCGACACGGCTTCCTATGGATAAAAGGTTTTAAGCCTATAGGGGTCTCCCAATATATACTCGACGGTACATGGGGGCACAATCCGTACTGGCACTTTTGGTCTCTCAAGAGGAATCACCCAACCATCAGTGAGGCCAACAGATACCAGGTTTTATGACGCCGGAACACGTCTCTAGCCTAGACCTATATGTTGTGCGTTAAGTTACAAAGTGTTGTTAGATTCATTCAGTTTATTTTAAGTTGATGTTTCTTAGAAGTTTGCCTTTTGAGGTTCACCACGAGATGTAGATGTAATTCCTAAATGCAATCTAAAAGATGATAAGCAAATCTTTATCTCTTTTTCAACAATGAAAATCCTGGCTACAAGGGGAAAAGAAAGACACAATCTTTTCTCAAAGAGCGAATAACACACTGTAAATGCACTTTTCCTAAATCAAACCATACAAACTATCAATATGCAAATGCACAAGTGCATGTATTTGTTTTTCACTTTCTTAATATTGATGCCTAAAAAGAAATTTGATGTACAATTTTGAATTTGCTTTCAAATGACAAATACAAACAAGCTTACTTTTCGAAAACAAAAGGTAGAGGAGATTATGACACTTTACGATTTTCGAAATAATACTTGTTTTGACACTAGAAAGAGACAAATTCAAACCAAAAGCAAAAGTAAATGTATAATCAACTGTCAACAGCAAATAACTTTCTCCTAAGATCAAAAATCAACAGTTACGACAGATCTAAATCAAAGGACGACAGTATGACTATTTCACTTTTCAATGGAAAACTGTAAATGATGCCACAAACACATAAAAACACCTACAATCTTTTTGTACAAGGAGGCGGAATTAAGGCAGAGAAAAGGGGTTTTCAGATAGGTACCTATACTGGTCACAGGCTGCAAAAATCAGAGATCAAAACTGGGCAAAACAGAGCAAAGAACCTCAGCTGCACAGGGCAAAGGCTGATCAGCGCACCTGTTGCACAGAGAAACTGAATTGCAGCGCAGGTAGCCCTCTCGGGACCTGCGTTGAAATGCAGAGTCTCTTCACAGAGCCTGCGCTGGAGCAGAAACGAGAGTTCTCTCCGGGTTCTGGGTCACGGTTTGCAGTTTAATCTACGGTTTTAGGCCAAATAAAAGCAACAAGTAAGGTACAATCAGAGGGATGATTTAAAGGAGGACTAAGAGCTATCACAAAGGGTTATCAGATCATTTGTGAATCCATTGTTCAAATCATAGACAAATCCAGTGAGTGGATCAAAGTAGCAGTTGTCTACTTTGCATCTGAAAATGGCAGATGCAGTTCGATTTGCTACTTTTGAGTCTATGAAACAAACAATAATAGAAGCACAAATAAACTAATTAGATAGATTTCCCTAGCGGATTCGCCAATTTGTTGTGGGGAAAAGTGCCTCTGCAGGACGACCCTATCGACCTAAGGTGTGATAGTACCTTAGCAACAAATAGAAACAACTATTCTTGTATTCTTCTTTATGAATTAAGAATGAAGAGAGATGAGATGGACTAACCGGTGTCTTCCGCTAGTCCTTTGATCCGGTTTCTCTTCTCTTTGATAGCTCCCAGCTACTTGCTTTCTCGCTCGCCCAGCTTCACCAAGTTCCTGCAAGATTACAAAAGGGGAAAACTACACAAAGACATGGATTCATATTCATAACTAGCTCAGGATTAGATATAAGCTAAACATACTAATGCAATCATACATCAAAGACACATCAGCATGTAGGAGAAACTCAAATAGTTTTATTGATGTAATAACAAGGTTTAGGAGGAGATACAACCAAGTGAGTCCCAATCCAGCATCAACCTCCCAGCAAAGGAATCCCTTCTTCACCTCCTTCAAAGCATAAAGCACCCAATGCACTAATCTCAAACCAACAGCAATTCTCTACAATGTACAAAATTCCAGCCTCTGGATCTCTGGGATGAGGGATCCATATATAGATGTTTGGAGAGAGGATGAGTCAGCTTGTCATCTGACTAGTGTCCTCTCTCTTTGTCAGTTCTTGCTTCCACTTTGAGGCTGAGAGCCTCTTACTCATCACTGGTTGAACTCAGTGAGGCAAGTGTCATGGAGGAAGATTCTGGAAGCTTCCATTGTCTTTAAACCTCGCAGAATGTCATTGCCATTTGTCATTTCCCGCTCAGCGCACCCTGGTAGTGCATTTGGGTGCGTTGCAACGCACCTAGCTAGTGTACTGGGGTGCTTTGCAACGCAGGTGGCTATTGGAGCCACTGAAATGATCCTGATTTGACTGTTTCTGAGCAGTTTCTGGTGGAGAACTTTTGTGAAAAGCTGTGGTTTGCTGGCCTTGTTCCTTTAGGGGCAAGAACAACACTTTTAGGGACTTTGGATCCCTTGGTTTATGGACATTTCATGCTCAGAGCTGTAAGGCACAAAAATGTCTATAACAAGTAGTTCCTAGGAAGCACAATATGCAAGCCCATAGTTTAGCAATGTTTGCCAGTACTTGCAGGTTATCCTTCCAACCTAACCATCAGTACACTGTTGAGGTTAGGCACGGACCTTCAATCCCAGATAATGTGCAAAACTGGCAAGTATTTTCAAATGATAGACAGATAAACAACTTCTTAACTTTAGAAGGAGAATTTGCATATAGTAATATAGACACTCATACATCCATAGGTCTAGACTCTAGGGATGAAGTAACAATTAATGAGCTAGAAGGTAATGAAGTAGATAGTTTTAATCCCACTAAATTCACAAGGTCAGATATAGACAACCTAGAACAAGTTGAGATTGATGAAACAATTAATGAAGAAAGCGAAGTAATTAATCTTAAGGATAATTTCTTACCAAAAGGTTTAACCCCTCTGGAAGATTTATTCGGTTCAAATGATGTTCCTAGGAAGCCTAAAATGGAACCATTAAAATATGATATTGAAGAGTGTAACATAGACACTGAAGACAATCCCAAGCTAATTAAACTATCAAAGTCACTCCCTTCAACAGAAAAGGTGAAATACATTGAGTTATTGAAAGAATTTCAGGATGTCTTTGCTTGGAGCTATGAGGACCTTAAATCCTATGACACCAACATCATCCAACACACAATTCCTCTCAAAGAGAATAAAAAACCTTTCAAACAAAATCTTAGGAGAACTAATCCTGTCTTATTACCTTCAATAGAAAAAGAAATCAAGAGAATGTATGATGCCAAGATAATTACACCAATAAGGTTTTCTGAATGGGTCTCAAACTTGGTCCCAACCAGGAAGAAAACTGGTGAAATCAGACTCTGTGTAGATCTCAGAAACTTAAATAAAGCATCAATTAAAGACAATTACCCTCTTCCCAAAATGGACCACATAAGGGTAGTTGGGTCAACCAGAATCTCATTACTGGATGGGTTTTCTGGTTACAATCAAATTTTGGTTCACCCTGTCAACCAACCCAAGACTACTTTTACCACTCATTGTGGCACCTTTATGTATGTGAAAATTCGTTTTGAGCTAATGAATGCAGGAGCCACTTTCCAGAGGGCTATGGATATAACCTTTTCCAAAGAAATCCATGATTTCCTTGTGATATATCTTGATGATATTACTATTTTCTCAAAATCAGACAATCAACATCTAGATCATCTAAGGCAGGTCTTTATAAAATGCAGAAAGTATGACATCTCCTTGAACCCCAAGAAATGTTTATTTGGATTGGAAGAAGGGAAATTGTTAGGGCATATCATTTCTAAAGATGGCATAAGAATAGATCCTGCAAGAATTGAAGCCATCTTGCTGATACAACACCCTAGGAATATCAGAGAACTACAAGCCTTTTTAGGAAAGATTAACTTCCTTAGAAGATTTATTTCTAACCTAGTAGAGTTAATTAGGGCACTAAATAACATGTTGAAAAAAGAATTCGACCTTAAGTTGGATTGTCGAAGCTAAGAAATCATTTGAAGACATCAAGCTAGCCTTGACAAAAACCTCGGTATTAGTTAGCCCCAAATTTGATAGGGATTTCATTTTGTTTTCCTTTGCTTCTGAGCATACAATAGCTATAGCTTTACAACAGAAAAATGACCGAGGATATGAACATCCCATTGTTTTCTTTAGCAAAGCCTTGAGAGATGCTCCCTTAAAATACAACATAATGGAAAAACAAGCATTGGCTTTAGTCAAAGCTATCAAATATTTTAGGGTATATATTTTGTATTCTCATATAGTAGCTTATGTTCCTAATTTTGTATTCAAAGACATCCTGACTCAGGAAGGTCCTGATGGGAAAAGGGGAAAATGGATTGCTACTATCTTAGAGTATGATATAGAGATCAAACCCACAAAGTTAATCAAGGACCAAGGCTTAGCTAAACTTATGGCTAAGTCGAATTGTCAAGCCTTAGAGATAAACTTTATTGCTGCACTAGATGAAGGAGAGGAGATGGTGACTCCATTGATCAGTCAAGCCTTTGGTGAATCACCATGGTATGCTAATATCATTTACATTTTACTAAACTTACAGGCTTCTCCTGGATTATCTAGAACCAAAGGTAGGTTTTTAAAAATGAAATCCTTGAAATTTTGTATACTTGATAATGCTTTGTTTTGGAAAGATCATGAAGGAATTCTCCTTAATTTTTTGATAAAATATGAGGCTAACTGTTGTGGGGAAAAGTATCCGATGCGGATGACACTAACCCTTTCTAAAGGTGACAGTCTTTAGCAACAACTGAATGATAAAGTTTTCATGTTCCACTTTATGAAAGCACAGAGAGAATGGAAAGAGGGTCAACCAACCTGGTGTCTTGCGCTTAGTCGATCCTTGTCCTTCTCGCTTTGTATCCTGTTCCCAGCTCTTTGCTCTCCAAGCCGATCCAGCTACACACAGAATCTGCACAACAAAAGGGAGCAAACTACGAGATACAAGCAATCATAACTGAAGCATGGATTAGGTTGCATCGAATATACATGTAAACACAAAAGCATCTATGTAAAACAAGTATATAGAAGAACATGCAAACTTTATTGATAGAAAGTAACAGGGTTCCAGAGGAAGTTACAACCAATGATGTTGGCTCCAATCCAGCAGCACCTCCTCGGTAGCAAGAACTCTCTTCTTCACCTCTAGTAAAACAATCACCCAATAATCCTGGCAGTATACCAACAGCACCTCCTTGCTTATACAAAATTCCAGCCTCCTTAGACCTCATAGAAGAGCTCTATATATAGGAGGGAAGAGGAAAGGATGAGTCAGCTGGAGGCTGGCATATAGGTGACTAGTGTCCTCTCCATCTTCAGTTAATCTTCAGTTCCTGTGTCCACTTGGAGATCCTTGCTTACACATGGTGATCAAGTACCTCTTACTCATCACAGGGCGAATCTCATGACCCAAGTGTCAGTTTGGAAGCTTCCTGGGCAACTGACACCTTGCAGGATGACTGTGCCACTTGGCCAATCTCGCCCAGTGCAGGTAGCCTTCATTGTTTTTGACTTCCAGCGCAGGTACAGAGTGGGACAGTTGCAATACAGTGCAGAAGCTCAGTTAAGCAGCTGACATGATCCAAAATAAGCCTGTTCTGAAGTGTTTTCAGGTGGAGAACTGATTGGAAGTGCTGTTGATTGATGACCTTGTTCTTTTAGGGGTAAGAACAACATGTTTAGGGACTGAGGATCCCTGTAATTATCGACATTCCCTGCTCCTTGACGCGAGGCACAAAAATGTCTATAACAGTTGCCCCCTAAAGTATGAGGCCATTAATCGGGTGAAATGCTTTAGCTAGAGGGTCCGAAGTTCGTTCCAGTGCTGAGGAGAGTGCCCTGTAATACAATACAATACAATACATTATCTTTCATTCATCATTATTCTCATGATCTAGCTGAGGCGGGCATTCCCATGCTCAACTTTTACAAATACATTTTGGTACATATGACAGATGATCGTCTGAAGACAGACTGATAATCTTCCGCTAAAATTATCATCCTTTGAGGAGGATGATCATCTGCTGCAATGATGTACATGGCAAATGCTTTTATATTTCCTGAATATATATCGCAGCCCGGATGGATGAAACTAGATCCGGGGTCTTCAAACTCGTTCGATCTTCACTCTAAGTACAAGTCGATCCATGTGAGAATTACGCTGAAGTCGAACATGGAAAGACATCGCTTGATTACCGGTCAATAATGGAAACCGTTAACAAGCGCGAGAGGAATCACCAATAATGACGATGACCCTCAAGGTACGGCAGTACAATTCACGTGGCGTGAATAAAGGACTTGGCGTCGAACGCCACGCAAAATCTTCTGGTCGAAGGTCATTGATGTATACCTGTCGCCGGAAGTGAGAAACTTGCCATTGAGGCATGCAAGCTTCAAAGTACCGATGGGGGTGTTCCTAGATCGACTTCTTGGATAATGAGCTGAAGTCGACAAGAAGTGATCCGTCAAAGGAGGGCCTTAATGAATCCCACATCAATGACACGGAACGGAGCTAATGATTTAGTGGAGGTGGAAACAAACTGTGACATATGATTCAGGGTGGCGATCATGAAATGGATGAAGGACAATGTATGGTAGTGGATGGGACACGGTTGACACTTTCTGAATGACCCCTCTTGAACATATAACGACACTGATGTGATGGATCGGTAGCATTACCCCAAATGGATGGTGTGGCGAGGACCATGGTGATGAAACCGGTGAATGAGACAACCCAACCCGATGTGATACGGAAGAAAAGTGTCATGTTCAAGAGTGACTTGCTACCTCTAAACTTTGATGTTCTCCCAATTTTTCCCCAGTCATTTCTGACCAGTACCTCTTTATTTTTGTCAAGCTTGAGGAGGATAACATATGCTTGTTCTATAACCTGCCCTTCGGGCAAGCCCATTGCTAAGATTTAACGAGCCTAGCGATAGGGAAACTCGTTCTCGTCTAAAGACAAGTTTGTCGCTATTTAATCATTTTAACGAGTCTAACGACAAGGAAAACTCGGTCCTTTTCATTTTTAGAGAGTTAAAAAAGGTACGGAAAGTTAACTCCATAATTCCTTTTTCGTCAGCAAATCCCTTAAGTCCGAAAAAGTATAAAACAATATAGAAGGGATGGCTGTTCGGTACTTTTAACGAGCCGAACAAGACAAGCGCTCGATCCTTTTGTGCAATAATCCCTCAGGTCCAAAAAGATTAAAATTTAGAGGAGGGATAGCGTTCCGGTTATTTAACGAGCTGGAAGGCCAAAACTCGGCAAACTTTTCATATTTTACGAGTCAGTGAAAAGAGCTGAAAGAAGACTCGTCTTTTGAGGAACGAGTGATAAACAGGGATAGCTACAGATTCCAGGTACAGGTTGGAATTTCCAATCTCGGCAGTGTCACAAGGATGGCTAGGTGAAATCACTCTTCGCAGCTGTTTCTCAAAAGAGGTAAACACACAAATGGAAGTGAATGATCGGCCAAATGAACAGTGGAGGTGATGGATGAAAACACGATCAAGGTTCTTATGGCTGATGAATTTACGATCTCAAAAGGTTATTTACCGGTTCATTTTTTCCATGAGCTTGAACTCTGGGGGAAACTTTTGCTCACACTTTTCTATTTTTTAACGAGCATAAATTCAGTCATAAAACTGCTCGAATTTGCGTTTATTTTTTAACGAGCATGAACTATATGCTAAAACTGCTCGATATACCAGTCATAAAAAGAACGCCTCCTCTAAGGATCCATTTTTTATAGAGCTTGGGCCTTACCACAGCTATGCTCCAATTTTGGCAAATTTTACCTTTGCCCCACAGGCTTCCTTTCATGCAAGTTCGGAAACGGCTAATCTTAAAACCAGATAAATAACCGCCCCTAGCTTACACTCCAGAAAGTTTGCATGCCCCCAGGTATAGGATAGAATTTCGAGGCTGCCCCTCCTCTCCCCTACTTCTGTTTTTCTTTGGGTGTTCTTACTTATTTGTCATCTTGCTAATCTAATGCTAACGATACTTGTCTTCTCGTTATTTTAAGGGGTCTTACGCAGTACTCAGACTTCCTGTCGGCCCACTTTTAACAAACAGCTATGTGACAATAGAAGAACACTACTCAAAGATAAAACATTGGTATTATTGAGGGAGGCTTGCCTCTTTCTTATTATCCGAAGAGTGGTTCTATTCGCTGCCGCAAATCAACCTCTTTCTCCGGCGGTGTCTATCATTGGGTTGTCCAAAGATGGTTACCCTCTGTTACAACAATACGGTCTCCTTCTTAGTTTACTGCCCCTGCTTATCCTTCAAAACACATGTTTCGATGGGCGAGGCTTGAATTTAAAGATGGTGACTACTTGTTACAATAAGGGAATTCCTACTTGGGCATTGCCCACTTTTTTAGACAAAAGGTGAATGATTCCCAAACACATAACTTTAACAAAAGATCATTATTCCAGAACAACCCCACTTCCTTCGGACGGGGTACGGACTAGTCATGTTCTTCTGCGGAAATTCTTCCTTATACCCGGAGTTTTTTCTGCCCGAAGCAGACCAGGGTGCATGCCCCCTGGGTCCTAGTCTTTCTTTCCGAATTACTCGCGCTCATCGGGAAGGAGGACTGGGGGCGGAGGCGAATCTTGAGCGAACAGACCATTTAGGATTGGTACTTGACTATTTGCGATGCGAGATCCCGGAAATGAAAGTTGGTCTACGAGCTTGACCACCCTTCCTTCATGTGGAAAACACATTACTCTAAAGAGTGAGGAGACTATCGCTCCCATGCAATAAACATAGTCGCGTCCAAGGAGTAGGTTATAATCCAAGGGTTCTTGAACTACCAACACGTTCATCCTGACGGTCTTCCCTTTCAATGTAACAGGTACATCGGGGAGGATCCCTAATGGTCGACTGGTTCCTTTATCAAAACCTGAGAGATTTCTCAACTCAGGTAAAAGCGCTGGGGAACCCAGTGCTTTCCAAGCAACAGAGGAAAGGATACTCACAGACGCCCCTTCATCAATGATAGTACCAGCCATAACCATTCTATAGATCTGGACAATGATTCTGAATGGAACACTGGCTGGTAACCGGGGTCTGCCTAGTTGATTCCAATCAAAGGATACAACCAGGTTGCTTGGTGGTGGGACCGAATAAACGGCCGGATACGACTCTGATGATGTTCCTTCCTGCGATAAAGGAATGGGCGCATTGCCCTGATGCTCATCTGAGTCGGTGCTGATAAAGAGAACCTGGATGGTGTCATCCTTGTTCTCATCAGTGAGGGTGTCACATGAAGACGACACTTCGGTGACGGTGTCATTTGAAGACGGGTCTTCAATGACGGAGTCATTGGACGATAGAACCTTTGAAGGAAGAACCGGGTCAACTGCCGTTTCGACCTTTAGACTTTCGTCTGGTCTAGATTCGGTAGGTTCATTCTCAATGACTGACACATCAGCTGACCACTTGAGTGGTTCAACTGGATTTTCAACTATCGAGGGATTAGGCGCGAGTTTTCGGTATCCAGACGGAAGTTGCACCGGTGACACCGGGCGGTCTTCCAAAACTCTCTTTGCCTCATCTAAGAATGGACATTTGTGGATGGCATGGTGACCTTCACACAATAGACAGGGTGATCTTGGTCCCCTTCTTCGTCCTTCACTCTCGCTAGTTGAGGGAATGCAATCAACTTGACAACCAGAGGTTGATGCTACCGGATTGTGCAACCTCGGGGACCAGTCCCTTAGTATCCGGGGAATACAAGGACAATCACGATGGAAATGGATCCCTTTGCAAATGACACATGGCGATTTAGGCCCGGTCGGTGCAGTGTGTGGGTTTTTGTCAGTTTTCTTCTGCTTGCCCCCAGTCGCCTTCGCCAGAGGCTCCTTCTGCTTCTTCTCTCTCTTCTTCTTTTCCTTCTTCTCCTTGGGAGGCTGACTTTTGCCAGCTCTACCTTGCGAAGATGAAGGATCAGAGGAAGTATCACAAGAAGTGGAAGGCTGGTGGGTAGTTCTAGATTGTTCTGACAGTTGATTCGACTGCTCAGGATTAGTGGCGATTTGGACAACATTAGTTGAAAAGAGCCAAACAGGAAGGCCGATTGTCAATCCTGGAAGTGACAATGTAGCCATATGAGGCGCACCAACATCTCCCCAAGAGGAGAAGGGATTTGGACTTCCGCCAAGGTTACTTCCTTGGTTGGTGGGCTCCATACTTTTCAACTGAAAGATCAACGTGGGAATAACAGGTGATTATGTTCTGCTTTAAAATAAATTTTATTTACGACGCTTTTAGACACAAACTTGCTTTTTCATGTTTTAAGAGTCGAGAAAAAGCTAAAGATGACTCTAGTCGCCTTCGATGTATTAACGAGCCCGAAGTGACAAATGCTCGGTTGGACCTTTTCAGTTATAGAGTTTGAAAAAGGCCAAAAGAAACTGCTCTGGAGATCTAGGCAGAGGGTGTGCCAAACCTTTCGCGAAACCACAGAATACGTTTTACGGTACGGGTGGTCGATCTTCGTGAATGCTGTGTTCACTGCATCGCGATCAGTAGGGCGGCCGACACAGTTTCCTAAGGATAAAGGATAAAAGCCTATAGGGGTCTCCCAATATACGCGACGGTACGCGGGAGCTCAAATCCGTGTTAGTGCCACCGACTCTCAGGAGGAATCACCCACCTTCATAGAGATCGACAGTCACTATGTTTAACGACGCCGGAACACGTCTCTACCTAGACCTCTAGATGTTTGCGTTAAATTCCAAAGCATTGTTATGTAAATTGAGTTTATTTTAATGTTGATCTTTCTTAACAGTTTGCCTTTCAGGTTCGCCACGAGATGTATATATACAACTTCCTATATGCAATCTAAGAATGAGAAGCAAAATCTTTTCAATCTTTCAACTTTGAAAACCTTAATCTACTTGAGGAAAGAGCAAGACACAACTTTTTCCACAGATCAAAGAACACACACTAAAATGCACATTTTCCTAAATCGTCAAGCATACAGTCAAATGCAAAATGCACAATGCATGTATTTCTTTTCGTTATCCTTAATGTTGATGCTTAACAAAAGGAAACTGTTGTATGATTTTTGAATCAACTTTCAAGTAGAAATAAACAAGCTTGTCCACAATCAAAAGAACACCTTATGAAAGACTTGTTTTAAATACAGGAAAAGTATAGATTCAAACCATAAAGTGAGAAGCAAACCAATCCAAAACAGCTATGAACAACAATAACACTAACTCATAAGATCGCAATCTAAGAGGCCACAGCTACTAGGTTCGCTTTTCACAATGGGAAATTGTAACTGAAACAAGAAATACTGAAAGAACGTTTACAATTTCATCACACAACTGAGGCGGAATAATGTCAAGGAGAAGTGGTCTACAACAAATACAATAACCAGCAAGCAATCAGCCAAAAACAAGTGCAAACAGGGCCAAGACACAAAGGAAGAGCTGAGCTAGACTAAGGCCAACTGGACCAGCGCAGGCACTGGTCTGCCAGTTTCACTCTCAGCGCAGTTCCCGAAGGGAGCACCTGCGCTGTAATGCAGACTGCCTGTGGACAGCCTGCACTGACTTACGAGAGTTACGTCTGCTAAGAATTCCGGGTCATAAAAAGCTCAAAAATGTACTGTTTTGACTGAAATAAAATGCTATGGGTTAAGTACAGGCTAAGGGATGATCAAGAGGATAAAGATCTATCACTAAGAGTAAGGATTCATCTGTAGATTAGCTCTTTAAATCTTGAATTTGCTCAGCAAAGGAGCAAGAGTAGCAAAACCCTCTACTTCGCTTTTGATAGAGTCAAAAGCTTTTCGATTCGGTACTCCTTTCTTCAAGAAATGAATAGCAAAATTCTACAACAACAAGATACTAGGATCTCCCCAGCGGAGTCGCCAGTTTGTTGTGGGGAAAAGTATCCGATGCGGATAACACTAACCCTTTCTAAAGGTGACAGTCTTTAGCAACAACTGAATGATAAAGTTTTCATGTTCCACTTTATGAAAGCACAGAGATAATGGAAAGAGGGTCAACCAACCTGGTGTCTTGCGCTTAGTCGATCCTTGTCCTTCTCGCTTTGTATCCTGTTCCCAGCTCTTTGCTCTCCAAGCCGATCCAGCTACACACAGAATCTGCACAACAAAAGGGAGCAAACTACGAGATACAAGCAATCATAACTGAAGCATGGATTAGGTTGCATCGAATATACATGTAAACACAAAAGCATCTATGTAAAAGAAGTATATAGAAGAACATGCAAACTTTATTGATAGAAAGTAACAAGGTTCCAGAGGAAGTTACAACCAATGATGTTGGCTCCAATCCAGCAGCACCTCCTCGGCAGCAAGAACTCTCTTCTTCACCTCTAGTAAAACAATCACCCAATAATCCTGGCAGTATACCAACAGCACCTCCTTGCTTATACAAAATTCCAGCCTCCTTAGACCTCATAGAAGAGCTCTATATATAGGAGGGAAGAGGAAAGGATGAGTCAGCTGGAGGCTGGCATATAGCTGACTAGTGTCCTCTCCATCTTCAGTTAATCTTCAGTTCCTGTGTCCACTTGGAGATCCTTGCTTACACATGGTGATCAAGTACCTCTTACTCATCACAGGGCGAATCTCATGACCCAAGTGTCAGTTTGGAAGCTTCCTGGGCAACTGACACCTTGCAGGATGACTGTGCCACTTGGCCAATCTCACCCAGCGCAGGTAGCCTTCATTGTTTTTGACTTCCAGCGCAGGTACAGAGTGGGACAGTTGCAATACAGCGCAGAAGCTCAGTTAAGCAGCTGACATGATCCAAAATAAGCCTGTTCTGAAGTGTTTTCAGGTGGAGAACTGATTGGAAGTGCTGTTGATTGATGACCTTGTTCTTTTAGGGGTAAGAACAACATGTTTAGGGACTGAGGATCCCTGTAATTATCGACATTCCCTGCTCCTTGACGCGAGGCACAAAAATGTCTATAACACTAACAAAGTTATACAAGACTTTCATGCAGGTGACTATGGTGGACACCTCTATTGGAGAACCACTGTAGATAAAATCTTAAGGGCAAGTTTCTACTGGCCGGCTTTATTCTCTGATGTCAAGAGATTTGTAATCTCTTGTCACAAGTGTCAAATTTTTGGAAGGAAAAGAAAAATTCTACCATTACCCCTTAAACCAATCACTGCTGAAGTACCTTTTCAAAAATGGGGTTTAGACTTCATTGGTGAAATTCATCTGCCCTCCTCTGCCCAACATAAGCGGATCCTCACAACCACAAATTATTTCACAAAATGGATAGAGGCCATACCTTCAAGGCAAGTCACATATACTGTTATCATTAACTTCCTTGAAGCCAACATTCTATCTAGATTTAGATGCCCAACCAAGCTCATTACTGATAATGCAGCAGCTTTTAAATCCAAATGAATGATAGAATTTTGCAATAAGTATCACATCACCCTGGGTCATTCTACAACCTACTACCCTCAAGGAAATGGGCTGGCAGAATCTTCAAACAAAAACCTGCTGAACAGTATTAAGAAGTTACTGCAAGATAATAAGAAAACATGGAAAAATAAGTTAGTCAAAGCCTTATGGGTTGACGGACTGACTACCAAGAAGTCAATTGGTACATCTCCCTATCAGCTAGTTTATGGCATGGAAGCTATTTTTCCATCCTCTTTGGGAGTACCAGTGATGAAGATGCTCCAAGAACTGCAATCTGAACCAAATGATATCCAAAGGAGAATTAACTAGACTATTCATCTCCAGCAAACCAGAGAAGAGGTCTATATCAGATCTCAAGTTGTGTAGGAAAAGATCAAAAAGATTTTTGATAGAAGGACCAAGGCAGATGATTTCTACTTAGGTGATGAAGTACTCAAGTGGGACTCGAGAAGGGAAGAGAAGGGTAAGCATGGGAAATTTGATTTCCTATCGAAGGGCCCCTATATCATTTATGCTTACAGAGGGAACAATGCTTTTTCCCTTAAAGGACTAGATGGTATTGAAGAAGGAGGAGGACCAATGAATGTTCAAATGCTCAAACATTACATAAAACCTAGTTACTAATTGTTATTTCCCATGTGTGTATATTTTATTTTGAAAAAGTCTAGTTTGGATTGGATGGTAAACCTTTAGATTTGAAGCTCGGAGAGAAGGCCCTAAGATTTTAAGGATTTATTATCATAAGTTTGAATAAAGTAGGTTGAAAGGTGACAAATCACAAGGTAACTGAAGTCAAAATTCCAAGGCTACTGATCTCAAATTTCTTGATGTTTCACAAGGAAATGCCATCCCCAAGTGGAGCCACTATTAGGTTCCTATACCAATAGGAGTCATAATTTTGAATGGCTAAGGTTAAGCCTTGTAATATGCACATACCTTTTCTTTCTGCAAATGTTTTCCATATTGAAAAAATAAAAAATGAAAAGAGGGTATGTCCTAAAAGAAAAATTAAAGGAAAAAAAATAATAAAGAAAAAGGTCCAAAGAAAAAGTGAAAAATATGGACCCAAAAAAACAAAAAGACACCATGAAAGTGTGCAAGTCTAAATGCCACTACTATTTACTTTATGCAAAATAATGATTGTGTGCAGCTTCTGATTCATGCCACAATCCAAGGTAATCAAACTATTTAATCTTGATTATTCCATGCTTTGAATTTCATGTTGATAGTTAGAGAATAAAATATGATCAAACTGTTTAATTTCGGCAGATCATTAGATTAGGTAGAGTAAAATAAAAGGAGCTCATCAGTTTCATCTGAGCCCTTGGATGATATAGTGATAGAATTAGATAGTTTGCTTTATGAAAAGAAAAGAAAATGTTTTGATAAGGGATTTCTAGTCTAAATTCACCCTAATAAAGTGAAGAAAAAATGGTAGGACAAGTAGATGGGTAAGTAGAAGAAAGGTTGTAGAAATATGATGATAGGGAAAAAAACATATTTATCTTCTCTGATCATAGGTTTCAAATGTAAATTGTCAATCAAGCATGAAGATGGATTTCAAGGTCAATTAATTAACTTCCCCCATTCATTTTACCTATTTACTTAACTAATTTCCCATAATAAAGTTCTAAGTACTAAAAAACCCTAAGTCAAAGGGGCTCAGAGCATTTCTCTGACTTTTGGAGGGGCGAGACCCTCGGCTTAATGTGTTATGAATACCAAGTACTAAATTCCCCTCATAAAACTTCATCCCCCCTTCTTTCATTCATTTCGCTAATAAAACCACTTTTCCTAAGGTTAAAACATGATTTGCCTCGGGAAAGTAATCACCCCGATGTAAATTCCCCTTTCATATAAAAAACCCACAAAAATACTTTAGCCTAAGTTATAATGCATATATGTGAAAAACAAATAAATCGCAAAAAATACATTATGCTTAGCACTTTTCATTCCTGATGTTTTTAATATTAACTTCTAACTATTAAATATTAATTCCCATTAACAACCCTTTTCTCGTATATATTAATTTCCTGTATAAACTTATCCTTATACCCTAGCTTAAATATAAACTATAAGAAACATCAAACCCAACAAAAACCCACTAACTAATCGATCTACGATTAATTTAGGCAAAACCATGATTAAGGCCTCCGCTAACAACCCTGATGGCCTAATCCCGCCTTAATCCACCATTAATCTTAATACCGCCAAATTTAAAGTGCCCGTTGGGCCCCCCCATTAACCTTCACACGCAATCGTGCCCCGACCATCGTCTGATCTGAAGGCCCATATCCAACACCACAAAAACCATTTCGGGCTCGATCATCCGTCGGACGATACACGCCCGAAAAAGTTGTTTTCAATGAGACTTCCATGGTGACGTGTCAGTCATTGAGTGGAATCAGGCAGCCCCTCCCAGAAACCACCCGACGCCCATAAGAGGTGTGAAATTAACTGCTTACCACCTCCCCGCTACGCAAAAAATCAGTCGCTATTGACCCGTACCCGCAAAGAAACATTTTTTCCATATAAAGGCCAAAAATCCCCAAAACTGTCTTTTTCGCCTGCAAGCTTCTGTACCCATGCACGACACCTGCAAAACATCGAAGCTGTCAACCACGTTCAAATTTCTCTCCAAAGAATGCCACAGATCACTTAGTCAACCGTGCAGATTCCAAAAGCACCCTTCGACCAATTGCAGCTACTAGTTACCCTGCTCAGAGTTAATTTGCCCTAGTTTCAGGTATTTAAACTTGAATTCACCAAGTGCCCTGTCAATTTCAAGTTAGACCAGTCATTGATTATTTTGTTGAACTTAAAACTTAATTAAAATTACTCCAATAGACTCCATACTACACCTCGCTGGATACTCAAACCCTGAAACTGCTAAACTACCTCTTAAAACCCCAATTCAACCTTGAACAAGCCTAATTTGAATCCACAAGAAACGAATTATGGCTGCCCCTACTGCATTGAACGTGAGACCCATCTCCATGCCCCATTTGGACTTGGACCACCTTCCCTTAGCTAATTTCCAGATAAAAGATACCTCTATCATAGAGCTTCTACTCAAAATACATTTCCAAAGTAGGGACAACGTCCTGAACCATGTTGATGAAATTGGCCTTTGGGAGTCAAATTTTCCCAAGTACCAGTTCCCCCAAGCCCATATTTTCCTGAAATTGTACATATGTGCTATGCTTGCTATGGCCCCAGTCACAAAACCATCATGTCTCATGACCAAAAAGTTCTTTTTGCCATCACTCTTGAGTCCATCAATGAGATGCTGTAGCTCCAACCAGGGCCAAACCTAACTCCCCTCTCAATTGGAGACCTGTTGGACTTATATTCCAAACTCAGCTCTACAAGATTGGCCCAATTGATCCAAACCTTCATCATAGAAGAGAAGTATACCCCCAAAGATGACCCTCCATATGTAGCAACTATATTTTCTCCTTGGGGCCGAAATATTGTATCCATGATATCTTGTATTTTGGGTTACTCCACAAGTGAGGACATTGATGAAATCATCCTGGCTTTCATGTCCATATATACCCCAGGACAACCTCCTACAACCATTTATGACTTTTTCACATTCATAGCTGACAGAATGCATGAGTAGTTCACAAGAATGGGAAATGAAAAGGTCTTTAAGTGCTCCTCAATACTATACCACATGTTCCTTTACTTCCAAGTAGATAAATTCCTGCTTACCTTGCAAAAGTTGGACATCAAGGGCCAACCAAGATCAATCATCTTCTGGACCCCATTGACTCATCAATATTCCTCACCCTATTCATACAATGAATTCACAGATTCCTTTGTCCATCATGTGATGACCATGGTCAGTGGAACCCCTCCACCAAGAATCAGTCCTGAGATCAGGAGAGTCCTTCATCTAAACATCAATCATCAGGTGGGAGATTGGTACTTGTACCAAAACCACACTGAAATCAACATTTATGGCTGCCAGCTTGCCTCATACAAACTACCTAAATACGTCCCAATGAGGTTGTTTTCCCTGGAGTACTACAGGTAGATAATCAATTCAGATGAGGTAAACTTTGTTAAAGCCAAAAAGAAAGCCCAACTCAAGATCAAAGACCAATTGGTTCCTTTTATTTGTAATAGAAGAGAAGCTGGAAAGGAGGCAGACCTGATCCTTTAGAGATTAAAATTAAAACAAAGCTTCATATGGAGATATGATCCCTTGGATTTCATCTACAAAAGAAGGCAGAAAAACAAGATGGCTCCCTATATCCATCACCACATCCCTGAGATAGAAAAGTATGCCAACCAATTGCAATGGGTGGAAAACACTTTAGAGGATAGGGACAATACCAAAGTTGCTGTGGAAAACACATTATTAGATCTAGAAAAGCAACTTGATGAAAATTCATTTTTGCAGGTACCACCTCAGGAAGGGACAATGAGCACTCTCCCTATCATGCAAACTCCTCTGAATGAGGAGAAAAATACCAAAATTGTTATGGAGGAAGGATCAAGTTCAGGGACACAAGCCTTCAATGTTAAATATGAAAGAGGCCAAAGCAAAAGGCCTAGACTCAATCCTGTGTCATAATAGGAAGATACCGATGGCTAAGTTGAAATAACTGATTCTAAGCCAGAAAAGAGTGAAGGTACTACTCCTTCAGAGGAAACACAGCCCCCATCATCCTCAAGAACCCAGATGATACACAGACAGATGAGTGTAGAGGCCTCGTCTTTCAGCAGGCCAGCAGACCAAAATAAAAGTATCAAAGACAGATTTAAAGAAATAAAAATGAGGAATGAAAGGTTGAAAGCTGAGACATATGCTTATATTTTCAAACTTTCTACTCTAGGTCAGAATAGATTGTGTTGGGTATACGACCAAAGTCCCACATTGACTAGAAGTCGGAAGGATCATGGGTATATAAGGATGGACAAATATCTCCATTGGTATGAGGCCTTTTGGGGTAAAGCCCAAAAACAAATCCATGAGGGTTTAGGCCCAAAGTGGACAATATCATACCATTGTGGAGATATGTGGTGTCCAGAGTCCTTACAAGTGGTATCAGAGCCAGATTCAAAGTTAGCCGAGTGGATGAATCCTTGGAATGCCGAACGAAGGTGGTGAGCCCTTGTAATATCAAAAGGCAAAAAGGTTGGTACATTGTATTTATGCAATGGTATTTCTAACTCTGTTAATGTTTTAACTTCCAAAGGAGTAGATGCAGCATTATGGCATCATAGGCTTGGACAAATGAGTGAAAAGGGGATGAAGATTCTTCACTCAAGGAATTTGTTGCCGGGTTTGAAGAATGTTGATTTGGACTTCTGTGAGAATTGCATTTATGGAAAACAGAAGAGAGTCAGATTTCTCAGAGTTGGAAAAAAAAATAAGAATGAAAAATTAGAGCTTGTGCATACAGATGTATGGGGACCTACTCATGTATCATCTCTCGATGACTCTCGTTATTATGTTACTTTTATTGATTATGCAACTAGAAAAACGTGGATTTATTGTATTAAGAATAAATCTGATGTATTTGATACTTTCAAGAAATGGAAAGCTTTGGTTGAGATTGAGACAGGAAAGAAATTGAAGTGGAAGATGCAGGTTTCCTTCATTCAACCAACTGCGCAGCAATCAAGGGCACCCACTGACTATAAGAAAGTTGATTTTGAGGTGTTGGCTAGGGATATCCACCCTGTGGACCAAATAGAGTTTCACAAGCAGGCTGGAGAAATGATCTACTCCACCCTGACAGGGAAGTCCATAGTTGTTCATCAACTGCAAAGTTCCCTGAAAAACATCTCAGCTCAGTATCAGGTTGAACATGCTTCATCACAAGCCAAGGATAACAAAATCAAGTCTTTGGAAGACTTGATCATAGATATGGGACATGATCCAACAGATATCAAAGCAACAGAGGAGTTAATAAAACAAAAGAACAAGGACATCAGTTCACTGAAGAAGCAACTAAAGATACCCTCCTTCCATCATCCACATACACAGGAGGTGTTACAGTCTCAAACTCAGCATGAGAACTTAATGGATTTAGTCCTCAAGCTGAATGATCAGTTGAGGAGAACGGAGAAGGAATTGGATGCCTTAATCCAATTGAAGCAAGGTGAAGTCGGGACCACACCAGCAACTGTAATCCCTACAGTGAATACTACAGTACCATCTACGTTGGCAGCCACATGGCTCCAAAAACTCTTATAGTCACTGCCTCACCCATCACCACTATAGCATTTACATGAGTAGCTTCTACTACAACAACAGGTATATCAACAGATGAAGCAGCCAAGCTTGTTAATGCCATGGAAGAAATGTCTATTTAGACAAACGAGATAAACAAGCTAAAGGAACAGGCGGAAATATTAGAAATAGACTATAAGCTTGCTAATATTATGCAGAGAGAGGAGGAACAGAAGGTTGCTAGGATAAAGGAAAAGCTCAAGTTAATGGAAAGAGACTTGACATTAAAGGAGCAACTTGGAGAAGCCAAGGAAAAACCGTGGGCCAATATCATTGACTCTGTCAATGATATTTGGCCATCCATACAGGTCATACTCGAGCAGATTGATCTCATAAGATTAATAATAGAGGCTATTGAGAAAGTAAAGATAGAATTGGGCAACAAGCCTAGAGATGCTACCAGACTCATCCAGTTCTTAAATTCAAAGAACAGGTACCAGCTACAGGAACTAGAAATTGAAGACATGACTGCCACTATTCTAGAGGTAAAGAAAGTCCTCACCAAGAGGGACCTTATGCATAAGTTAGAGGAAAAGAGAAAGGAAATGCAAGTAGCTGTTGAAAGGTTCATGGCTAAGTTTGATAAGCTAAAGGAAAATGGATTACCTAATCCTTTAGTCATTCATGATAAACTTACGGAACAAGTAGATTACAACGTCAACTCAGGGATGTAGCAAGACAACAAGTAGCTACTTCACAGGTTTTAGGAGTACCAACAGGAAATGTACTGTACAGTGCTTTTGAAAATCTATTTTACCTACAACATGAGGTAAAACATCTGCTTGTTAATAAGCCTCCATTTTCCAATTACATTGAGACAGATGAAACTTATGGGAGAATGCTAAGTATCCGGTTACCAACAGATCAAGAATGGGAAAATTTGACTGACTTACTATAGTAGAACATAGTTAAAGGCCAAACACACAGTCAACGAGGTAAAAAGCATCAGAGTCAAATGGTTACAAGGTCAAAGAGTATCAGCATAGAAGACAACAGCCTTTGGCCAGCATAGAGCATTAGCAACCATAAACTTTCAGCTAAACCACAATAAGAGGTACAACAAGAAAACAGTTCAATAGCTGTCACTATCTTCCTACGATAAGATATTTTGAATTTCCTAGATTAATTCCCAAGTTAGTTTGGGATATTTTGTAATTTTTTTTTGTATAAATACTTCATAAATCGAGGTATGTGGTGTGGATTCTTATACTTTCAATAGAATTTTGTTCAAACACTATAAAAGCTTTTGTATCACTGACTGGGCCAGCATGCTATATTGATGAATAAAGATCAGATATTTCAAGGGATTCATGTGTAAAGCGGAGTACAAATGAGTAATTTTCTTGTGTTGTTTTTTGTTTCATAATCTTAAATGTTTCAGAAGTATGAATGTTTTAAAATGAATATTATTTCAGAATTTGCTTAATTGCACTCTGTATTACTGTTATACATTAGTAATGTTTTCTCCTCAACTATCTTAGCTAGGGAATTCTTAACTACTCCTTAGCTTCCGTAGTTTCTCCTCTGGTCTATAGTAAAGGATTCTTAATTTCCCTTTACTCATGATTCACTGTTGTTCCCCCATCTTAGCCTCGGTTTGAGGATTCTTGATTGCCCTCTCACCTCTGTTAAGACTCATTTCACCATTTAGTCCAAGGATTTGTACTTCACTGTGCTATCTTACCCCTTGAACATTCCCTTTAGTGAGTTAACTCCAGCTTTGCTTCCCCTTCTTTGACTCCATTGCCTAATGGCCTAAAGGCATCAAACTATCTGCATGTTTTAATTATTCCACCACTATATCTTCATACAAATAAAAAACCCCCCTGAACTCTATAACTAGCCTAATATCTAAGCAAACATAGCTAAATTATATATAGGGAGCCCTCTCAAAGCCATAGGTTGGCTAGAGCCTATGCTTAAAAGTTGGTTTGTGGTTACGTCGAAGCCTTCCCTTCTTCCAAAACTTATGAGGAAAAGTTTTGAGTGATAACAGCTTGAACCTTAGAATTTTCGCTTAAATATGATGTGATGGATGGTGGATGATATCCATAAAGTGCCATAAATGGGGTCATTTTTGTTGCAGTATGGAAGGAAGTGTTATACCACCATATAGCCAGAGGCAACCATTTGACCCATTATGTCTGTTTATCAGATACAAAGAAACAGAGATATCCTTCCAAACATTTGTTCGCTATCTTAGTTTTCCCATCAGGTTGAGGATGATAAGATGAGATATGAGATAACTCAGTACCCAGAGAAGAAAAGAATTCAGTCCAAAAAAATTCCATTGAAAATAGGATCTCTGTTGCTTACAATAATCTTTGGGTTTCCATGTAGCTTTTTAATTGTTTCCATAAATGTAGTAGCAATTGTACTGGATTTAAATGGATGAGATAACGCACAAAAGTGTGCATACTTGGTATGTCTATCAACTACCACCATGATGACACTCTTTCCTTCAGGCTTGGGTAAACATGTGATAAAATCCATTGAAACCTCCTCCCAATGTTGACTTGGAATGGATTAATTGTCTCAACTTTATTTTGTTGGCAAACCAATCATTCTACCACAAACTTTTGAATATCATATTTAAGTCCATTCCAAAAAAATTCCTTCTTAACCCTGTGGTAAGTTTTTAAAAATCCTGAATGCCCTCTTAAGGGACATGTGTGCAATTCCAAAAGAATCTTTTATTTGTGTTGGGAATTCTTACAGAGGTATAAGCAATCTTTGTACCATAATGAATCATTTTTATAGCTAAAAGTATCAGATGTACTGGAATCTTGCTACAACTTTTGAATGAGTTCCAACACTTCTTCATCATTCTTCCATTCATCCATTTCTTTGTTTATCCAATCTAGTTGGATAATAGAAATGGCACAAAGCAATGCTTCCACATCTTCATCCTTTCTTGAGAGTGCATCTGCAACAACATTTTGCTTCCCTTTTTTGTAGATGATTTCAAAGTCGTAACCCAACACCTTTGTGACCCATTTTTGTTGATGTTTTGAAGACAATCTTTTTTCTAAAAAGTATTTAAGACTATCATGATCCCTTTTTACCTTGAAGTGTCTTCCCATTAGATAAGGTCACCATTACTTAAGTGCATGTAGTATTGCCAACATTTCCTTCTCATAAATAGCTTTGTGTAAATAATTTCCTTTGATTGGATGACTTTCAAAAGAAATGGGTCTTTCTTCTTGCATTAAAAGAACATCAATTCCATTTCTTGAGGCATCACATTCCACAATAAAGGCTTTTGTGAAGTCTGGCATAGCTAAGACCGGTGCTTGACACATTTCCTCTTTAAGATGTTCAAAGGCTTTCATTACTTCTCGAGTCCAAGAATGGATCTTTCTTCAGTAATGTTGTTAGAGGTGTTGCTATTCTCCCATATTTCTTAACAAACTTGTGATAATACCCTATCAACCGAAGAAATCCTCACAAATGCTTTATGGATTTTCTATTCCTTAATGGCTTTAATTTTTCTAGGGTCTGCCTTAACACCTTCATGAGATACAATATGACCCAGATATTCCACCTCTTGTACTCCAAAGAAACATTTGGAGGTTTTTGCATATAATTGTTTCTCCTCCAATAGCTTGAGCACTCTATCAACATGTTGAACATGATCCTTCCAAGACTTGTTGTAGATTAGTATATCATCAAAAAATACTAGCACAAATTTTCTAAGAAAGGATTTGCAAATGGAATTCATCAAACCATGAAATGTAGAAAGTGCATTGGTAAGGCCAAAAGGCATGACCAAAAAATCATAACCCTCAGGATTTCTAAATGTTGTTCTCGGAATTTCTTTAGTCTTCATTTTGATTTGATGATATCCTTAACGAACGTCCAACTTGGTGAAGTAAATTGCTCCATGCAATTCATCCAATAATTCATCAATGACAGGAATGGGAAATTTATCTTTAATAGTGAGCTTGTTGAGCTCCCTATAATATGCACACATGTGCCACGATCCATCCTTCTTGTGCACAGATACTACTAGAGCAGAGAAATAACTTTGACTAGTTTGAATTATACTAGCATCTAACATTTCTGCAACCATATGTTCAATTTAACTCTTTTGTGCATAGGGATATCTGTAAGGCCTAATGTTTGGAGGAACACTTCCTGGAATCAAATGAATAGCATGATCATGACAACGAATATGTGGGAGGCCTTTGGGAGTCTCAAATAGCTTGGAATGATTGTCCATGACTTTTTGGAGATCTGGAGAAATAGATGATTTCGATGTGCGAACCTCTAGTAAACATAATTGTGAAATTACACCATGTTGTTATTTCTTTAGAATATTTGTCATACCGTTATAGCTGATTATCTATCCCAGTTGCCCTATGATACCCCTTAATTCAACTTACTTTCCTTCTAAAAAAAATTTCAAGAAAAGTTCTTGAAAATTAAAAGCTATCGTACCCAAATATTGTAGCCATTGGACTCCTAGTACAACATCAACACCACCCATTGGAATGGAAATCATTGGAATATTCAACACACATTATCCCATGGATAGCTTTATATTATGGCACTTTCCAAAGAAATTTATGGTTCCTCCACTTGCAACCATCACTTGACACTATGGTGCTGGATATAGGAAGAAATTCAATTCCTTTGCTATCTTACAATGAATAAAATTATGGGTACTGTCTAAATCAATCAACACTATTACCTTTTTCTTCTTGATATGTCCTTCTATCTTGATAGTCTGAGGAGTGGTAATTCCAGCCAATGCATTACAAGATATGGTCGGATTCATTTCTTCTTTCTCTAGGGTTTGTTCCTGGTGTGTATCCTCTTCTTTTGATGTTTCTTGTTCCTTTTCTTCTTCCTCTTCACAATCTGTGTAAAATAATTTCTTCTCAGCACACTTATGACCTTTAGTGTATTTGTTATCACAACTGTAAAAAATCCCTTTTTCTATTTTTTCTTCCAACTATTGTTGTGTCAACCTTGTTGGTTGTGGAAGGCTAGGGGTAACAACAGTTCCATCTTTATAGTTGTGATTGGTAGGCTTCCTTGTTGCCATAATTTTGCTTTCAATTTTTCTCGCCAACCTAAATCCTTTCTCCAATGAATCAGGTTCCCAAAGGCGAACCTCATGTTGGATCTTGTCCTTTAAATTCCCTATGAGCACATCAATCCTATGCTCCTCTGGAATATATTTTACCCTCTTATTCAATTTTTGGAAGTTCTCAATGTGCTCCACCATTGAACTGTTTTGTTTGAGATTTATCAATTGGCTAAAAAAGGCATTGCTTTTTGTATCCTCATCATTTCTTCCATAAAAATTTCCCAAGTGACAATTTGTTTACAAGAGAAAAGACATCAATAACATACAAAATTATTGGGTTCCAAATATAAATTCACAATGCGTACCTTTTGTGTATTTTTCACATTATGGAGATCGAAATATAGCTCCATTTGTAGTATCCATGTTACAAGATCTTTACCATCAAACTTCCTCATATTGATCTTTGGAACATGGTCCATCTTCAATTCAATGTTAGATTCTATGAAGTCATCACTAACATTTCTTTTTTTCTCATCATGAGTTTCCTCTACTATATTTTCGCCATTAGGAAGAATTTCTTGTAGCAATTTTGCCAAACCTCCTTTCAAACCTTCCATGTCTTTCTTCAAATATTCAATGTTTACTTCTAAACCATCCATCTTAGCTTCCATGCCATCCATATTAGCTTCCACGCCATTCATATTAGATTCCAAGACTTTCTTTAAACCATCCATCTTAGCTTCTGTTACATTTTGTGAGAGTGAAATTTGTTGCACTTAGTCTCGTAATTTTGATATATCATGTTGCATTTCTTCCTCTTCTTCATGATTCATGCTAGATATTTTAGGTTTCTTAATAGGTGTTTCCATTTTATTTATTCGTGGCATCAATTAATAATAAATATGCTTCACTGTGTCCTTTGAATCACTTCAAACAATTTTTTCAAACCAAACTTATGCAAATTTAAAAAAAAAACTACACACCTTTTTTCTCTTTGTAGGAGCTCAATATTGAATCTGTTGTATATCTGCAATTTAGGATCTCCAAGGTCTGAAATTTCATCTTGTGATATACCTCTGCATCCTCTTTCCAACCCAATGATTTTGATCCATATTGGATTCTCCACGAAATAGTTATGTCAAATCTCCCATGATGACCTGATTATAGACTGGTTCAGTAGAGTGCACTTGTACGAAGTGCCACATATCATTGTTTTGGCTTTCGGACCTAAACATGATATACAAAAAACTAAAGTTTGTCCTCTTTCTATAACCATTTACAAAATTTCAATTTGATGCTCAGAGAAAAAGTTATAACTATTTTCCTAAGGTGACCTGTTTGAGGTCGAATTCTGGAGCATGCGAAAACCCTAACTTCCTCGGTTCATATCTCCGAAAATATAATGAGACAAGATCTGAAATTTGGTCTCAAGGATTTTCATGATTTTGGATCAAATGGGTTTTAATTTCAGCTTCTGAAGCTTCATATAAAAGATGTTATAGCGAAACCCTAGAATCCAAAGCTCTGATACCAATTGTTATGCAACCAGCTCACAAAATAGAAGAATGAGATAGATCAACGACTTCAAAAGTAGCTTGTTCAAGGGGGAAACCTCATTTACATTACAAAAAGAACAATTATTCGATGATACAAATGACAATACCTCCTTTCTATATATAGGAGTCTAAGGGGTCACAATATAATCAAAGCCGACATAACACTAATAATGTAAGGGCACAACAATAACAATAGTGGGCTTCTATGGGGCACAATAATAATAATGGGACAACATGGGCGTAACAATAACAATAATGGGCTACAATGACAATAATAATAATGGAATACACTAGTGTTATAGGGACCTAACAGTATACATAAAAAATGAGCCTTTATTCCACTTTGGCATGCTGCTCAACCTACAAGATTTCAATATGGATTTTGGTGGCATCATAGTGGTGTAAATAGCTAAAAAATGTTGTGCAGTAGCTTGAACTGTTAAATAACATGGATCTTAGGACCCCCTATGGTGCATATGAATAAAGTCCTGGATAGGCATCAAAGAAACCCATTTGAGGGGGTGAACAGAAAGGAAAGGGAGATTGCAACAACGAGGAATAAAATTCACCAAATTTATAGAGAAGAAATGAAGAAATTGTGTGATATAAGGAGAGTAAAACCAACACTATTGGGCGCAGGATCTCGCAAGGTAGGTTTTGGGGCTTAAGACCCAATTTTTGACTAAGTCTAGTGTAAAGACTTCATGATTTGTGGGCACGGAGCGCAAAGTCATAATAGAGTCATAGGGTTGTCCGCCCTTGTTATTGTAATGTAATGTTGGTTGGAAAGATCTACCCCTGGTCCGTGGACCATGGGATTTTATAAATAGAGTGAGGCTCTAAGCTGTAAATCAATAATTGATGGGATAGAAGCATTAATTTTAAGTTGAACTATAGAGTTGAGTCTTTGGGTCGTAGAGTAGGAGAAGGCTTTGCAGCTGAGTGTGTAGAGGCCTAGTAGTCCGCAGCTAAGTGCACAGACCCCTGCAACTGAGTGCACAAGGCAGGTTGAGTGTATAATCGAGTAAAGAATTAATAAAGATAAGTTATACAATATTTATGTGTATCTTTTCCTATTTTATGCATTGAAGTATATTGGGTATAAATTGCAAGTTTACTATTTATTTGCTACACGAACTTATATGAATGTGTTGAATAAGTGAATATAATACAAAGTATCTACTTACGCGAAGATAACTAACTGCTATAAGAAGATAAGTAAGATCTACTGTGTAACTAAGGGGATCAACACAGATCGTTGTCTTAACAACGCAAAAGTACCGCAGTCCCTGGTTAGGGTTGTGCGAAGGTAGATATAATGGATCGCGACAGTAACATAGGACAGGAAAGTGCGCGAAGTAACCTGTGTGAAGCTAGTTCACAGCTAGATTAGAGCGACACCTCAGACGTCTCAAGGGTGCGGAAACTTGGTTCCAGCATCCCTCCATACTGCTTCGGGTGAGAACTAAGTCCGCGCACTGCAGGTTGTTGCCGAAAGGGCTAGTAGTACAGGGATTTGTTTGGCTACTTAACTCCGAACCTGGGTCAGGCCCCATCAAGCCAAAAAATGATTATGTTGCCAGGACCGGAATCTGCATAGAGATGTTTAATGTCACATCACTGGAGTCCAACTAAGAAGGAAATTGAAGGTTGCATTGACAGGAGAATTCACGAGTTCATGGCACAGGAGAACAGGAATCCGCGACTACAAAGTAAGATTCGCTAGACTACTACCTGTAGACAAAGATCGATGTGATTTTCTTCGCATAATTCCCTACTAAGCTATGCGAGTTGATCACGAAGTTAGCAGATAGCCAAGGAAGGTACAAGCTCGATAGTCCTATTGTGTGGACACTTGAATTGGTGTGAAAATTAGAAGCATCAGGAGATAAGGTCATGCATTGTTGATCATTGGCTCGATTGAATTATAGGAGGGTTCATTACTAAGTTCGTAGTAGACACTTCGGTAAGCTACAACGAGGCTGAGCGATGCTTCCTCAAAGGACCATGTGGTAAGTACATTAAATCTCTGACCACTTGTATTAAGATGCTATTGTGTGAAAATCATATTATGTGAATACATTAATGTTCAGGGCTACGCAAAGTGGGATAATCTATAGGAACGAAGGTAGTGCAGAGCTAGAAACTAGCCCCTTGATTTCACCTCCACGTGGGCATGAGGAAGAGCCTGCGCAGGTCTCTCCACGAAATGTGATCCATTTGATAAGACAAAGGATTTTGCACATACCACACCCACACACACCTCTACCTATTTCACCAACATCGCGGTCCATATTCACTCGCATGACCTCCGCCACCACCGTGTTTTAATATGGCAAGCTCGATAAAGTTTCCTGTGTTCAAAGGAGTGGGAAATGAAGATTCAGACCAATTTTGGTTCATAGTAAAAGCTATCTGGGAAGTGCAGGGAATTACAGATGATAATATCAAGAAAGCAACATTGGTTAGTGCTCTATAAGACTGCGTACTGACATGGTACATTAAGCACTCGAGTGACCATCCGAATGTAGGAATCACAACTATCCAAGCTATGTAACTAGGGAATTTAGCAGGCCGAAGTCAGAGGCATAGTCGATTGTTGGGTTCAAAGAGATTACGATGCTACTAGGTGAGACTCCTTAGGACTTGGATCAGAGGCTGAAGTGCACAATTCGTGAAGCTAACATGACTCTGACGGATGGACAACATTGCGAATGGTTTGTAGCATCGTTATCACTGCATTTGAGGAACACACTAACACAACAAAGGTTGACAACTCAGACTGAAGCTTTAGAGACCGCGATGAGGCTGCATGAGACACCAATGCAGGATCCTAACTTAGGAGTTTAGCAAATCCACGCACAGTTGAAAAACTTGTGCCTAGAAATGCAGAGCCTAAAACAGGATAGGAAAGCTTGATCAGAGGTGCATGAAGAGGTGTGGTGCATGAAATGTAAAGAGTAGGGTCATGACAAGGACCATTGCTTGGTGTTTGCAAATTACCTCCTAGGAGGAGAGCAAATTCCAGTAAGATCGTAAGCACAAGCATGACCAAGTGCAACGCCTACTTTGTGGTGTGCGATTTGTCAGATAGGAGGAAAGCATGTTACAGACAACTGTCATCTGTTGTAGAAGTACACACAGAACTCTCAACAGTTGTTCTGTAATTTCTGTAGATTAGTGGGACATGATGAGCGCACCTATAGAAGTTATGAACTAATGATGGATAGAACTCCCACCTATAGGGTTCAGGCTAAAACGCGGCCAATAGACCACGGTGCAGGAATGGCATGCATCGGATTCCAAGGGTGCGGATGAGGCCGAGGTGGAGGAGGACCTAGAAGAGGTCACGAAAAAATGATATGCTACAATTGCGGATGGTTCGGGCATTGTGCCCATGATTGTATGAATCCAATGCATTCGTCATGTTTGCATTATACCTTGTTTGCTCATGAGATGGAGGATTGTCCTACCCTAATAGCTAGATTGTGTGAAAAAGGAGTGCTCCAACCTCCCCTGACTCAGAACCTGGAAATGATGAGATCTGAACCGCGCGAGGAAGAACCTAATGTGAATATCATGCTCCGAAGTGGAATTACAATAGGAGATGATAAAGCAAACCAACTAGTAGATGATACTTGGGTTTGCAAAGCTCCGATGAAGGAAGCAAAGTTTGATTTGGAGTGTGCTCGAGAAACCTTTATGGAAGCTAAGAAGAGCTTCGTTAATGCCTCCGCTTAAGGAAGCAAAGACAAACCGAAGCTAGAAATGGACCCATTGATGCTAACACTATTCTTGGAAATGTGTATGAAGCTGCTACATGACAGTAAGGCTATAAAGGGATTGTAGGAGCTCATTAATAGATGCACTAGGACCGCACAAGGAGAACCGCGCATGGTTAGAAAGATTGGAAAACTTAAGACAAGAACAAGAAGAGAAATTAGGTTAACCGCGCAGATTGGGGAGTATGAAATGGACCATGTAATTTTGTACTTAGGATCAGACATGAATGTTCTTCCGAAGTAGACATGGGAACTCATAGGGAGGTCGATGCTATAGTGGTCTCCTATTCAGCTGCGCATGGAGAACCGACAAAAGATACTGTCGCTGGGGCAAATGTAGGGAATCACAGTGGATATTGAAGGAGCAAGCACGCTAGCTGACTTTGAGGTGATAGAGATTGTTGATGACAACAATCCCTACCCCGCGCTCGTAGGGATTGATTGGGCCACTGACATGAATGGGGTGATTAACCTAAAAAATCACGAGATGATTTTTGAGAAGAAGTCTCTGCATGTAGTGATACCTTTGGACCCTGCTGAGGGATCACGCTACACTGAGCTATTGCATGACTATGAAAGCGATGACGATTTAGAATGAATCTACAAGATAACTACGTGAGAGAAATACTGGGTAAATCCCACTGCAGACAGACGAATTTCTTGGGAGCGCGAAAGCTCCTGTACTTCCAACTCAGATGAGTTGATAGAGCGATGGCAGAACAGGTTACATGAGGTAACTATGCTGAACTGTAACATCATGACAAGATCGTTACGTTGAATTTCAATGGAAATGAGGTATCTACCTACTTATGATGGATTAGGTAAGGTAGATGGGTTCTTGGACAAATTTGAATGGGAGGCACCAGAGCGGCAACGTTTTGAAGCTTTGAATTGGGTATTCCGTGCTACGCCTGTGAGATGGTTAGGTGCGCACAAAGGAAACTTCGAAGATTGGCACACATGTAGAAGGATGATGCGCATATGGTTTGGAAAGCCTAAAGTATGATTAGTAGAAAAATATGATGGACAGGATCATCCATGCACGCATTTGGCTAGGTGGACGCAGGTCTATGGGGAAAAGTGCAACCGGAGTGGGTACACCTGTTTTATCACATTTTGGATGTTATACCAATGAACTGGTATATAGAAACGGAGCTTCACCATGGAACAAATGAATGGGATGTTCCACGTGAAGATTTTGTGATGACCTTTAACTTTGATGATGGATGGGATAGTATTAATGAAGCGCTACAAGAAGTAAAGGCATCCATCTTTCGGATACCACAAGAGTCAGTTGCAGTAACTCAACTTGATTGGGCTGCTCAGCTAACTTGCGCACTAGAGTGTTATAACATCACTGCTGAGGAAGATGATGAAGATCCAAGGAACATTGATATTCTAAAGATAGAAGGCCATCGTGAGGTTCAAGGACCCCATATTGAGAACCTTGACATAACCGTGCTGTAAAGACTCAACAGGTAAACATTGGTACAAAAGCAGAACCTAAATTTGTGAAGATTGGGGACTACTGGGACAACACGACGGTGGATAAGGTTGCTAAACTACTTTGCAAGTATCAGGACTGACTTCTGACCAAGTTCACGAACTTAAAGGGAATAATTGAAGACTTAGGGGTAATGAGGATCACGTTAAAACCTGACGTGAAGCCAGTAAAGCAGAGACGTATCGCTTAAACCCGAAGTACAAAGAGAAGGTTTGCGTAGAGTTAGATAAGATGCTCACGATAGGCATTATTGAACCTATCAAAGAATCCAAGTGGGTAAGTCTGATGGTGGCATAGGAAAAGAAGCAGAAGGACGACATAAGAATATGTATAGATCTCAGAAAATTGAATGGTGCGTGCATCCATGATCCTTTCCCAACTCCGTTCACAGATAAGGTATTGGACAATGTAGGCAGTCAGAAAGCATATTCGTTCACTGATGGGTTCTTAGGATGCCACCAGATCAAGATCATTCCAGACGACAGGAGAAAGACAACCTTCACGACATAATGGGGTTGCTTTCAATACACTATCATGCCGTTTGGATTGAAGAACGTGCCAACTATCTTCTCATGCATAGTTGTTGTGGCATTCAGGAAGTATATTCATAAGTTCATGGAGGTCTATTTTGATGATTGGACTATCTTTGGGTTGGTTAGGAACCATGTAGTGAACCTACGCTTGATGCTAGATACATGGCGATGATACCAAATCGTGCTCAACCTCAAGAAATGTATGTTTCTTGTTACTTTTGGGAACCTGTTGGGACACATGGTTTGTAAACAGGGGCTAATTGTAGACCCCATGAAAATTGCGGTAATTCTGAATTTGGAAGTGTCGTGCAATGTGAAACAGCTACGTGTTACCTTGGGACACATGGGGTACTATAGAAAGTTTACCAAGAGTTATGCCCAAATCACCGCGCCAATGGAGAAACTACTGAAGAAGGATGTCATGTGCTACTAGGACGATGACTGTAAGAAAAGCCTAGATGTATTGAAGGAGAAGATGGTTATTGTGCCAATTCTTGTCTTCCCAAACTAGAAGAAAGAATTTCATGTTCATGTTGATGCGTCGTGTATAGCACTGGGGGCTATACTTACACAAGAGGGCAGAGAAATATTGGATCACCCTATTGTGTTTGCAAATCGTAGATTATCCAAAGTAGAAAAGAACTACTCCACTACTGAATGCGAGGGACTGGCTATGGTGTACACACTCCAAAAATATCGGCACTATTTTCTAGGAGGGCACTTCAAGATGTACACAGATCATTCTGCATTGAAATACTTGGTCAATAAGCCTGTGTTGGGGGGGCGCATATGCAGGTGGCTCTTATTGTTCCAAGAATATGATTTTGAATTCATTTTGAAGCCTGGATGATTGAACACGAGACCAGATCACTTGTCACGCATTGAAACAGGGGAGGAACCTACCAGTTTGGAGGAAGGACTACCCGACGTGTAGCTTTTTGTTATGTGTGTAGTGGATGGACACTTTGAAGGTATAATCCACTTCATAATGACAGGAACTACGCCGGAAGGTTACTCTATCCAGCAGAAAAAGGAACTAGTGGTACACGTGGCAGAATTTTCTATCATTGCAAGACATTTATACAAAATGGGGATTGATGAGATACTGCAGAGGTATGTACTAGAGTTTGAATGAAGTAGTATCCTCGCGGACGGTCATGGGGGCCTCGCGGGTGGTCATTATGCAGGAAGAGAAACTGCGCAAAAGATTCTCCACACAGGATTATGGTGGCTGACCCTGCATCAAGACTCAAAATCACATTGCAGGGCATGCGACGTATGTCAAAGAACATGTAAGTCATCGCACAGGGATGAAATGCCTTTGAATCCGCAAATGACAGTGCAGCCCTTTGAAAAGTCGGCGATCAACTTTGTAGGACCTATCAAACCCCAAGGAAAGACAGGAGCAAGATATATTATTACTGCGACAGAATACCTAACGCATTGGGCAAAAGCACAACTCGTAAAATACTGCACAGTCGCAAAGTTTGTGTTTAAACATGTACTGACACGGTTCGGTTGTCTGAAAATATTGATGAGCGATCGCAGTACACATTTCCTAAATGAAACTATCAACACACTAACATAAGAGTTTCAAGTGTATCATCAGAAAAGCACACTGTATCACCCACAGGCTAATGGAACTATAGAAGTGTTCAACAAAGTATTGGAGACTACACTGACGAAAGTATGCAACGCACAGCGAAGCGATTGGGACCTGCGCGTCCCTGCAATATTATGGGCTTATAGGACAACATGCAAGAAAATAACATGAAACACACCTTTTAGGTTGGTTTATGGAGTGGAAGCTGTAAATCCAATGGAATATATCGTGCCTAGTCTACGCATAACAGCGCTCATAGGTATGACAGACCGTGGAACCCTGGAGGAAAGGCTCGCACAACTGGAGGAACTCAACGAAGAACGGTTCTTGGTAGGATTTCATCAGCATGTCCAAAAGCAGCGCGAAAAGGCATGGCATGATCGACATATTAAGTTGCGCACATTTAAGGTGAATGATTAAGTTTTGCTATACGACAACGAGTTCAATAAGTTCCCAGGGAAACTCCAAATGCATTGGATGGGGCCCTACATTACTAAGGAAGTCACAAACATTGGCACGGTACAGTTGGTGAAACTAAATGGTGAACTTTTCCCAAGCAAGGTAAACGGTAGTCAGTTGAAGCCCTACATAGGTGGCCCGACCATCTGACTAACCACAGGTGATACAGCAGGTAGCGACTCAGTGCGTTTCCGACCTTGCAGCAGTCCGAGAAGAGCTGGGAGGTCTCTGCGCGAAGATCTCTGCACTGACCGAGTGACTTGAGGGCGAGTCACGATGTTTGTGTTGGGGGCCTGTTGGGCGTGGGATCGCCCAAGGCAGGTTCTGGAGCTTAAGGCCCAATTTTTGACTAAGTATAGTGTAAAGACTCCACGATTTGTAGGCGCGGAGTGCGAAGTCATAATAGGGTCATAGGGTTGTCTGCCCTTGTTATTGTAATGTAGTGTCAGTTTGAAAGATCTACCCATGGTCTTGGACCATGGGATTGTATAAATAGAGTGAGGCTCTAAGTTGTAAATCAATAATTGATGAGATAGAAGCACTAAGTCTAAGTTGAAGTGTAGAGTTGAGTCTTTGGGTCGTAGAGTAGGAGAAGGCTCTGCAGCTGAGTGCAAAGAGGCCTAGTAGTTTGCAGCTAAGTGCGCGGACCCCTGCAGCTGAGTGTGCAGGGCAGGTTGAGTCTGTAACCAAGTAAAGCATTAATAAAGAAAAGTTCTACAATATTTATGTGTAGCTTTTCCTGTCTTATGCATTGAAGTATATTGGGTATAAATTGCAAGTTTACTGTTTATTTGCTGCGCGAACTTATATGAATGTGTTGAATAAGTGAATATAATACAAAGTATCTATTTATGCGAATATAACTAACTGTTATAAGAAGATAAGTAAGATCTGCAATGTAACTAAGGGGATTAGCGCAGAGCGTTGTGTTAACAGCGCAAAAGTATTGTAGTCCTTGGTTAGGGCCATGCGAAGGTAGATATAACGGATCACGACAATAACACAAGACATGAAAGTGCACGAAGTAACTTGCGTGAAGCCAGTTCACATCTAGACTAGAGCGACACCTCAGACATCTCAAGGGTGCGAAAACTTGGTTCCAGCATTCCCCCATACTACTTCGGGTGAGACCTCAGTCCGCAAACCATGGGTTGTTTCCGAAAGGGCCATTAGTACAGGGATTTGTTTAGCTACTTAACTCTGAACCTGGGTCAGGCCCCATCAAGCCAACACGCTCACTGAAAATTAACCATAAAAAACAAGAGGAGATGGGAAAAGAGGCTGAAGCCCTCGACCTCAAGGACTAAGGGGAGATAGCTAGCAAACAATAAACCCTAGGAGTAGAAATAATAAATAGGAAACCACTGAGTATTAATATGTTGAAACTCATTGGCTAAAATAGAGACTATCCAAGAAATGAACAACTATGCACAAACAAAAAGGGAAAAGTGAGAGAGTTCTAACTAGATGATTAAAAGTATTCCAAAATATTGGGGTAAAGAGTGATGAACCCAAAAGGAGGAGAAAGACAACCATCTTCGAAATGAGATGATCTTCTTGTCATTAAAGAGGTATTTAACCTAGGCCCAATGATGCCAAGGCGATATTTCTTTAGTCAAATTTTGAAACAACAAAGAAAAATCACCTCCCACTTCCCTCCTTAATAGCTAAACTTGCATAGATACTAGAAACGTTGTTAAGCATAAGAGTAGCATTTCCCATTTTTCATACATTTTCTTTCCTTATTAAATCATTTTTTCCTAAGTGGCATAGCTAATTCACCCTCTACAACCATGCATACAAAGGTGTATCATAAAGTACCATCATGAGAGAACCAAATATCAGAGCATGTCAAACTATCAAATGATCCACCACCCTTCATTACATAGTGTGTTGATGCCTTTTCATGGAGAACCATGCCATACAAACACCAAGTATGTGGGGTGGGTTTCCACCTACACCCATTATCCCATAGATAATAACCTTTCACTATGTTGAGTATACAACCCTACATGGGGAAAGGGGTTAAATTTTATTGTTATTTCAACTTTTTTACTACTATAATTTCCTACCTTTTATGCAAGTTTTACAACAAACATTGGTAGCTTTTCATTTTGACTACTTTGTAGATTGTTTTGCATTTCATTGTTTCTTCGTAAACCCCCTAGATCTTCCCTAGAATATTACCTCAAACCAAATATGGAATTGACCTTCATTAGCCATCTAAACTTTGACTTGATTGATATATCTCACTGGTCATATCTTGGGTAGCTACTTAGGAGACCCTATACTTGATTGTGTCTTTCCTTAGGAGTTGTAAATCCTACCAAGGAAGCCTTCCTTTTTTTTATATTTATCCTTTAATAAAATGAGGGAAGTTGTTTCAAAGGTGGAAATGGTAACACTTTTGATGTTCCATGAAGTCTTGGAAATTTGGGAATAATTTCCACTAATATGTTATATTTTTGTAATAAAAAGAGTTATTTTGATATAGATTGGATCATCATATGATTTTTCATCTATCTTGGCACTTTCTACGTGGAAAATTTTGAGGGAATGTCATGAAGATCCCATTTTAGTGGTAGGTTGTTGTTTGGAAAATTGGGATTTGAAACGTTCCATAAACATTTTAAGGCATCAAATGATGATTTTGGAGTTTCCATGTTTGAAACTTTCGTATAAACCCTTGATGTTGATATTCATATTGAGACCTTTCCAACATTGTGAAAATCACCTCAATCATAGCTTGTATGTGAAATTTATGTCTCTTGCAATATGACCTACATTGTTAACAACCATGGTACGATTAGATGCCATGCTATTCACCTATTCTAACACATCTAAGGATAGCCACATGTGGAATTTTGAGAAGATTATATAAGGTCAAAAAAATTATCACAATTTAGGGTTGAGGAGGTCAAAACCCTATCACTAAATGTCTATTGGGTAATGTTAAATATCAATCCCCTGGGAGGAGAAGGGGGTTCTAGTCTCTAGCATTGTATCTTGTTCCTAGATGAGAAAAAAAATATAAGAGTGGTATTTTATGATCATAGTATAGGACAAGGAATATTTTGTACTAAGCATTTAGGTCACGATGTGAAAATGTTAATCCATGCTAAGTTCCAATGCCTTTGTATCTACATTTTTATAACTGAAGTAAAGAGAAAAGATAATGGGCCTCACACTATTGTTATATTTTCTTGTATATTGGGTTTTCCAAGATAAATATGGTTTTTATTTGTGTAGATGGTGTATTTGAGTGTCTATTATTGCCATTTATTATTTCATGTATTTGAGTAAAGCTAATAGTTAATGAGTACGCAATCTAAGGAAAATTAACTTGCATCGTCTAAGATTTCAAAAAACTATAAGATTTGTTGTGATGAATTATTCAAGCAAAATATCCATGATAGTTTATATATCACATTTCAGATATGAAAAAACAACTCATAATATTAGTATCTTACTTGGATGTTAAAATATCCCACCCATGGCCTTGAATACTATTCTTGGTGTGGTCTTAAGGAAAAAAAAGTTGGGACCATTTTTTTTGTTTAATCATGGTGCTCGTATCCCTCTAGTAAGCTTGAGATGCTCTATAAGGTCCCCAAGTGGTGCTCAACAAAATTCTCATGGCACTATAAGATAACAAGCCCCATGGATTGTAGGTGTTTTTCATGGCACTGAAACCCAATAAGGATCATTTAGAGAACATAAAGCTTATTTTGTTGCCTTGAACTTTGTTACACCTAAAGACACATTCTTAATTCACAACTAAGTTTTTCATGTCACGCATATCCACTTGCAGGTAGATGACACCATATAGAGGTCACATATGGTATTTAAGGATTCTTTCATGGCACTTGATCTTGATAAGTAAGGTTTAGGTCTAGAGGCTCTTGTTTCACACTCTCAAATATGGTTAAGGACGTAAGATCCATCCATGATGCCTATGACCTCATAATGGCACCCTTATTTAACTTAAATTCCAATGACTCCATGTGAAGAGCTCATATCATAATATTTTGGTGTTGTTAGTGGTGCTTGAGGTTGAGAAAACTTAGGGCTTAAGGCTCTTGTTTCCCCACTTAACCATGTTTAGGGCGTAAAACCTATTTCTAGTTCATAAATCCTAATAATGCCACATGCATCCCACTCCAAGGGTTGCAAAGGATCTATTCAAAAGAACCATGTGATGGTTCAAGAACTTGTTTAAAACTCTTTAGCTTTAGAAGATTCAAAAATATCTGAGACATTTTTTTCCTTCCTAGACAATGGTCAAGGCCTTGTGATTCATCCTCAATACATAAAACCTCCTAGTGACACCCATATCCAGATATGTTATCAAAGACTCTTAAGAGAGTACCTTTATTGTTGTTTGCAATAATTCTTCATAAAAATTGATCCTAATAATACATTTTAGGACCCAAGGCCCAAGTGTTTTCTTCCCCTAAACTTGGTGTTTAATCTCAAGAAGTTTCATTTAGGGTTTAAGCCCCTTATTCTCCCGAACTATGTTTATGTCTTTAGACCCCTTTTCATTGTGCAAAACCTACTGATCATGCTCATATCCCACTTGACTATTAATGAACCTCAACAATGTCCTCAAAAATCATTCTTGGTGTGAGTACAAGACACATTCCTATTTAGGGTTTGTGTTGTGGTTTAATCATGGTGCTTGTATCCCTTTAGTAGGCTAGAGATACCCTATATAGGTTTGATGTAGTGGTCTAAGGATCTGATCATGACATTATATAACTTGAGAAGCTTTGTGGGTTGTAGGTGTTTTTCATGGTGCTTGGACCCAAAAGAAGCATCATTTAGGGCACAAGGCTCTTATTGTTCTCCCATAACCTTGGTTAAGCCTTGAGACCTATTATTGGTTCATAGCTAACTTGTTCATGGTATCCATATCTCACTTGGAGTTGAACGATTCCATTTAGAGGTCATATGTGATGATTTGAGGACTCATCCATGGTGCTTGAACTTGATAGGAAAGTATTAGCATTGGCGGTTCCTCTTTCCTCTATTGACTATGGTAAAGAACTCAAGACTTGTCAATAATATGTGCACGAGGCATGCATAGAGGTTAATAGGAATGTGTATACATTTCTATACTACATTCACATTCCTAAAATTCTCAACAAGCATGTGCTTCATTACAATAATTTCAAGAATCAATTTCTTACACTTTCTTTATTCTATGAATAATTATGAAAAATATAATTTTAAATTGATTAAGTTTTACTTGAGACATGGCTTTCATGGCATTGATTTAAATTTAAATTCATTAGCGAATATAAAATTTCAATAATATCTCATATACAATATTGATTTGTTGATTTTATAGTGCTTAGTAGATAAGCACGAATTTCTGCATCTGGTAGCTACTTCGAGTTATATATGAACTCCATTAAGTAATTACACAGAAATTTAAACTTCTTAGAAAACTTTGGCCTCTTCGTTAGAGCTGCTTCCATGTGTAAAAGAGAGAGAATAATATGTGAGTGATGTGTATGTTATGATTGTATCAAGTGTATTTTTATAGTGATATTAGGTTGCTCCAAAGAGATGCATCTCTTTGTAAATTAAATTTAAAAATAATTTTCTTTCTTTTAATTTTTTCTTAAACTTATTTTTTCTTTCTTTTGATTTTAACTTGTGTAGCTGGGGAATACCTCTCGCAACTACCCAAAAATAAATGCTCCTTCTTAGCTAGGGAGGTATTCACCTTGACTTCCTTAGATGTATCTCTTTGTTGAAAATTTTCATTAAGAATAAGGTTTCATGACTCACATTATCAACATCATAATCACCCAGATCAACACACTTCACCTATAACAATCATAACATCTACTTGTTACCATTATCTAGGTTATCACAACTCACCTATGGTACTAGGTACCATCACACAAGTTAGTACACCTAACCTATGGTACATCATAAATATGTACTAGGTATCATCATCTAGGTTAGAACACCTAGCCTATGGTACAACAACTAGTCATCATGATCTGATCAGTGCCTCAACCTCATGGTATACAAACTAGTATAGGTTTTCCATCGCCATGGTCAAACCATAGGGAACATCCATGTTCCAACTTTATAAGGTTAGACAAACCCTAGAATACATCCACATATTCACACCAAAAGGTTGCCATCACCATGGTCAAACCCTAAAGGACATCCATGTCCTTACACCACAAGGTTTCCATCACAACATTCAAACCCTAAAGGACATCCACGTCCTCAGTCCATGGACCTCATTCTAGCCCATGACTTTATATGGTTTCACTCTATGACTTACCGAGCTTGATGCTGAAAAGACACTCACTCTTATAAAGTGGTCGGGCCAAAAACACTAAAAGGCATCCACTATCATTAGGGAAATTTTGAGGTCTAAAATGGGCCTCCTAAGGAAATTATAAAATTATAGTGGAAATAATAAAATAAGATTAGATTACATCATCAAAGTTTAGAGGGAAAAAAGAAAAAAAAAAAAATTTCAACTCATATTTTCTACTTATCTCCCTATGGGTTTACTCAAATTTCAAGCGGAAACACTCATTAGATGAAAAATTTGATTCCTCATCCAAGGATTACCCATGTTTTGTACTTTCAATGGACACTACTACATGAAAAATGTGATTGCAATCACTTTTTTTCATGTATTTCTCATTTTTCATGTAGCCGAGTCCATCAAAAGTATGTACTCGTTGGATGAGGATTAGATTTTTCATCTAATGAGTACTCACACTCAAACTTTGAGTAAATCTTAGGGAGATAAGTTTAAAATATGAGTTGAAAAAGTAGTTTTATTATTTTATTATTTTTTGATCTTTTTACTTTTTTACTCCAAAAATGGTGAATCACCCCTGATGGTTGACATCATCTTGAATTCTATTGGTTCTTATAAAGTTTTTCTTGGTTGTAAATTTTTCTTAGGAGGCCCATTTTAGACCTCAAAATTTCCCTGATGTTTGAGTAGCCTCCACCAAACCATTCAACCTAATTTCTATCACAATGCTTAACATAGCGATAATGTTTGTCCACCAAACCATCCTTCTTAATTCTGATCAATGTACTTGGTATAAGGATAACATCCCTAATTTTGATCAAAGTACATGATACAAGAAGAATGCTTATCCATGATGTTATCAAATCTATCAACCCATTCTCCCTAATTCTGGTCAATGTACTTAGCATGGGGATAACCTCATAAAAGTACATGACACGGGGAGAATCCATATCCATGAGGCAATATCATCATCAATATGTACCACAACCCAAGTTATCTCTCATAACCAATGGTACTTACTTAACTAGTCACCATGATTTGATGGGTGCCTCACCTCATGGTACTTTGACTAGTTCAAGGTTTCCATCCCCCATGGTCAAACCCTAGGGAAACCCATTTCCTAAACTGAGATTCCTCTCTCTAGTCCATGATGCCTAAGAGGTGCCCATTGCATGAGTGTCTAGGCCTCAGAGACCAAACCTTTCAAGAATGTTTTCCCCTCATTCTATCTCACCAACAATCCGGGTCATGCTCCTGTTGTCACTGATAGTATGAGTTATACCCTAGTTTTCCACCATTCAACAGCCTAGGTCAAGCTCCTATTGTTACCAATACTCTGAACCATGCCCCTGTTGATGTCACATAAATTCTCCCTATGATACATGTAAGTTCCCTCTGTGGATAGAGGCAACTTATCTAGCCCTAAAGTGGGTCTAGTCACTGCACAAACAATAACAAAATGGATTTCCTAAGAAATTTGGTGTTATGAAGACCTACCTTCAATCCGACGTTCGATGAAGTCCTTGTCACGTTGCTCCAGCTCTTATTCTTCTAGTTGCTCATACCTAAAAAAAACATGTAGCGAAACACCAAGGAAACAATAGAAAACGACCAAATAATCTACTTGAAGAGTCAAGGAACCTCAAACTATCGACATACAATTCAATGCATGATATAGGAAAAAAGCTATTGATTTATATTAATATAAATCAAAGTAAAACTTACAACCAAGCCTTGACGTCATAAGCCTCTTCGAAGGGTCCTGTCGGCATGTCTCCGTAAGCATTCACTTGTGAACCATATCCCAAGGGAACATATGATTCTCTCTTATGTCCAAAAGGGTTGATACTAGAAAGCTCTCAAGCCAACTCTACTCAAACATCTCTCAAATCAAAATACAAATGAGGCTACTTCGACAGTCCATTAACACTCTCTACCTCTACTCCTCTCTTAGCAACTTGAAACTATCAAATTACATCTAGCTATCATCTAGTTACATCCAAGCTAGCTGATGTTATTCACGGAGGAGATATTTATAGGAGGTAGAGGTCCCATGAGAGAAGGAAGGAAGAGCTTATCTCTTAGGGAGGTTGCAAAAAAGGTGGAACAACTATCCCAGAGGAGAAAGGCGAGCTCAACTTACCCAACAACCAGGTCTAGGACTACCCATGAAGCCATTTCATCTTGAAGTTTCGAAAAGTTGTTGAAAAACTTGCCAAATCTGGCTCGTCGCGGGTGCAACATAGAGACAGAGTGAAGACTTTGCTAGGGCTAGTGTTAAATTGAGCATCTTCGCAAGGGGGATAACTTATGACTCACAACGACCCAGAAACTTAGGAAAAAAGGGTCTTCTACAGGGATAATGAACTGAGACACTCTTCCTGAGATTGCAGGGAAAGTAATGACACATAATTGGCAACATGACATAGCACAGGTGTCAGTAACACGGATTGGTAGTATCCGGGATCAGTGAATGTAGAGTTGATGACAAATTACTGTGTAACAGATTCCCCCTAAATCATGAAGGCTGAGAAAGTGGGAGGGACGAAATTCTTTACGAATCCATAACCAAAATAGAATGTCCTCACGGAGAACCTGCAGATGCAAGTACAACTGATATCTCTGATACATGAGTACATAGTGAAAGGAAACACATGTGCATAAAGGCATGGGTGCAGCCATCCAGAAGATAAACATAAATGGTCTGTGGCATGGACGCAACCATCCAATCAAAAAGACCACAAATAAAACTCAGGTATGGTCACAGCCATCCAATCAAAGGAGTCATGTATAAATCAATCCACACAACCTGGACTTGTGTAATTTGAGCCTAGGGTCTTGAAACCCAACCTGACCATCGTACAATTTCTAATATGTGAATATAGGTGTTGAAGTCGAGCACACTAGAAAATCACTTGATTATCGGCCAATGATGTGAACCGTTAACAAGCGCGAGAGAGACCACTAGTAATGTCAATTATTCTCAAGGTACTACTAGTACAATCCACAAAGTGTACAAAAATGATCTGGAGTCGAACACTTGTGAAATCACCCAATCGAAGACCAATGATGCAAGCTTGTCGTCGAGTGCGAAGAACTTTCCATTGAGGCATGCAAGCTTCAAGGTACCAGAAAGGAGTCTCTAGGTCAACTTCCCGGATAATGAGTGTTGTGGGGAAAAGTATCCGATGCGGATGACACTAACCCTTTCTAAAGGTGACAGTCTTTAGCAACAACTGAATGATAATGTTTTCATGTTCCACTTTATGAAAGCACAGAGAGAATGGAAAGAGGGTCAACCAACCTGATGTCTTGCGCTTAGTTGATCCTTGTCCTTCTCGCTTTGTATCCTGTTCCCAGCTCTTTGCTCTCCAAGCCGATCCAGCTACACACAGAATCTGCACAACAAAAGGGAGCAAACTACGAGATACAAGCAATCATAATTGAAGCATGGATTAGGTTGCATCAAATATACATGTAAACACAAAAGCATCTATGTAAAACAAGTATATAGAAGAACATGCAAACTTTATTGATAGAAAGTAACAGGGTTCCAGAGGAAGTTACAACCAATGATGTTGGCTCCAATCCAGCAGCACCTCCTCGGCAGCAAGAACTCTCTTCTTCACCTCTAGTAAAACAATCACCCAATAATCCTGGCAGTATACCAACAGCACCTCCTTGCTTATACAAAATTCCAGCCTCCCTAGACCTCATAGAAGAGCTCTATATATAGGAGGGAAGAGGAAAGGATGAGTCAGCTGGAGGCTGGCATATAGCTGACTAGTGTCCTCTCCATCTTCAGTTAATCTTCAGTTCCTATGTCCACTTGGAGATCCTTGCTTACACATGGTGATCAAGTACCTCTTACTCATCACAGGGCGAATCTCATGACCCAAGTGTCAGTTTGGAAGCTTCCTGGGCAATTGACACCTTGCAGGATGACTGTGCCACTTGGCCAATCTCGCCCAGCGCAGGTAGCCTTCATTGTTTTTGACTTCCAGCGCAGGTACAGAGTGGGACAGTTGCAATACAGCGCAGAAGCTCAGTTAAGCAGCTGACATGATCCAAAATAAGCCTGTTCTGAAGTGTTTTCAGGTGGAGAAGTGATTGGAAGTGCTGTTGATTGATGACCTTGTTCTTTTAGGGGTAAGAACAACATGTTTAGGGACTGAGGATCCCTGTAATTATCGACATTCCCTGCTCCTTGACGCGAGGCACAAAAATGTCTATAACAGTTGCCCCCTAAAGTATGAGGTCGTTAATCGGGTGAAATGCTTTAGCTAGAGGGTCCGAAGTTCGTTCCAGTGCTGAGGAGAGTGCCCTGTAATACAATACAATACAATACATTATCTTTCATTCAATTTTCACGGTCTAGCTGAGGCGGGCATTCCCATGCTCAACTTTTATAAATACATTTTGGTACATATGACAGACGATCGTCTGAAGACAGACTGATAATCTTCCGCTAAAATTATCATCCTTTGAGGAGGATGATCATCTGCTGCAATGATGTACATGGCAAATGCTTTTATATTTCCTGAATATATATCGCAGCCCGGATGGATGAAACTAGATCCGGGGTCTTCAAACTCGTTCGATCTTCACTCTAAGTACAAGTCGATCCATGCGAGAATTATGCTGAAGTCGAACATGGAAAGACATCGCTTGATTACCGGTCAATAATGGAAACCGTTAACAAGCGCGAGAGGAATCACCAATAATGACAATGACCCTCAAGGTACTGCAGTACAATTCACGTGGCGTGAATAAAGGACTTGGCATCGAATGCCACGCAAAATCTTCTGGTCGAAGGTCATTGATGTATACCTGTCGCCGGAAGTGAGAAACTTGCCATTGAGGCATGCAAGCTTCAAAGTACTGATGGGGGTGTTCCTAGATCAACTTCTTGGATAATGAGCTGAAGTCGACAAGAAGCGATTCGTCAAAGGAGGGCCTTAATGAATCCCACATCAATGACACGGAACGGAGCTAATGATTTAGTGGAGGTGGAAACAAATTGTGACATATGATTCAGGGTGGCGATCATGAAATGGATGAAGGATAATGTATGGTAGTGGATGGGACACGGTTGACACTTTCTGAATGACCCCTCTTGAACATATAACGACACTGATGCGATGGATCGGTAGCATTACCCCGAATGGATGGTGTGGCGAGGACCATGGTGATGAAACTGGTGAATGAGACAACCCAACCCGATGTGATACGGAGGAAAAGTGTCATGTTCAAGAGTGACTTGCTACCTCTAAACTTTGATGTTCTCCCAATTTTTCCCCAGTCATTTCTGACCAGTACCTCTTTATTTTTGTCAAGCTTGAGGAGGATAACATATGCTTGTTCTATAACCTGCCCTTCGGGCAAGCCCATCGCTATGATTTAACGAGCCTAGCGATAGGGAAACTCGTTCTCGTCTAAAGACAAGTTTGTCGCTATTTAATCATTTTAACGAGTCTAACGACAAGGAAAACTCGGTCCTTTTCATTTTTAGAGAGTCTAAAAAGGTACAGAAAGTCAACTCCATAATTCCTTTTTCGTCATCTAATCCCTTAAGTCCGAAAAAGTATAAAACAATACAAAAGGGATGGCTATTCGGTATTTTTACGAGCCGAACAAGACAAGCGCTCGATCTTTTTGTGTAATAATCCCTCAGGTCCAAAAAGATTAAAATCTAGAGGAGGGATAGCTTTCGGTCGTTTAACGAGCTAGAAGGCCAAAAACTCGGCAAACTTTTCATATTTTACGAGTCAGTGAAAAGAGCTCAAAGAAGACTCGTCTTTTGAGGAACGAGTGATAAACAAGGATAGCAACTGATTCCAGGTACAAATTGGAATTTCCAATCACGGTAGTGTCACAAGGAGGGCTAGGTGAAATCACTCTTCGCAACTGTTCCTCAAAATAGGTAAACACACATGGGGGTGAACGATCAGCCAAATGAAATGGAGGTGATGGATGAGAACACGACCAAGGCTTTTAAGGCTTATAAATTTACGATCGCAATGGTTATTTACCGAGATAGGTTCATTTTTTAATGAGCTTGAACTTTGGCGGAAAAACTTTGCCCACACTTTTCTATTTTTTAACGAGCATAAATTTCGTGGTAAAACTGCTCGATTCATGGTCAAATTTACTTTCATTAGCTTTTCTCTTTTCAAATGTAGTACTTCATTATCAATTGCTGCAACAAATTTTGTTAGAAATGGATAATAATTGCATAAAAATGAGAATATAACCCTAATTTTTAACTTTAAACGGTGTAAAAAGTCATAAAAAGGGGTTTTTACCTCTCATTTACCATTTCATTTGCATTTTCTTGTTGGAGCTCTGGAGGTGTCTCTTCTTCCTTGATTTTCACCAGCTGATTCCGGGAGATTCTGTGGACGATTTTCGGCGCCGTCTGGACCAGGTAGGAGCTAAACCTTAGCCCTTCAGTTTCATGGTTTCCTTTTTCAGTTTCATGCCTGTTTTTCAGAGCTTCTGGGCCCCAGGGGTTTCATTAGGGCGCCCTGGCATCAGCGCAGGTTCCCCTTTCGAAATCTGCGCTGTATTTCAGGCAGCCTTAAGGCAGACTGAGTTCCAGAGCAGGGGGAACACTCTCTGCCTGCGCTGGGCCTAAAAGGGCTGATTTTGCATGAGTTTTTTGATGATTTTTCGCCAGATTTTCATCAAATTCAGGAACTTACTCCTTCTCTTGTTTGATTGCAGGGAATTTTTGGACAAAATGTCCCTTACATGGCGAGAACGAGAACATGAAGCCGAGGACATGGTTGCACTCCATGACCCAGTCACGGTGAACGCGCTTCGGAACTGTGGCCTGCTGAAGTTTTTCCGTATCTCTAGCATGAGAGCACAGATTTCTTTACTGCAGTATATGCTTGATGCTTGGGATCCTGTTAACCAAGTATTCCAGATTAGGGGGAAGTCCTTCCCCTTGACCATAGAGGACATGTACTTCTTGACTGGATTGTCAAGGCGGGGTGCTCCCATTTCTTTGTCAGGTACGGCTCGAGGGACTACTTCCACCAGAGACTATATACGTCAGTATTGCCGGGAAGGTTCACAGCCGAGCAAAGACGGCAAGATCAATATCCGTGACATCACTGACAGGTCTCTCAGATCCATTCTGTTTACTATTGGTAGGATGGCCGGTAGCGGAGCTTTGCATGTTGCCAACAGATCTTATATGCAGCACGCCTTGGAGTGCCTCCAACCGAAAGTGTTTAACTGGTGTGATGCAGTACTTGTTCAGATGAAAAGTCAATTGACCAAGGTAAAGGACGGGGGGCTGAAGAACTTTGGATTTGGTTCTATTCTTACTGCCTTTGTCTTGGAGAAAATCCCATTGATGCAGCCTCAGTACATCTTGCTTGATGTGCCTTCTCCGACCGAGCCACGCATGCAGAGGTGGGTCGACCATATGTCCCGGCATGCTGGTCAACCTCATATTACATTCACTGAGTCCTTCTTTAGGTGGTTCGAGCGTCAGGAGATGGCATTTTCTGAGTATCCATACGTGGGTATGGACTACCGAGGTGATCCGGATTTGGTGCTTCTGGATGGCGAGCAATGGGGCGCTATTGGTAAAATCTTTGACCATATCACTGTTTATTGTTTTTATTCATGATGTTTACTGTTCAAAACTGATCAAACTCTTGGGTGCATGCAGATGTTGGCCCTGTTCGTCCAGTAGCTCGTCCACGATCGCCAGTTGCTGCCCCAGCAGCAGAGCCTGCTAGGAGAGTTGTTATTCGCGACCTTGGTGATACTGAGATACTTGCAGCTGTGCAGGAGCAGGTTGAGAGCCTTACTCATGGTCTTCCGGATGTACAAATTGACGAGTTACCTTTACAGTTGCAGCGGCACACCATCGGCGTACCTAGACGATGGACTCGTCTCTTGCGCATGATCGCACAGACCGTGACGTACTTTCATGAGCACCACTAGGCTAGGGTGCCCCCTAGCATCTTTTTGAGTTCTAGGTCGTATGACCAATTTTGTTTTGATTACAGCACATTATGTACAAACTATAAACAGCTTTATATATTTTGATTTTCGGAGTTTATTTCGGTTTATTGATGATCCACTTGCATAGCACCGATGCATCTCTTTTTATATATGTTGTAAATGTCTATCTAATACATAGTTTGCCAATGAATCTGTTAATGTGTTCAAGTTTCTGGAAATATGTTGGTATTGGATTGAATCAAACTCTCTTTCCAAAATCTTAACTCTTAGAAACATACGATAAATAGCTGGATTGCGGACTGAATATATACCAGTGAGTTGTAGTATCACAAGTTGTGAGTCTAGCCTAACAATTAGCCGGCGTATACCATGAGCAATGGTATCAGAGAGGAGTTCGATCAACGCACTATACTCAGCGATATTGTTTGTCGACCGTCCAATACACACACCTCTGAAACTCACTAACTCGCCGCTTGGATCAAAAATGGCCCAGGCAGCGGAGGATAAATTCCGCGTACTACGACTCGCTCCGTCGGCATATCCCACATATGTATCAGAATAATTCGACATCTGCAACAAACGAGAAGGGTGGATTACTACCGAAACAAACATTTTAGCGAAAACAAAATACAACAAAAGCACTCAGGTTACTATTTAAGCATAGTAACGCTTGAGGTACAACCCATTACGGGGTTGCGCCAGTGGTATTCCGTCATAATCCATTAACTCGTAGGCTCCTTTTGCTAACACCCTTTTAACAATATAAGGACCCATCCATAAGGACTGAAATTTTCCTGCTCCTAATTTATCGGATTCTTGGTCGTAAAGCAAAACCAAGTCACCCTCAGAGAAGATGCGCGGTTTGACATTCTTGTCGAACTGTGCTTTGACTCGTTTCTTATGAGCCTCGTTCGCCAAAGCGGCGTCACGACGGTTTTCATCCAACTGGATCAATTCCAAGAAATGAGCCTCTTCTTCTGAGGTTCCGGGGAGGAGGTCAATTGCGAGTTTAAGAGACGAAATTTCGCACTGGATCGGTAAAACTGCCTCCAGGCCATACACCAATTGGAATGGTGTGAACCCAGTGGCGTTTTTTACCGAGGTTCGGTAAGCTCATAGTGCTGAGTACAGGATTAGATGCCATCTTCTTTTATGAACCCCGATCATCCTTTGCAACATACGCTTCAGGACCTTGTTGATTGCCTCAACTTGTCCGTTGGCTTGTGGATAATACGGAGTAGAGCTGTCGTGAGATAGCCCTAATTTGGCAGCTAATTCGATCATCATGTGATTGCGAAAATGCGATCCATGATCTGTCACTATAGCTTGCGGTACGCCGAACCTGGCGACTGCATGATTGAAAAAGAAAAGGGCAGCTGTTTCACCAGTGTTATCCAATGTAGGCATCGCCTCGGCCCATTTGGTAAAATAGTCAACAGCGACTATAATATACCCATGCCCCCCGGTCGAGGTGGGGTTACATTGCATGAAATCGATGCCCCACTTGGCGAAGGGCCCAACAGCAACTATTGGCTGTAAGGGTGCGGGTGGTCTTCTGGTTTTGCTATCAAAGATCTGACATGCATGGCAACTTCTGACAGCTATTATGCAATCTTTAAACATAGTTGGCCAGAAGTATCCTGCTCGTAAGATTCTTTGTGCTGTTGCATATCCAGATTGATGCCCCCCGCACGCGCCTGAATGACAATCATTCAGGGCTTTTTCGGCCTCCTCATGGGTAAGGCACCTCCTCAGAACTGTATCGATGCCACGACGGTAAAGTGTATCACCGACGATCATGTAGTCTTTTGATTGGTATCGTATACGTTTCCGTTCCGAGTGTGAGGTATTAGGCCTAAATTTTTGGGTTTGGAGATAAACAATGATGTCTCCATACCACTCATCGCTTATTGATATCAGAAACAAATTTTCATCCACGATTGACTCTTCTGATGTTTCATCGTTGGACGACGATGGGAGATCGCATAATAATTCCGCGAAAACTAGAGCTTTCTTCGATTTGGATTTTACAAAATCTAAATCAAACTCTTGAAGGATGGATATCCATTTTGAATATTTGCCCCCAAGCAACTGTCGCGACAGTATATATGTCATGGGATTGCAATCTGACAAAACGGTAGTTTTCCTAAAGAGGACATAATGTCGAAACCTTTGAATCGCTTGAACAGCAGCAAGCGCTAGTTTTTCAACATAGGAATATTTACTTTCTGTGTCATTTAAGTTTTTACTTAAATAATAAATAGGATGTTCTATTCCATCGACTTCTTGCACTAAGACCATCGCAATGGTCGTATCTGCTGCAGCAAGATACAGGTTAAAATCTCTTTGATAGTCCGGGGCGTACATTAATGATGCTCTTACTAGACAATCTTTCAGAGCGTCAAAGGAAGCTTGCGCAACCTGGTCCCAGACAAAAGGTACATCCTTTTTCAAAAGACGAGTATAACCCTTGGCAAGTTCTGCGTAATTAGGAATGAACCTCCTCAGAAAGTTTGCTTTCCCTTGGAGTTTCTGAATCTGAAGCAAATTTGAAGGTGGAGGCAAATTAATGATTGCCTGAACCTTACAGGGGTCGAGACGAATCCCGTCCTTAGAAACCACAAATCCAAGTAAGCGACCAGAGCCGACGCAAAACACACACTTATGTGGATTGAGTCTTATCTTATAATGTCGGCAACGTAGAAATATTGCTCTCAAATGCCGCGGATGATCAGTCCGCTTCCGCAAATGAGCCGGAAGATCGTCGAGGTAAGGTTGAACGATGTTCTTGATGTCATGGAAGGCATAATTCATTGCCCTCTGAAACGTCGCCCCTGCGTTCTTTAAACCAAAGGGTAATTTTTGATAAGCGAATGTGCCCCACGGACAGATGAATGCAGTCTTAGACTGGTCCTGTGGGCGGATATTTATTTGATTATACCCGGAAAATCCATCCATAAAGGAAAAGATTTCACATCCGGCGCATTCATCAATTATCTGGTCGATGAAGGGTGTAGGGTAGTTGTCCTTTGGACAAGCTTTGTTTACATCCCTATAGTCGACGCACACTCTTATCGTCCCTTGTTTTTTCATAACAGGGACAATATTCGATACCCAATCGGTTAGAGGAACCGGGTAGATGAATCCAGCATGGAGGAGTTTTTCAACTTCCGCCTTAATGGCAGCGGATTTCTTCGGATGTACCTGCCGAAGCCGTTGTCTTACTGGTTTGACATCAGGATACATTTTAATTTCATGTTCAACTATGCTCGAGTCAATGCCTAGCATTTCATCATATGACCATGCAAAGACATCTCTAAATTCGCGAAAGAGAGCACTATATATTTCCAGTTCTGAAGGGGAACAACTTTTGCCGACATGAATGTTCTCAACAACATCAGATTTTGTCGAGATATTTATGGCTATGGTCTCTTCAATATTGGATAGGTTTCTTTCTGAATCCACCGTATTTACAGTATTTGTTAGGAATTCAAATACTGAAGGATGGTATAGGTCATGATGAGTTTCTTCTTCACACTCTGGAAGAAGGGAACGATGGTGGTTATCATTCCATGGTGCCCCCTCAATATCATTGATTGCAAGATTCCTTTGTTAGTCCCATGAACTTTTGACCATGGATCTAATGGGGTACCATATTCTTCAGACCTATCTACCCAAACGCTTGACGAGCGTTCTTTTGGGCTCGCCTCCCATGCCTGAAACATTGATTGCTACAATATTTCAATAGGGCTAGGGGGCAAAACCACTTGATGATCCATGACGACTTTGTCTTCTGCGACCTTCGACGAAGATACCATGTTGCATGTTGCTACAAACGGGATATTCCCTTCATGGAACGGAGGTGGCAACGCGAAAGTTCCCATCATTGTGGGATCTTTTAGCAAGCCTACTCCTATATCTTTTATTGAATGGTCACTCCCATGGATCAGGGGAATGCTTCCAGTAACTTGTGAACCATTAGGGAGGAAATTCTGTTGGTCGACGATCGTAATCCCTCCTTCAAACGGGAATGCGATCTTCCTAAAATATGTCGACACTACAGCTGCCATGGCATATATCCATGGTCTTCCCAGTAGAATGTTATAGTCAAGATTGCCATCAATGACTTCAACATCAATATCTACTGTTTTTCCTCCTAGTTCAACTTTGAAGTTATTTAGGATACCGTACGGAGTGTACGTCCTACCGTCAAATGCTTTCAATGTCGTCAAAGATCGTGACAATGTTGGAGATCCAAGAGTTTTCCAGCAACTCATTGACATGATACATGTCGATGCGCCCTCATCAATAATTGTTCTATGAACAGTTTTGTTGAGTGCTTTCACTTGAATAAGGAAAGCTAATTGCGCTGGTAACTGAGGATCATATCCTTTGTGATCAAAGGATACAAGATTGGAATCTTTAGGATCCACTCCACCAATTGCTGATAACAATGCCTGTCTTTGGGATGGGGAATTTTGTAGTACCTCAAGAGTCGACATAGTAGATGGCGATTGGGCCAAATCCTCCACTACATTATAGTGTTGCGCCGCTCTGGCGCGAGGGTTGAATGTCGACTTGTGGACTACTCCCTTAGGCGGCTTTATTGTTAATTCATGCGTGAGGGGGGGTACAACTTCTGCCGAAGTTGTTGTCGAACTACTGGGTTGATCTTTCCCTTTGTCGTTCGACACCGGCGGATTTCCATAATCTTTATTCCTGGTCGATATCAAAGCATCACTTTGCTTAGAAACCGACAGCATAAGCACTTGAGACGGGGAAGCATTTCCACTATCAACCATATTCTGACCTGGGGTAGGAAACGGATCAGTCAACACAGCCGAAGTTTGGGAACTTTTAAAGAACCTCTTCAACTCAGCTTTGAACGGACAGTCCTTTGTTGAATGATTTTCGTCACATATTTGACATGGATAAAATTGTTTCTTTTTCCCAGGAGGGTTTGAAGAAGTTTTTTGAGGGGATGACCCACCTTGATTCTTCTTCTTCCCTTTGTTTTGTTTCTTCTTGCTTCCTGGTTGATTGGAGTTTTTGCCTTTATCCGTAGATACAGCGTTTACCTCCGAAGCAAGAATCTCCTGATTTGCTTTTTGATTTGAAGTCTTACGGGCTTTCTTATTCGAATCCCTTGTCGACTTAGCGTTTGCAGTTCCAATCACGCCATCACCGGCATGAGAGTCACTATTCGATCCGGGAGGAGGAGGGATTGAAAATTACGGTCTGGGGGCATCAGGTATCTTATCATAGAGCATGCCCGACTGAGTATACACTAAGTCCAAATATTGAGCACGAGCAATAACCTGCTCCTCTGTTACGACTCCTCCCTTGGCCACATCTTCTGTAATTGCCGGCAGAAGCGACTTTATAAACCACTCAGCTAATAGCTGATCTGGAACATAGGTCTTTACCATTCTGCGATGACGACGCCACTCATGTATATGATCAGATATATGTGTGGCGGTTGTCTGCTTGAAATTGGTTAAGATCTCCGTTCCAGTTTCGTACCTTATAGGTAACTGAAAGTGTGTTAAGAAAGTCGTGGCTAGGGAACTAAAATTGTCGAAAGAGGCTCTAGGTAATTCAATATACCATTTGGCCGCCGGACCAGTCAATGTCCTCTGGAAAAGACGAAGCCTTATTGAATCATCATTCAAGGTGTTCGACGAACACCACAGGTGGAATGTCATCACATGATTCGACGGGTCTTCGCCCGGATTTCCATTGAATTTAGGAATGTTCGAAGGAAGTTTGTGAGGAATCGCTGGCCACCAATGGGCGTAGGCGATTGGATCGTTCGTCAAACGATGTAAATCTGGTAATTCTAAGGTCGCCACGAATGGCAACTGCTGATTCAGGTTTGGCGAGGCGTACCCAGGGTACGATGGAATCGCCTGAGCAGTAGGTCTTTGCATACCAGTATAATGCAACTGATGTTGATATGACTGATATGGTTGGTGGGCTTGGCCACTGTAAAGTGGTTGGTTTAACCCGTTCTGAATATAGGGTTGCCCACTATTCGCAAAGATCTGTTGCTCAGATCCCTGGTACACCTGTTGAAACTGAGGTTGTTGGTATTGCACCATCCATGGTTGTGAAGCCATGTTTTGCTGTGCGACACTAACCGACGGACCAAGATGCGGGGTTATAGTCCCTGTTTGTATCTGTGTCGTCCCGGCAATTGGCGATTGTGGTTGTGTTGCAGGGTCAATAGGCTGTTGCATTACAACTTGGGGTTGACATACAACAGGCATCGATTGAACTTGCGACACGGTTACAATTGCTGGCGTCGTCGGGATACTAGACATAGGTACACTTTGTTGCATAGAATATACAACTCTTGGTTGTTGGGGTAACATAGGTACCCAACCACTCGTCGTTACTTCAGTCAAACCTGAATGTGGTTGAAAACTGCCGTATGGGTATCGTCCCGAAAGAGGAAGTGAAAGGGCATATTGCCCCCCATACGGTAACAATCCAGAGCTCAAGGGTGTAGATGGCCTTTGAGGACTGGATGGCCCAAAATGATTCCCAAAGGGACCAATTTGTCTAGTTTCAACATAAGAATTACCGGGTATTACACCGGAAGAGCAAACTGGAACAGACCAAGTTGTCATAATAGTCCCTGGGTGGACTCCTTCTAGTTGATGAGAACTAGTCGGGACAGATGGTATGCCGGCAAACATCGTTGGAATGGCAGCAGGAGCTTCTGCTGTCGCTGTGTCGTTTGGCACAGTTCTAGATGTCGACGGTTGTTCAGACATTTTAAGTCTATCCAATAAACTTCCTAACGATTCTTCAGGAACTTCTTGTGGCGATAGACAAACTTCTGATGCAGAAGGAAAAAGAGCGATACCTACTCCAAAATGAGTTGGAGTATTCGCTTGCTGGTCCTCTACGATTTCCTCTATTGCAATCAGACCAGGAGGAAGAGGCAGACCGTCAGGTCCGTAAAAGATTTCTGGTGCCGAAGAAGGGGTTGTTTCGACAGCGACGGTTGTTTGAACAACAAGACTCTGTGGACCGGTTTCAGATGGAACTGGTTCAGTTATGCAAGTACTTGTTTTCATACTAGGATCAGTACAACTGTCCTTCTGTTGCTGTTGAACTTCTTCAATAGAGGCAGGGATTCCAGAAATATTGGGAGTGACCAGAATCTCAGATGTTGTTGGAACTTCCGTTCTAACTTTAAAAGGAGATTTTGACCTGGTCCAGCGAGATCGCTTTGCTCGTACTACTTTCGGTTCCGGAGACAAAGATGGTCGACCCGCAAGTCTCCCTGAACGACGGGGTTTTAATTGACTTTCCTCCACGATTGCGGATTACTTGATCAACTAAAATACAAAAAGGGGAATTATGTTTCCGTATTGAATGAATTTTATTAGACGCTTTTAGACACAACTTTGCTTTTTCATGTTTTAAGAGTCGAGAAAAAGCTAAAGATGACTCTAGTCGCCTTCGATGTATTAACGAGCCCGAAGTGACAAATGCTCGGTTGGACCTTTTCAGTTATAGAGTTTGAAAAGGGCCAAAAGAAACTGCTCTGGAGATCTAGGCAGAGGGTGTGCCAAACCTTTCGCGAAACCACAGAATACGTTTTACGGTACGGGTGGTCGATCTTCGTGAATGCTGTGTTCACTGCATCGCGATCAGTAGGGCGGCCGACACGGTTTCCTAAGGATAAAGGATAAAAGCCTATAGGGGTCTCCCAATATACGTGATGGTACGCGGGAGCTCAAATCCGTATTAGTGCTATCGTCCCTCAGGAGGAATCACCCACCTTCGTAGAGATCGACAGTCACTACGTTTAACGACGCCGGAACACGTCTCTACCTAGACCTCTATTGTGAGCGTTATGTTACAATGCGTTTTTAGATTCATTCAATATATTTTAAGTTGATCTTGTTTATCAGTTTGTCTTTCAGGATCACCACGTGATGTATTGGTACAAATTCCTAAATGCAGCTAAAATGATAAGCAAGCTTTCACAATCCTTTTAGCTTTGAAAATCCTAACTACTGAGGGGAGAGAAAAACAATATCTTTCCACACAGAGCACAAAGCACAAACTAATGCACTTTCTCCTAGATCAGACACCCAAACTTATCAAAAATGCAAATGCAAGATGCATGTATTTCTTTTCTTTTCCTTTAATGTTGATGCTAACAAAAGGAAAACTGTTGTATGACTTTCGAATTCAATTTGAAGCGTAAACAAACAAGTATTGTCTAAATGAAAAGACGCTTTACAGGTACTTGTTTTACACCAAAAACATATGAATTCAAACCATTAAGTGAAAACAAACCAACTTAAACAGCTATGAACAGTAATAACACTAACTCATAAGATCGCAATCTAAGAGGCCACAGCTACTAGGTTCGCTTTTCACAATGGGAAATTGTAACTGAAACAAGAAATACTGAAAGAACGTTTACAATTTCATCACACAACTGAGGCGGAATAATATCAAGGAGAAGTGGTCTACAGCAAATACAATAACCAGCAAGCAATCAGCCAAAAACAAGTGCAAACAGGGCCAAGACACAAAGGAAGAGCTGAGCTAGACTAAGGCCAACTGGACCAGCGCAGGCACTAGTTCACCAGTTTGACTCTCAGCGCAGTTCCCGAAGGGAGCACCTGCGCTGTAATGCAGACTGCCTGTGGACAGCCTGCACTGACTTACGAGAGTTACGTCTGCTAAGAATTCCGGGTCATAAAAAGCTCAAAAATGTACTGTTTTGACTGAAATAAAATGCTATGGGTTAAGTACAGGCTAAGGGATGATCAAGAGGATAAAGATCTGTCACAAAGAGTAAAGATTCATCTGTAGATTAGCTCTTTAAATCTTGAATTTGCTCAGCAAAGGAGCAAGAGTAGCAAAACCCTCTACTTCGCTTTTGATAGAGTCAAAAGCTTTTCGATTCGGTACTCCTTTCTTCAAGAAATGAATAGCAAAATACTACAACAACAAGATACTAGGATCTCCCCAGCGGAGTCGCCAGTTTGTTGTGGGGAAAAGTATCCGATGCGGATGACACTAACCCTTTCTAAAGGTGACAGTCTTTAGCAACAACTGAATGATAAAGTTTTCATGTTCCACTTTATGAAAGCACAGAGAGAATGGAAAGAGGGTCAACCAACCTGATGTCTTGCGCTTAGTTGATCCTTGTCCTTCTCGCTTTGTATCCTGTTCCCAGCTCTTTGCTCTCCAAGCCGATCCAGCTACACACAGAATCTGCACAACAAAAGGGAGCAAACTACGAGATACAAGCAATCATAATTGAAGCATGGATTAGGTTGCATCAAATATACATGTAAACACAAAAGCATCTATGTAAAACAAGTATATAGAAGAACATGCAAACTTTATTGATAGAAAGTAACAGGGTTCCAGAGGAAGTTACAACCAATGATGTTGGCTCCAATCCAACAGCACCTCCTCGGCAGCAAGAACTCTCTTCTTCACCTCTAGTAAAACAATCACCCAATAATCCTGGCAGTATACCAACAGCACCTCCTTGCTTATACAAAATTCCAGCCTCCCTAGACCTCATAGAAGAGCTCTATATATAGGAGGGAAGAGGAAAGGATGAGTCAGCTGGAGGCTGGCATATAGCTGACTAGTGTCCTCTCCATCTTCAGTTAATCTTCAGTTCCTATGTCCACTTGGAGATCCTTGCTTACACATGGTGATCAAGTACCTCTTACTCATCACAGGGCGAATCTCATGACCCAAGTGTCAGTTTGGAAGCTTCCTGGGCAATTGACACCTTGCAGGATGACTGTGCCACTTGGCCAATCTCGCCTAGCGCAGGTAGCCTTCATTGTTTTTGACTTCCAGCGCAGGTACAGAGTGGGACAGTTGCAATACAGCGCAGAAGCTCAGTTAAGCAGCTGACATGATCCAAAATAAGCCTGTTCTGAAGTGTTTTCAGGTGGAGAACTGATTGGAAGTGCTGTTGATTGATGACCTTGTTCTTTTAGGGGTAAGAACAACATGTTTAGGGACTGAGGATCCCTGTAATTATCGACATTCCCTGCTCCTTGACGTGAGGCACAAAAATGTCTATAACAATGAGTTGAAGTCGACAGGAAGCAACTAATCAAAGGAGGGCCATAGTGTTTCCCACATCATCGACGCAAGACAAAGGAACAAGATGATTGTGAATGAGACAGAGAATCTGAGGAAGGTGTGTAAGGCTACAAACTGCAGAAGGATTAAGCTCTTGAACATATTGGCGACACGCCTCTGGAATTTGGCAGCATTTTGGTACCAAGGGATCAAAGGTCACGATGATGCAACAAGGATCAGATGGAATGAGGCAAAATGAATAACCCAAAACTCAGAAGGCCAATGATAAAATGAGGATATCCCAACCTGACACAAAGCAGAAAGAGTGTCAATGTCCAAGAGTGACAAGCTGTCATAATAACTAATATAATCAGCAGAATGTTTCCAAATTTCCCCCCACCATTTCTGGCGAGTACCCCAATTATTTTTGAAACAAAAGCTTGAAGGGGATAGCATATGCTTGTAATGTAAGTTCATCCTTCGGATGAATATGACCTAGTGATTTTTAACGAGCCCTAGGAAGGAGAAGCTCGATCTCGTCATGATGACAAGTCCAATTTCATCAGGGTTTAACGAGTTTGACATAGGTAAAACTTGGGGTCTTTTTCATGTTTAGAGAGTTTGAAAAAGACACGGAAAAGAAAATCCAAAGGTCCCTGTTGCACAAAATATTGTCACCATGACATTCTGCAATCAGTGTGAGTCTATCACCACTCATACTTTCCTCCTATGCAAGTCTTAAACCTCAGCTCTTCATGTCAAGCCTTGAAAAATGAGAGAAAGTCCTTGAAAATCTCTAAAACTCTAGTTCCGCACTTTCTCTTAGCATTACCTGTGGTCCTGCACCCCCTAGTCATGTTCCTTGCGGACCTGCCCGCTCTGTTTCTGTGTAATGGGTGCGGACCCCTGTAAAAGTCAAAAAGGTGCAAGTACATTCTTAAAAACTCACTTTGGGTTATTTTTGGAAGCTTCTAGAGGGAATCTTGAGGTGGCAAGTTCGCTCCTTGGTGGTTCATGCATCCCATAACTAAAGGAGCTAACCCCTTGATGTGAGGAGCTTATCCCTTTGAAGGAGGACTCTATCCCTTCATAGGTGGACCTGTAACTTCCTTCCTCTGCACTATAAAATGAGGCATTGGGCTGGTTACTAAGGAGGTTAAAAGCTGAATATTTTTTAGGGTAAATGCTGTTGGAATTTAGACTTCCTAATTGAGCTTGAGAGGAGAGATTACATACCTTTTGATCTCATTGGGGAGAGTGTGAAGCTTGTCAAAGTAGAGGAGATTCTTTCTTGGACCCTGGGAGGAGATTGTACGACATCAAGGCACCAAGGTTGTAAAGTTCTTCTTTGTTTAAAGTAAATACAATCAAGTTTATTTTTCTCAATAAGCTGTATATTATGGTTTATTTCATGGATTCCTTGATCACCATGATGAATATGATTTATTATATTGGCTATGCAGGTTTTATTTGATGTGTTCTTGTTTGTATTTGCAGGTTCTCAAAAGGAAACTCATTTGGATGGTCGAAGCGTGGCTGCCACAAACTAGCGTTGGACTTAAGGTAGGGTCTAAAACACCTCTTGGCTTTTATTTATAAATCACATTATTTAGAGAAAAGTAGAATTTGCTTGTTTTGCTGGTCGCTAGATATCTGTAGATACTAGGGAGATCGGTCTTGTCTACAAGAACGATTTATCCAGCCGACAAAATGGCGACTCCACTGGGGACTTGAATTTTTGTTTTTTTCCTTTACTTTTACTTTGACTTGAGAAACTTTTTCTTTGTTTCTACTTTTTGCTTGATGTGTGTGGGATTGGGTAGTTTTTAGATCCTAAATTGTTTTTTGTTTTTTCACGCTTCTGAAAGAGGACCGCACGTTCTGTTTGTAACATAGTGCGGACATCCCTGCACTGTTGCTTTACTACACAGAGCGATACCACACCTGGTTATACCGGAGGCCTGCGGACCCTGTCAAATTTTTGAAAAAACATAAAATCTTTTCATCCAGTTAAGCTTAGGATTTGTTTACCTTTTTTAGCCTCTGCCCAAATCTACATGTGTCTTGTTAGAAACGTTTTGTAGGTGAATTCCATTGAAATTTTGGTTTTAGGTGATTTTCTAGAAGTTTTGCGTGCCTGGTTTGATTTTCGTTTGGTATTTGTAGTAACTCAGAGTTTATAAGCCTACAAAACCTCAGATTACCCTAGTCTTTGTGGTCTTCTTAATGAGTCTGACCGATTTGTAAAATCTGCCTTTGGTGAGGAATACATCTCGTTTTCTCTTTGCAAAGCTTTGAAAGAACTTGTTTGAGTTTTGAATTTCATTTTTAAAAAGAAAACATAAGATGGGTGTTTTTTGATTAATTTGTTATTCTGAACGAATTAGTCCTTAGTTTGCTTAATAACTAAGTAAAACGTCCTCGAAAAGAAATTTTGTAAGATTTTACTTCAATTAGGTTTTTAGAATTTGTAGATCTCAAGATTAGATTTTTCATAGTTTTGAGTGTTTTCTAGAAATTTTAAAATCTCTTTTGAAAAGAATTTTTTTTTGTAGTTTTTGAGTGTGGAAAAGAAAGGGATATTTTTCGTGAGCATAATTAGTAGTCTCGTTTTTGAGTTTATTGAAAAAGACAAAAAAGTTTTCTTTTCATTTATTTGTTAAGGAAAGATTTGTTTTTCAAGCAATTGCATTCTCAACTCTTTCTTTAGCTAGAAATTCATTGAAGAAAAAGGATTGTTTATCATCTTAGGTGCATTTTTAGTGTTTTGGAGTCGAGTCTTCACACCATAAAGTTTCATCTCCACACCTTTTGACTTAAGAAACAACCAATAAAAATAACGCTTAAAGTAAAATTTATCTAGCATTCTTTTTATTTCTAGGGCTCTTTATCACCAACATAGCTTAGGCTAGTATCTTGGAGTAGGGAGTAATTAATTCTCCAAGATAGTTAAAACAAACAAGTAGCTATATCTTGCGGTAGGAGATAAATTCCAATTGTTACATCTATGCTCTGGGAAGCTCCTCTTAAAGGAGTCAAGCACGAGATCATATCCGAACCAGTGGGGTAATCAATCCTTCCTCATTGGGAATGATAGAAGATATACACGTATTAAAAATGGTAAACCTCAGATTAACCATTGTCGAGGAGCCTGGGGTCACTTGTTGGTAAACCTTGGATTATGTCAAGGAACCTTCAAGGGGATTGAGCTTTGTTACTCTGCCCTTGTGTGTGTATCGGATCACAGACTGTTCCCCCAGGTATATTTGTTTTTGTTGGTAACCATAGTGACCATAATCTATAGGATTCTTTCCTAAGGTGACGGTGGAGGGAAGATCCCACTGTACCTGGAGCAGACGTTGACTAGACTCACTTGGACTCTCTGGGGGGTTCTCTTCACTTGAGACAGTTTAGTGAAGAAACTTGTGCCAGTCTATTTCATTAAGCAGGTTGTCGGGGTAACTGTTCCAACCGCCATTTCTGTATTGAATTCTGCGACGTTGGATTTCATCACCAACTAGTGTTTTTGGTACAGAAAGTTACTGTTTATGTGTGGTTTGAACTCCTAGATTCTTTAGGCATGTGATTCAAATTGTTTGGTTCTTTAAAGACTTTAGGTGGTTTTATTGAGATTTTTCTTTGTTTGCGTGTGAAGTAATTAAAATATTTAATCGTGGCTAAATTACCAAGACAGTCCCATAGACTTCGGGTGCAACCTCCCGAGTATTCACCAAGCCAGCTTGAAGGGCTACGAGCTCCTGTAACTCCTAGTGACAGTAGAGTTGGGTCACCAGAAGAAGGAGAATCTTCTTTAGTTCTTCATCCTGATTATCAAGTTCAAGCAACAGAATATATTTCCGAACCAATTTCATTTTCCGAAGTTACTGGTAGTGTTTCCTCTACTAGTGAATTAGCTGAAGAACCTGAAATTTCTGAACCTGAAACTGAACCTACTGCTACTCCATCGTCAGGATTTGCCTCTCCAACTTCCAGTGGTCCTGGATCACCCAGTGTAGGAAGAATCATTACCCAAAATCTTCCTTCTGGACTTATTGCTATTGAAGAACTCGTTAGTCCGGAAGAAGGTATATCTATCCCTGAAAATCAACCAACTATAGAACTTAGGGAGCGTGAATCGATCTTTTATAGTTCACCTAGGAGGGATGCTTGGTATCCTTCATTGACCAACTTTTTAGAAAACCCAGGTCTAAGTTTTTCACCACCTTGCATTCCTTTTCATCCAACACCTAGAGGTTATTATCCTCCTTTGAATATGTCGACACAAGCATCCACATTTTCTCAATCTCTAGAAACATTTTTATATGGCGGTCCTTCTGTTCCTTCTGGCTATCAGTCACTTACTGGTATTTTTTCAGGAGCATCTCCTCAATCTATTGAACACGGGTTATCAACTGGTAAAAACGGAACTAAACCGTTGAGTGTAGAAGACATTCTTATGATGTCAGGTATAATTCCAAATCCGCAGCCTCAAGGTAGTCAGTTACCGCCTAGGGGGCAACCTCAAGGTATTCAATTATCGCCTGGTGGGAAACCTCAAGGTACTCAGTTACCGCCTGGGGAGAAACTTCAAGGACAGTACATACCTGTGGGATAGTACATTCCTCAAGGTCAACCCCAGACTCAGTACGTACCTCAAGGTCAACCCCAATATCAATATATGCCTCAAGGTCAACCCCAGTATCAATATATGCCTTAAGGTCAACCCCAATTTCAGTACGTGCCTCAAGGTTATCTACCTCAAGGTCAGTACCCAACCCAAGGTTTCCAACCACCTTCAGGTCAATCATTTGTCCAAGGAGCTAGAAATGTACCTTTGAATTATCAACCCTACCCTCAACTCGGTTATGGTCCTCAATATGCTCAACCTTCTATGGGTCCATACCCCGGAATGAATGTAGTGTGGGATCCATCTTAATCTCAACAGATCTTGTAACCGAGTGTGCAGTTGTCACCTCAATCTGGACAACCTTTGGTTTCTAGTTCAACCCAGCAACCTGTCCAGTCTACTATTCAAACTTCTGCACCTGGTGTAGTTTCTCAGCCTGGGCCTAGTTCGCCTCGAACTTCGCCTCAAACGACTGCTGCAACTACTGCAACATCTGTTCAATCTACCCCACCTACTTTTGGAGTATCGGCAGCTCCAATTTCTACTGTTCTTGCATCAACTCCTCAAGCATCTTTACCTCAGTCTGGACCTACAATTCAGACTTCGATTCAGATGCCTGTAGGACAACCTGGTCCAAGTACGGTTGTCACAAGTCAACCTCAATTTACTTATCAACCATACCAGGGACAGTACCAATTCGGTCCTGCTGTTCAAAGCCTAGTCTACCAGTATCAACTGTACCCTGGATATACTTATCAGCAACCTCAACAACCCCAGTACGGTCTGGTTAATCCTGGTTTTCCAGGAGGATATAATATCCCAAATGCAATTCCAATTCCAAGTTATCTCGGATATCCTCCTCCTGGGCCTGGTCTTATGACCTAGGGTTTTCGAGACCCTAATCGTTAGTTACCATTCATTGCAACTTTGGACTTGCCTGATTTGTCGTGCCTTATGAACAATCTGATTAATTATCTTCCGTTTTGGCCGCCAATTCTGAATAATTTGCCCAGTGATATCCCAAAGTTTGAAGGTAAATCAGGAGAGGATCCATCAAACCATGTGATGACTTATCACCTCTAGTGTGCATCTAACTCCATTATAGATGATTCAATTCATTTACATCTTTTTCAACTCACTCTGATTGGTCTCGCAGCCAAGTGGTACATTGCGTTACCACGAGCCTCTTTTTATAACTTTAGTCAGCTAGCTACTTCATTCTTAACTCATTTTCAGTTGCCTGTCAGAGATGACAATGGCACGGAATTATTAACTTCATTAAAACAATCAACTTATATTTCAGATCACATTCATGAATGGAGACGTCGACAGCGTTTAGTGAAATTTTTTATTCTAGATCAAATCTTAGCAGAATGGTTTGTTAAATCATTATTACCTAAAATCACTGAGGATGTAGCTAAGGCAGGGGTTGTCACTAAAGAGCAAGTAATTTCTCAAGCTCAGTACCTTTACCTTTTTTATACGCAGTCGGGTACTTTACACGAGAAAATCCCCGACCTTCCGAAACAAAATCAAATAACTGCAGCTCCTTCAGGGTCTCATGCCGCTGACGGTATGATTGGTTCAGTTAACACCAAAAGTAAGAAGAAATATTCAAAGAATTCTTCTCCTATCATAACTCTACTAGATTCCCCGACAGGAGACTCTTCCGCTGAAATTCCTGCCGATATTCATGTCGTAGAATCATCTACGGCCAAATCAAAATCCGGTAGTAAAAAGAAAGGGAAGAAGAAAAATAAGCAAAATTCGAAAGAGAAATCAGATAAAACGGAATCTACTGATGAGAAATGTAAACCTCGTTATCCTTGTCTCATTTGTGATGAAGAGCATTTTACAAGAGACTGCCCTCATCGTGTTGAGGTTGCGAAAATTGTCAAAGGTTCTCAAATGCCTGTTGTCTTGAAGGATCCTTTTCCTAGTCAAGATAGTAAGATGATTGGTTCTTCCTCAAATGCCTTGGAAGAACCCATAATGATGATGTCCCATGTTAGGATTGCGACAAGATCGCAAGATTATGGAAGTAAAAGTCTTGTTGGTGGTAAGGAAGCAGAATCTTCTAATTCAAACCCATCAACTTCAACTCTTGGTTCTGATCCACTACAGATTGAGAAACCTAACCCAGACTTAGTAATCAAACCGCCTGCTAAGGGTATACTTCAAAAGTCAGCTTTCAATCCACATGCGAGAGCTGCTTAGAACTATAACATTGTTGAAGATTTAGCCATTTCACCTTCAGCAATGTCGGCTTTGGAGGTGCTGCAATCATGTCTAGCGCAGCGTAAATTGCTATTGTCGGCTATAGGAGCTATTGATATTCAGGACTCAAACCTTATAATATTTGATTTAGAAAATAGTACACCTCGCTTACCTCATCAAATGGCTTTCCAGATTCCAGTGTTAGTCAAAAATAGACCTTGCTTTAGGACTATAATTGATGAGGGAGCTTCAACGTGTATTATGTCGATCCAGTGTTGGAGATCACTTGGTTCTCCTACACTCAATCAATCCCCGACGATTCTAAAAGCTTTTGATGGCCGTGGGTTCCATCTTTTTGGAATTCTACAGGATTTACCTATAGGGGTTGAAGGCAAAACTGTTAATCTAGATGTGGAAGTGGTTGATTCCCCTCTAGATTACAGCGTTCTCTTGGGTCATAGTTGGTCTTACGCTATGACTGCTGTTGTTTCATCGGTCTTTTGGCTTATAAAGTTTCCTCATAATGGAAAGATCGTAACTATAGACCAGCTAACATTCTATTCATCTAACCCAGCCTCTTCTAAAAGTATCCAGCATGTCGATAAAACAACTATCCCTTACAAGGATGTTGGAGTAGGATTAGTTAAAGATTCTGGTTTACTAGGAACTTTTTCCTTTCCTTATCCTAACGTATCACCTTCTACTGCAACCATTCATATGATTTCATCAAACACTATTGTTTATGATGATCCTTGGATCCTATCTTCTGAATCTGAGATGGATTCATTTGGTGATGCTATGCCTTTGAGTCCCTATGAAATTGTGTATCAGGCTGTACAGTCGTTTTCCGATCCTTCTTCAACCGAAATTGATCTAATGAATGTGGTCTATGGAGAATCACTTTCAACATCAAACTCAGATTCAACAACTTTTTCCAAACTTGTTCATACTGATCAACAGATTCATGAAATTTTGTCTATTGATGATTTACCATGAGAAGATCTTCATCATCGATCTTTGTTCTTACCTGAGATTGATCATTTTGAAAATGATTTTTCATCTTTTTTTACTACTGATTATGTCAAAGAACCACAGAATCCATTGCAAAATCCTAATTCTGAGTTAAATTTGGGAAATATTTCTCGAATGGTTCCTATTGACATTTTAGTTAAACCTAGAATTGTTGAAAACATTCATATAGGTGCCTCCTGTACGGAAAATGAACTTCAAACTTATAAGGCCATATTTCAAGAATTCTGCGACGTGTTTGCCTGGTCATATGAAGAAATGCTAGGAATTGATCCAGCAATTGTTGTTCATGAAATCAAAACTTACCTAGACGCTAAACCCATCTGGCAACGTTTGCGTCAGATCCACCCACAAAAAGATACTGCTATTAAAGCAGAAGTTGAAAAATTACTTAAAGCAGGTTTCATTTATCCAATTCTCTTAACGGATTGGGTATCGAATATTGTTCCTGTTAACAAAAAACAAGGAACGATAAGAATATGTATCGATTATAGGGATATTAATCGAGCTTGTCCCAAAGACAATTACCCAACTCCCTATATCGATCAAATCATTGATGATTGTGCCGACAGTGAAATTTTCTCCTTTATGGATGGTTTTTCGGGTTACAATCAAATCAACATTCTACCTGCTGATCAACCAAAAACGACTTTTATTTGTCCATGGGGGACATTTTCTTATTGCAAATTACCTTTTGGGTTGAAAAATGCCAGAGAAACTTTTCAAAGAGCTATGTCTTACGCGTTTCATGACATCAAGCACATTGTGCAACCTTATCTCGATGATTTACTTGCCCATTCATTACGTAGAGCCAATCATCTCACTCATTTACGAGCAATCTTTATGAGATGTAGGCATTATCGAATTAGGTTGAATCCACACAAATGTGTTTTCTGTATAGAAACGGGTCGTTTACTGGGATTTGTTGTTTCGAAAGCCGGCATTCATGTCAATCCCTCGAAGGTTGAAGCTATTGTCAAATTTCCTCCTCCTTCGACTCTTCGCCAACTCCAAAGTTTGCAAGGGAAAGCAAACTTTTTACGTCGATTCATTCCTAACTACGTCGAGATAACAAAGGGTTTTACTAGGTTGTTGAAACAAAATACTCCATTCTTTTGGGATGAGATAGCTGACAAATCTTTTGATGCACTTAAACACGCGTTGACCCATGCACCGTTATTGCATCCTCCCAACTACAACCAGGATTACTTCTTGTATCTCACCGCCTCTCATTCCACCATTGGGATGGTGTTAGTTCAGGAAGATGAACTCGGTAGTGAACATGTGATTTATTACCTTAGTCAAACTTTGAATCCAACTGAGCTAAAATATTCGCATGTGGAGAAATTGGCCTTGGCAGCTATTCAAGTTGTCCAAAGATTTCGTCATTACATCTTACTACGCAAAACTACTGTAATTTCTGACTGTAACCCTATGATCTATATTTTGACCAAACAATTGCTAGGGGGAAAGTATTCCAAATGGATTGTTATCCTACAAGAATTTGACTTGGAATTTGAAAAATCTAAGTCAAAGAAATCTTTAGTTTTGCGGAGTTGATGTGTGACTTCTCGCGTGCTGATACTGAAACTGTGGCGGAAGAGCCCATTGCGGATGAATCCTTGTTTCTTATCAGCACTCTTGATCCATGGTATGGAGATATCATAGTTTATCTCCAAACCCAATCTTTTTGGCCTGAAATTTCACGATCTCAGTGACGGAAAATATGTTTCCAATCCCAACAATACAAGATCATTGGAGATACACTCTATCATCGTGGGGCGGACTCTGTTTTCCGACGTTGTTTAACGCATGAAGAAGCTGAAAAGGTTTTAAATGACTGTCACTTTGGAGCATGTGGCGGTCATATGTCTGGGTATGCCATAGCCCAAAAGATATTGTGCGCTGGCTATTTCTGGCCATCTTTGTTTAAATATTGTATTTACGCGGTCCGAAAATGCCACAATTGTCAAATTTTTGATCGAAAGATGCATGCTCCACCCACTCCTCTCCACCCTATAATTGTCGTCGGTCCTTTTGCGAAGTGGGGTATCAAATTTATTACATTTAACCCTCACTCGGCCGGGGGGCATGCGTATATCATCCTTGCGGTAGATTATTTTACCAAGTGGGCCGAGGCGATGCCTACATTTTCGGCAGACGGCAAAACTGCTGTGATTTTCGTTTTCAATCATATAATTACTAGATTCGGTGTTCCACAAGCGATTATCACTAATCATGGGCGTCATTTTTGAAACATCATGATGATTGAACTAACAGATCAACTTGGCCTACGTCACGATAGTTCTACTCCATATTACCCACAGGCTAATGGTCTAGTTGAAGCCATCAACAAAGTTCTAGTCATTATGATCCGATGAATCATTGGGATTCATAGGTCGAATTGGCATAACATGTTATTTTCAGCGCTTTGGGCGTATCGAACCTCAGTAAAAACATCAACTGGTTTCACTCCTTTCCAACTAGTTTACGGTTTGGAAGCTATGTTACCCATTGAATGCGAAATCCCGTCATTGCAAATAGCCATACAGTTACTCCCAACCACTTTCGAAGAGGAGAAACGTTTGTTGTACTTGGCTCAGCTAGATGAGAATCAACGTGATGCTGCACTAGCAATCAAAACTCATGCCAAATGTATTAAAGCTCAGTACGATCGAAATGTTACACCTCATAATTTTTCGGAAGGAGACCTAGTCTTACTATACGATCAAGCAAATGATAAGCTAGGCACTGGAAAATTCGTACCTATGTGGCATGGTCCTTATGTTGTTAAGTGAAAGCTGGCAAAAGGGGCCTATGAATTGGTAGATTTTGATGGTGTCTCTTTAGGTAAGCCCAGAAATGGTCTTTATCTGAAGAGATATTATGCTTAAATCTAGGTGTGGAGATTTTAGTTAGATTAGTTTTTCTTTCTAGCTGGTGTGTTTTAGATTAGAAAATTGTGCTTAGTTTAGAGAGTGTTTTTGTCATTATTCCTGCTTATCTTGATTTTATTCTTGATATTGCAGATGTCGACGTCTCTTCAAACATACATTGGTTTTGTTGATGGTGCTTGTCGTAATACATGGAACATTTCTTCCACAGCTTGGGTTATCTATTCACCCTCTGATGAGTTGGTATCTATGCATGGGGTAAGCCTCGGTCAAACAATGAACAACATTGCAGAGTATAGTGCAATGATTGAGTTATTATCTGAATCCATCTCATTTGGGATTCGGAGTTTGATTGTGAGGTTAGATTCTGAACTCATTGTATTGCAACTTAATAGAGTTTATGCCATTAGAAATCCAGTGTTATTAAGATTATTTTTGAGAGTTCGTCTCTTGGAACGTGAATTTGACTATATTGAATATTAGCATATTCCAAGATATTTAAATACATTAGCAGATGCAATTGCTTCTCGAATGTTAAGTAGACATTTGCAATAATCAAACAATAAATTTAAAAACATTCCATTACATATTTTACAAGATAGCCAGTAATAGTGATATAGCATAGCATAGAAGTGTGTCAAATATACATCGTCTTCGATCATAGGTTGAAAAACACCTTATGATCGACAAAAATGATAGTACAAAAAGAAAAAATGTCATATGAGTCTACAAAAGGCGATCATCCTATCACTGGTGATGATCATGATAAGAAACCACTGCTCGGGCCACCCTACAAAGGAACCTCCTGAAAGGTCCTGGGACCCCAATCACATAGCGCTGTAACCTAAGAGGAATGTCATCTATGCTAGTCTCTGGAATGTCTGCTGTCAAATGCTCTAGATGGTTTTCCAATTCGGCCAGGGTCTCTGTAGATTCGTCTCGTGGGGCTGGTACTGCTGCAGCTGGGTGTTTCCTCTCATAGGGCCGGAGAGTGGCTGGTCGTCGTGGACCCACATCTGCATTTGAAACTTTTTACTATCAGTTTTGGGATGATTTAAAAACAAAAAAAATTTAAATTAGAAAATGTTGAAAATGATTTTACCTGAGTCATCCCATTGCTCTCCTGGTGGAAGAGCCATGTCTGGGTCACCACGATAATCCATCCCAGCATAAGGAAAATCCTGAATCGCAAAAACTTGGTTCTCCAACCAATGAAAATACTCAGGAGGAAATCGAACAACCTCTGAACCCTCCTCAGGATGACGGGCCATAACTGCAACCCAACGCATCAGCTTGGGCTCTCGGGGAAGTCCAGCTCCAACGGAAAGATGCTGTGGGACCAACATCGGGACCCTCTCTAGACCAAAGCTCACAACTAAGAAACCATATCCAAAGTTTTTTAGTTGTCCGTTCTTTTCTCTAGTCAGTTGGCCTTTTACATTAGCTAACACAGCTTCACACCAATTGAGGATGGTGCCTTGATAACAGTCTACTGCCATCCGCATTTGGGATCCAATGGCCATATGTAGTGTGGTGAGCCCCAGTATTGCAGCAATAATGCTGCAACTCCTGAGACTCCATTATTTAATTTTATCAACCCAGTAGTTCATAACAAACTTGGAAGCGACGATTCTGTATGCACAAGTACTGGCTCTTGCCGCAGCTGTCACTTGGTCAGCTGGCACAAGTCCGCTAGGAGTTTAAGCCAACTTCTATGAGCTCTGAGAAGAAGATTTTTAACTGATGGACAAAAGCTAACTCAAAGAAGGCTAATCTACTTACAGAAAGAAACTGGAAAGCTGAAAGGAAACGTAAACCCTAGCAAACCCTAATTTTACCAGCTAGCCCTACTGATGCAAGAAAGAGGATGCAAGCTACTGAAAGAGATTCCATTGACTTCTAGGAAGATAGAATGCATGTGTCTAAGCTACTTCTACAGTAAAATCTAAAAAAAATATCTTTTTGTATTTTTGAATAAGTTGCCAGAATTATCATGCATGCGATTTAACTGTTTTTGACTGTGCAGAGGTGGATTGACGAGAGGAAATTCTTAGAGGAGGTCGGGAAGGTTAAGAGAGGGCCTAAGGGGTCCCTAACACCCTTCTAGAGAGTTTCACAGAGTTTGGCTATCCAGAAACCTCATCTGTGAGCTTCTACAGGAAGTCTGCAGGGGTTCTACAAGATGTTCTGGAATTTCTACAGGATGTCTGTAATTTTCTACAGGATGCTCAGAAATGGGATTTTGGAGGATGGATGGAGAGAGAAAGGTGAAGGAGTGAGTATGGGGGTAGGACAGGGGTGTGAGGAGGTCCAGGACTTGGTGGATGGAGCTGAGGAGAGATGAAGATGGCTGGATTTGTTCAAAGAGGAGTGAAGCAATGTTGCACAAAAATTAGGGTTATGTGAGCAAATGTGGCAAATGTGAGGCAAGAATCCACGTTAGGGGATGGAGTAGATGGGATTGATGGAGTATGGGCAGATAGAGAAGTGGTACGGGTGCTCTGCAAGTTGTTTTTCCAACTGAACCAACGAAGACTTGTAAAATCAGAGACCTAGTTACGTTGACCTAATCTGATCTAGCTAACAGTAAAGAGAATGAACAGAAGTTTATTTGCACTGAAACCATGTATACCAACTATGTAGCAAAGCAATCAAGACTCTAAACATGTAACCAACTTCTGCAAATAAAAATCGAACACTAATGATTGCATGGCGAAGCAAAGACTGTGTTTTTGTTGGCAGCAAGGTCACCTTGATCCCAGCTCCTGATCCCACTGAGGGAGAGGTGAAATCAGAGGTGCTTGATGGCCTTTTTATGAAGCTCTTCCCTGTTAATAACCTATCAACTCAATCTGAACATAAAAATCCTTTTTAATCATCAAAGCAATCTAAATAACAAAGCAAGATTTAAATCTAAATAGCAGATTTTATTCTAAGAATGCAGCAAAAACACATAAAGATAAACAAAGGAGGTACTGGGCACTTGAGTTGGGCCCAACCCTAAGAGCTACAGTCTCCTAAGAGAGATTACAGCTGGTGCAAAGCTGGATTCATCTTTATTGAGCAAGAAATAATAGTTACATCAAAAACTGTCCACAAGGGAAAGCTTGAAATTGCGCTGAAATGCAGAGCTAATTTACTGCCTAAAAAATGACTAAAAGAATAACTAAAATCGAACTACAAACTAGCTAACTTCTGCCTACAAAGTGACTAACTGAAATGAGGCCCTAAGCCTCCTTATTTATACAAATTGAGGACCCCAACAACCCTCCTAAACTTTAGGAACTCGGCTGCCAAAACTTGTAGTTAACAGCACCTTTACTAGCCCTTGCTTGGCTGCCCTTGTGATAATTGATTTTGTGGCCCTTGAACTCCGAGCTGATGGTGGAGAATTCAAGGTAAGGGCCCATAAATGAAGGGGACACCTTCCTACAAATCCTCTCCACAAATTTGGCTGCCAAGTGCTCATTTAAACCTTTGATTTTGTCTCCAAATTGACCAAAAAGACTGCATAAAGCACACATTAGACTTGTTGGCATAATGACTAACCCAATTCACTCTATTAGCATAAATATAATAAAAAACATGCAATAAACTAATGAGAATGGTGGATTACGTCGAATTAGGAGGCTGAATGAGCCCATATAATTATCCATTTTTGGGGCTTATCCTCTGAGCAACTAATCTATCTCTTCATCTTTGATGGCCTTGGTGGCCTCCCTGTCATGCCAAGCTTCTGAAGTGATGTCCTCTTCTCGGTCATGAAACCATGCTTTTCTCTCTACTTCTTCCCACTGCCTGTGCTCCTTTTCCTATAGCAATTTTGTTAAAGCTTCAACCTCAACCGGCAGCTTGTCCTCTCCTTGCTGTTCATCAGATGTTTCCTTGTCTTTCCTTCTTCCTGTGATTGTTTGGCTGCTTTTTCCTCCAATCTCTTGGTCTCTCTTAGCTTAGCTAACATTTCCTGTAGAACAGTCTCAGCATCCTGTAGAGAGGTCTTTGTGTCCAACATTTTCATTCTTTCTCTCCAAGTGGATGTTTTCGGGCTTCCCCATTCATAGGTGATGGATGCCTTTGAAGGAGACTCCTCCTTTTGTTTAGCTGTTGTGTCCTTAATGACAATTTGCTCCTTTGACTGTGGCTGGGGTCTGCCAGTTTTCATCCGCATGCTCCTTCTTGCCTTAAACTACATGGAAGGCTCCCTCTTTCGCTTCCCTTTTTGCTTTGGAGATGTGCTTAGGGTGGCCAGCACAGCTGCTGCCTCCCTGGCTAAAATCTCAGGCGATTTTTCCTTTTGTTGCCCTGTCTCCATGCTTCCTATAGAAAGTCATGTGTTGACTGTTTTCTAGCTTCCTGTAGAAACTGTTTTCTGGCTTCCTGTAGAAATTGTCTTCACTGTTTCAGTCTGCTTGGCTGGGGGTGCCTTCCCTTTTAATTTTGGTGTGGTTGTCTTGGTTGTGTCCTCACTTGCTTGGACTTTTTCAGTCTTCTCTACCCTGCTCTGCAATCATTTCTCCCTTGGTGTTTGTGCCTTTGTTCCACCCACAGTTTTGGGCTCAGCAGCTTGGCCTTTCCCTCGTTTCTCTTCTTGTCCTTTCTGTGGTGGTTTGTCTTGTGTTTCCTTACCCCTGGCTTTCTCTTCTGCCTCAATGTGTTCCCTTTCTTCACTGCTGGATGAAGTGAGTTCCTCGGCCAAGATTTGAATATCATCATGCTTGGACATGTTGCGGAAAATCTCCCAGGAGAGAGGGACAGTGTAGGTATGGAGGGCATCTTCCACTAGAAGCTTGTTAAGCCCACGATGGGCTAGCTGATCCGGTGTCCCTTCCTTCAATTTTGTGCCACACTCAATTAATGATTGTAGGAGGAAATAGGGGATGCTTAGCTTTTGTTCTGGAGACAAATCTATCCCATGCCTGAGTTCGCTCACCAACCGGAAGTGATAGCCGTAAACAATACTGAACCGCCCCTCACAGGTAATGTATTTCATAATCTGAAAGCTGACTTCGCTCCAAAAAAGATGTAGGCTGGCTCTCCGGACCCCATTCTTATCTTCTGAAAACTGTTCCTCTGGTATGAAGAATTCTTTCTTGTTCAGGTTAGCTTTGCATTTACACACAGAGGTTGGTCTCTACTGCTGCATGTCTTCCTTGCAAGGGAATTTTTTATTTTCTTTTTTTAAAACTGATGAGGAAATTTTGGATGCAGAAGAAATAAAAATGGGTAAACTCAGTGAATCATGCAGGCAGACTTCCACTGTTCTCAATGCATAGGCAGACTTTTTACTCTCATTTTTTAATTTAATTCCGTGTTCAATTCACCATTTTGCACCAAAAAATCATGCACAAAGAAGTTTCCCTGATCCTACCTCGTTTGGAGCTTGAAATTCGCTGAAAATCCCAGGTTTTCTTTCTGCATGGCTGTTTTCTGCGTTTCCTGTAGAAGACTTCCTGTAGAACGAAACTGCGCTTCCTGTAGAGCCCGATAGGCAGGAATTTTTTTTAAAAACGACAGAAATCTCGAGAAATCAGGCAGGAATCTTGCAGAGGACCATTGGTTAACTGATCTGGACGTGGTGGACACGTGCTTTAGTTGTGACCGTAGTTGAACAGAGGGTGGTGAGAATTTCAGCCGAGCATCATTTAATTTCGGCGTGATTCGTGGTGAGGGAGTGAGGTGGCCAGGTGTACGTGGCCACAAGCAGACTGCAGTGCTATGATGAACTATATGTTCTCTTCTTGTTAATCAGTTGCACTGGAGTTCAAACGGCCAACACTACCTGTCTTTTAATTTCACGTGAGTTGTCCATACACGCATGCTGCATGATTTCTGGCTGAGCGCTAGAGAATTGGACAAGGCACTGTCGACTTAATCTCACCACTTCATTCGTTTATGCACTTTCGAATCATATTGATGCAGATAGAGGAACTGGTTAGTCACGTACCTGGAAGTCGAGCGTGGTTGCTGTGAGGTGCTGTGGCCTTTCATTTGCTGCATGCATTGGTTTCTGTGGTTACATGATGGCTTGGTTGCTGATTCATGGCTATTTTCCTTGTGCAGGTGTCCTTTGGCCAGATCTAAGCTGCAGGAGCTGGCTTCAACATTCAGATCTGCACCCTCATGTTGTTGACGCTGAATTTTCACAGGATAGAAACTTGTTTTCTCCATTGCTCCCGAACGATAGACCGGATCGATCTGAAACTTGAGCATGTTCCTATCATCATTGTGCACCTCCCATAGCAAAATTGCGATCAATGGATGCACAGATTTCGAGAAAAATGGAAAATGGATGAAGATTATAGAGATCAATTTCTCGGAAATCATGCATCGGAATCGGTTGAAACTGCTTGGGTAGGTTACTATCACCCATATGCATCTCCCCATGAAACAGGTTTTGAAACAGATGCACGGATATGTAGAAAATACAAAAATGGCTGAAGGTGATGGAGGCTGATTTCTTGGAAACTGTGCATCAGAATTGGCTGAAACTGCTCGGGCATGTTGCCATCATCCCTGTACAACTCCCTGTAAAATGGTTTTGTAAATGGATGCACGGTTTTCACGTGAGGGAAAAAACAAATTCTGTTCTATGTATTTTTGCTTCAAAGCATTCTGCAAGTTTTTGCATAGAAAGAAAAAATGAGCTTGGGCTGTGATGCAGGCATGGAGATGATGGAGGAGGAGTTTGAAGATTGTAGGAGGACTTCTGAACCCTTGAGGAAGCTATCATGTTCGCCAAACTACCTTTTTGAAATCCATTTCTAGCTTCCTGTAGAAATCTTGTAATTTCTACAGGAACTTCCTGTAGAACACGCAGTTTTTAGGAAAGAAGCACAATGAGATGGAAAAAATGATGGAGAAGGGTGAGGGATGGAAACATGGATGCTTGCAGGCCTCATGGACATATTCCTAGCCTTCCGGTCCTCTTCGGAGATCGATTTTGGCTTGTTTGTAGGCTTCCTGTAGAAGACACAGAACTTCCTGTAGAAGGCATAGAACTTCCTCTGTCTTTGTCTTGAGCGATCCTCCTGACCTGCAATGTCCTTCTTGCAACCTGCAATTATTCAATAGAAATTAGGTTTATTTTTTCTCTTTTTTTTCTTCTTTTTTTTTGAAAACAACTAGGGCGCCTCATGGAGGTTTTCACCCTAATTGCTTGCCCTGGGCGCCTCCAAGGGAGGTTTTCACCCAAGGATCTTATTCTTTTTTCATTTCTCTTTTTTTCAACCCATTGACCGCCTCATGGAGGTTTTCAATTAGTGAGCCAATTTGAGGCGCCTCCGAGGAGGTTTTCACCTTAGATTTTTATTTTTCTCTTATTTTCATTTTTTTTTTTTTTTTTTTTTTTTCTACCCTACCCTACTTGAAAAACAAATCATTTTCAAGTATAAGAATAATTCCAATGGAGCCATGTGCACATCGAGATTAGAGACAAAATGATGTGGAGGCTCGAAATGCATGCTTTGACAGGTATCCGGATTTCAGAGACCAAATGATTTGACTTTGAAGGGATCAAACATAGCTGAGGAAGAGAGTACTGCTGCAACTTAGTGACCATCTGGAACCATATCTCAATATAGCTCTGATATCCTTGGTCCTCTTGCTGATCTGGATCATTCTTCATGTCACCTTCTATCATGACCTTCTCATCTTCCTCTTTTTGTTGATTTTTCTCTTGACTACATGGAGGATTTGATGGTAACCATGAGGGAGCTTTCTCGATCTCTGATTCTGATCTCTTCTCTTCATCAAGTGCAGCCCATGGTTCTTTGATCTCCTCTCTTGAATCTTCTTTTGCTGGATGTGATCCTCCAGTGTTGTCAATATAATCTCTTTTCTCCAATACTCTTCTTGAGATATGGTGAATATCTTGGAGCTCAAGAGGAGTTGTTTGGACATGTTGTGCCTCAGCGTTGTAATGGAGTTGAGCTACTCCAATGTGTGGATTTGGAAATGGTGGTATAGATAGTTGAGTGGGGGTGTATATTTGAGATAGATGTGGATGGGGTTGTGGTTGGGCAGGAATTTGGGGTTGCCTTTGTGGAGGCAAAGGTGTAGGAGGAGAGTTGTACTGGGGCCTCCACCCTTGATGAGGTGCATTCCACTGAGGCTGTGGCTGAGCATAAGAGTGAAATGAATGAGTAGCTAGTTGGGCATAATATGGAGATGGATTCGACCAAGGAGGGGGTGTGGACCAAGAAGGATGAGCAAGGGGACCCCAAAAAGGCATGGAAGTGTCTGGATAGGGGTCTTAATATGTCTGGGATGTCCCTTGCATTCCCTGCTGGTAAGGTATGGGTCCATGTGGCCTCCTTTGGTTCAGAGAATAGAGTGGTTCAGTGGCTCCTTTTTCCCTCTGATATGCAGCTTTGATTCTGGGTAAGGAAGGGCACTGATCTGTAGGATGGTATTTTTCACAGAAAAAACACACTTCTATGGAGTGCAATGGACATTCATTCCTAGGATGCTTTCTAGTGCACCTGGGACAAAAGATGGCCAAAGCCCTCTTGGCTTCCTCTTGCTTCCTTTGGATCTGCAGGGTATCCAATTGCTTGGCAAAAAACATCCTCATATCACTCTTGAAATCTTCCATCTGATTTGCAAATTCGTTTTTGGACAAGGTACTGCTCCCAACATTTCTACTTGTAGCCATTTGCTCCAGAGGAATGTTTCCTTCTTCTTCTCCCCTAGAGGTTCTTCAAATATGTCTCGTTGTCCACCTAGGGGTTCTTTAATCACAGCCATTGAAGAAGAGAGAAGGTTGGCTGTGTGAAGCAGTGGGGGCGTTGTGTAATCATTTTTATGAATTATCTCTACTCCTACAAAGCATGAAAGGAAATCTTTTTGGTTGATTTTTGCTTCTTTTTTTTTCTGCTTGTACCTACAAAACTAAAATAGACTGAACTGCAATTAACTATCTTGCTGAAATGAAAATGCGGAATTGAAATGAAAGCAGGAAAGGACTAATCTATTTTGCTCAAATGAAATTGCAGGAATGAAATGCTAATCTACGCTTGCAGAATTGAAATTGCGGAATTGAAATGCTAATCTATGAAAGCGGGAAATATCTAATCTATGCTTGCTAAAATGAAATGAAAGCAGGAAATGTCTAATCTACTTTTGCGGAAATGAAATTGCAGAATGGAAATGAAATTGCAGAATGGAAATGAAATAAACTACTTAGCAGAAGGTTGTAGTAGAAAATAGAAGAAGAGCAGCAATCACCAATACTCTGACACTTCCCCGACAACGGCGCCAAAAAGATGGTGAGCCCCAATATTGCAGCAATAATGCTGCAACTCCTGAGACTCCCTTCTTTAATTTTATCAACCCGGTAGTTCGTAACAAACTTGGAAGCGACGGTGTTGTATGTACAAGTACTGGCTCTTGCCACAGCTGTCACATGGTCAGCTGGCACAAGTCTGCTAGGAGCTTAAGCCAACTTCTATGAGCTCTGAGAAGAAGCTTTTTAACTGATGGACGAAAGCTAACTCAAAGAAGGCTAATCTACTTGCAGAAAGAAATTGGAAAGCTGAAAGGAAACGTAAACCCTAGCAAACCCTAATTTGACCAACTAGCCCTACTGATGCAAGAAAGAGGATGCAAGCTACTGAAAGAGATGCCATTGACTTATAGGAAGGTAGAATGCATATGTCTAAGCTACTTCTACAATAACATCTGAAAGAAAAACATCTTTTTGTATTTTTGAATAAGTTCCCAGAATTATCATGCATGCGATTTAACTGTTTTTTACTGTGCAGAGGTGGATTGGCAAGAGGAAATTCTTGGAGGAGGTCGGGAAGGTTCAGAGAGGGCCTAAGGGGTCCCTAACACCCTTCCAGAGAGTTTCATAGAGTTTTTCTATAAAGAAACCTCATCCGTGAGTTTCTACAGGAAGTCTGCAGGGGTTCTACAGGATGTTCTGGAATTTCTATAGGATGTCTGTAATTTTCTACAGGATGATCAGAAATGGGATTTCGGAGGATGGATGGAGAGAGAAAGGTGAAGGAGTGAGTATGGGGTAGGACAAGGGTGTGAGGAGGTCCAAGACTTGGTGGATGGAGCTGAGGAGAGATGAAGATGGCTGGATTTGTTCAAAGAGGAGTGAAGCAATGTTGCACAAAAATTAGGGTTATGTGAGCAAAGCTGGAAAATGTGAGGCAAGAATTCACGTTATGGGATGGAGTAGATGGGATTGATGGAGTATGGGTAGATAGAGAAGTGGTACGGGTGCTCTGCAAGTTATTTTTCCAACTGAACCAACGAAGACTTGTAAAATCAGAGACCCAGTTACATTGACCTAATCTGATCTAGCTAACAGTAAAGAGAATGAACAGAAGTTTATTTGCACTGAAACCATGTATGCCAAATATGTAGTGAAGCAATCAAGACTCTAAACATGTAACCAACTTCTGCAAATAAAAATCGAACACTAATGATTGCATGGCGAAGCAAAGACTATGTTTTTGTTGGCAGCAAGGTCACCTTGATCCCAGCTCCTGATCCCACTGAGGGAGAGGTGAAATCAGAGGTGCTTGATGGCCTTTTTATGAATCTCTTCCCTGTTAATAACCTATCAACTCAATATAAACATAAAAAGCCTTTTTAATCATCAAAAGCAATCTAAATAACATAGCAAGATTTAAATCTAAATAGCAGATTTTATTCTAAGAATGCAGCAAAAACACATAAAGATAAACAAAGGAGGTACTGGGAACTTGGGTTGGGCCCAACCCCAAGAGCTACAACCTCCTAAGAGAGATTAGGGCTGGTGCAAAGCTGGATTCATCTTTATTGAGCAAGAAATAATAGTTACATCAAAAACTGTCCACAAGGGAAAGCTTGAAAGTGTGTTGAAATGCAAAGCTAATATATTGCCTAAAAAATGACTAAAAGAATAAATTAAATCGAACTACAAACTAGCTAACTTCTGCCTACAAAGTGACTAACTGAAATGAGGCCCTAAGCCTCCTTATTTATACAAATTGAGGACCCCAACAACCCTCCTAAACTTTAGGAACTCGACTGCCAAAACTTGTAGTTAATAGCACCTTTACTAGCCCTTTCTCGGCTGCCCTTGTGATAATTGATTTGGTGGCCCTTGAACTCTAAGCTGATGGTGGGGAATTCAAGGTAAGGGCCCATAAATGAAGGGGACACCTTCCTACAAATCCTCTCCATGAATTTCGCTGCCAAGTGCTCATTTAAACCTTTGATTTTGTCTCCAAATTGACCAAAAAGACTGCATAAAGCACACATTAGACTTGTTGGCATAATGACTAACCCAATTCACTCTATTAGCATAAATATAATCAAAAACATGCAATAAACTAATGAGAATGGCGGATTAAGTCAAATTAGGAGGCTGAATGAGCCCATATAATTATCCATTTTTGGGGCTCATCATAGTGTTGCACTTCCGCAGAGTTTGGTGACAGTAAATGCAATCACTTTGAGTTTAGGATGGGAGATGGTTTTGATATCAATCCCTTTGTCCTTGGTTTGGCCGTTACAAAAATCTAACCGAAGACTATCGATAGACTGGCCACCTGGCCTAGTCCGAAATAGAGTCAAATGTTCACCTCTCCTAGGCAAACCAGTCAAAAAGTAAATGTCCTATGGCTCCATTTCGAGCTGGTTGCCACCAATAATGAAACACTGGTCCTGTATATTCCATCTGTCCACCAGCCACTGCAAAAAGTCTACTTGGGCCCTCATGCCAGGTATGGCCCAGAATTTAAATAACCTGCATACCTTCAAGGCATCTATTGAAGGTTTATGATTAATTGCGGCAAGGTCCACATCTTCGTGCTCCCGTTCCCGCCAACTAAGCATGGTGTGTATCCTACATTAAAAGAAAAGGCAGATTAGAACATTTTTAATTCAAAGTTTTTGGACGGAAATTGAAGAACTTGAAATTGTAAAACCTATGTCGTGGGGACTGCACTCTCTAGTTAAGGACAATGTGTAGGTCCGCACTTTGCCCAAATAGTAGGAGCAGGCCCCTGGCTCTTTCCTGTGTAGGAAAAAGTCGGGGTCCGCAGGTTTTGCATGCTGCGCTTGCGGACCCCCGCGAGCGGTCTTTTAAACTAAATTTTTCCTAAAAATCAAAATAGAAACCTAAAAACAAAATTAAAATGGTTGAAATGCAAGATTAAAGTGATGTGGATTACCTGGAGGTAACGGTTTTAGATTCCAACAGACGGATTTTCCGCAATCTTCACGGGAAGTTTGTTACCCAAAAGCTCTCTTTTCTCACTCTGAAGTCAAACGGTAAAAATGAATTTACGAAAGCCCTTTTTATAAGCTTTTTTGAATAAATGAATTTTTAATTTGTTTATTTTTTACTTTAAAAAGGTAACTTTTTGATGCATTTTTATTTATTTTAAACAGGTATGAGTAATGTTTGAGTTTTTGTGCAGAATATCGGATTTTTCAGGCAAAATTGATCATTTTCAACAAAAACATTAGAGTCATCTTTAAGCTCTTTTCTGACTCCTAAAATATGAAAATATTGCCGAGTTTTTCTTTTTAAGCTTGTTAAAACAAAATTAAAATGACGGTCCACTTACAGCTCTTTTATGACCGTATAAACATGAAAAGATTGCGGGATTTTTGTCGTTTCAAATTCGATATTGGTTATAAAACGACGTGTCGTTGATCACTTTTTTACCTTTTCAGATTAGAGACACTAATTATGAAAAGTACTCCTTGATCGTAATGGTCAAGCAGTTCTCTCAAGTATTATTTTATACTTTTTCGGGCTTGGGAGACACAAATTTACGAGAAATGACAACCATGGATTTTTCTTAAGTTTTTCTTCTGACTCCCTAAAATTGAAAAACGCCGAGTTTCTCCTATACTGGACTCGTTAAAATTTAACAGTAAAGGACCTGTTCAATTACAAACAGGAATGGACCACTCCTTCTTAGGGTTTGATTTTAAACTAAGTTGGACTCATCCGAAGGATGAGCTTATAACCAAGCAAATGTTATCCTCCTCAAGCTTGTTAAAAAATAAAGAGGTACTTTCCAGAAATGGTGGGGGAAAAGAGAGAAAAATGAACCTGTTTGTTATACTTTGTGTCTTAGAAAAGCATTCAACCATTCTTGAACACGACACTTTTTGTTCACCTGGGTTGGGAAATCCTTTACCTAACAGTTAATCAAACCATATTGAAAGTCTTCAGCCAGTTTCTGGGTATTAGCTTTGGGTCAATTGTCACCAAACCATTTGTAGTGTCATTATGTGTTCAAGAGGTCAGTACAAATAAACCATTCATCTGCAAAATATCTGTCATCCATCTTGACCATCCCTGAGTTAGTCCTTGCAAACATATTTCTTCAAACTTGATCTATGATTTTGTGTTGTGGGCTTGCCTACGACGGATCGCTTTCTATCGACTTCAGCTCATTATCTAGAAAGATGATCTAGAAATCGTCAGTACCTTGGAATCTGCATGCCTCAATGGCAGGTTTCTCGCCTTCGACGACAGGTTGCATCATTGACCTTCGATCAAAGGATTCCGTGACATGTTCGACATCAAATCATCTATTCACATTTCATGGATTGTACTGAGTACTTTGAGAGCCATTGACATTACTGGTGGCTTCTCTCACACTTGTTAATAGTTTACATCATTGACTGGTAATCAAGTGGTTTCTATTGTGTTCGACTTCAACACATTCATTCACATGGATAGAATCGTACTAGTTCAGGAAGAAAAAATCAAGACCCTGGATCTAGTTTCCACCATCCAGGCTGCGAGAAATTTTGTTATTCATTATACAGTGGACTATTCAGAAATAGATGGTTGCACCCATACTGTGTCTACATATGTCTATACTTGTGATGTATTACAAGATCATTCCTATATCAGAGCAGTTTAGTTAGTTTTCTAGTCAGTTTTGATCTGAGTATGGGAATGCCTACCTCAGCGATGATATGATCACATATATATATATTTTGTATTGAATGTTTTTATAGGTTCCAACCAGGCTCTCCACAGGATGATCCTCGAAATGATAAAGTACTTCACTCTTCTTAGATGACAAATACTATCTATTACAGACTTCGCACTTTAGGGGGCAATCTGTTGCACAAAATATTGTCACCATGACATTTTGCAATCAATGTGAGTCTATCACCACTCATACTTTCCTCCTATGCAAGTCTTAAACCTCAGCTCTTCATGTCAAGCCTTGAAAAATGAGAGAAAGTCCTTGAAAATCTCTAAAACTCTAGTTCCGCACTTTCTCTTAGCATTACCTGGGGTCCTGCACCCCCCGATCATGTTCCCTGCGGACCTGTCCGCTCTGTTTCTGTGTAATGGGTGCGAACCCCTGTAAAAGTCAAAAAGGCGCAAGTACATTCTTAAAAACTCACTTTGGGTTATTTCTGGAAGCTTCTAGAGGGAATCTTGAGGTGGCAAGTTCGCTCCTTGGTGGTTCATGCATCCCATAACTAAAGGAGCTAATCGCTTGATGTGAGGAGCTTATCCCTTTGAAGGAGGACTCTATCCCTTCATAGGTGGACCTGTAACTTCCTTCCTCTGCACTATAAAATGAGGCATTGGGCTGGTTACTAAGGAGGTTAAAAGCTGAATATTTTTGAGGGTAAATGCTGTTGGAATTTAGACTTCCTAATTGATCTTGAGAGGAGAGATTACATACCTTTTGATCTCATTGGGGAGAGTGTGAAGCTTGTCAAAGTAGAGGAGATTCTTGCTTGGACCCTAGGAGGAGCTTGTACAACATCAAGGCACCAAGGTTGTAAATTTCTTCTTTGTTTAAAGTAAATATAATCAAGTTTATTTTTCTCAATAAGTTGTCTCTTATGGTTTATTTCATGGATTCCTTGATCACCATGATGAATATGATTTATTATATTGGCTATGCAGGTATTATTTGATGTGTGCTTGTTTCTGTTTGCAGGTTCTCAAAAGGAAACTCATTTGGACGGTCGAAGTGTGGCTGCCACAAACTAGTGTTGGACTTAAGGTAGGGTCTAAAACACCTCTTGGCTTTTATTTATAAATCGCAATATTTAGAGAAAAGTAGAATTTTCTTGTTTTGCTTGTCGATAGATATCTATAGATACTAGGGAGATCGGTCTTGTCCGCAAGAATGATTTATCCGGCTGACAGTCCATTTTCGTAAATTTGTCCCTTAAACCCGAAAAGGTAGAAAATAATATCCAAGGGAACTTATTGACCATAAAAGATCTACGTATACCTTTTCGTAAATAATCTATCCCAGCCCGAAAAAGGGGTAAACGTATATTGGGTAGATGACGCTTTGCAGCCGTTAACGAGTTCAAAGAAACAAGAGCTTGACAATCTTTTCGGTTTTAAAGGGTCAGAAAAGAGCTGAAAGAAAACCTCTCATTTTTATTCTCTTTAACGAGTCAAAAATGAAAAAATACTCAGCAATCTTTTCATCTTTTACGAGTCAGAAAAGAGCTTAAAGGTGACTCGTCCTGGAGGAACGAGTGGTATAAAGGGTAGCAACTGGCTCCAGCAATGGTGGAATGGCTCAAAACATGTAAAGGTCAAGAGGCTGGCTAATAAAACCACTCATCGCTGTAGTCCCTCATGAAAGGAAAAAACAACCAAGTGAAAGCATATGATCAGCCAAAGTGGTGGTGGTGATGGGATGAAACAACCAAGGCTCATCTATCAGAAATAAGCTGTTTAAAATGGCAATCACGAGATGTAAATTGGGCGTGGGTTCATTTTTACACAAGCTTGAACCATGGAAAACTCTGCTTGGATTTGGTTTCATGTTTACACAATCTTGAAATGAAAAACTATGCTTGCTATAAGTTCGCATGCCCCCAGCATAATGACTAAAATCATGGTACATGCCCCCCAAGCATCATTTCATTCAACTAGGTGGATGGAATGAAGGTTCACTTTCGAGATCTTAATCAAAGACTTGATTTGGAAAAGGGAGTTTTTTCATTTTTTAATGAGGTTGACACAATAAAAGAACTATCCTTAAGACCCTTGTTTCATTTTTTAACGAGCACAACACAAGACAAAGAACTATGCCCATAACTCCTTGGTTCATTTTTTAATGAGGTTGACAACAGGCCAAGAACTATCTTTGGACATCTGTTTCATTTTTTAACGAGGTTGATATAGGAAGAAACTATCCACGGACACCTTGATTCATTTTTTAACGAGGTTGACACTAGACCAAGAACTCTCCTCGTCAAAACTGTTCATGGACCATATGAGAACACGGCTCCCAAGAGGTCTTCACTAAAAATAAAGACCATGCTCTGGGAGGAATACATGGCAGCTGGTACTAATGACAGATCGGGTCCCAATGCCCTCAGTACCTGATGTACTAGACCATCTGCGTGATCATCAATGGAGGCAGAATGGGTAGCCACATAATTGACCTGTGGCAAGGAAGGTACAGCTTGCAAACAAGAGCCGATAGGGGATGATGGTGGAAAAGGAGATGCCTGGTGACTAATGAATGACAATTGATCAATAGTCACAATTCTTCCTTCATGCGGAAAACAAACCACACAGAAAAGTGAATAAACAAGAGCTCCCAAGACATAAATATAGTCGTGTCCAAGAAGAATATTGAAATCTAACGCAATTTGGATGACCGTCATGTCTATATAGACGGTCTTGGCTCCCAAAGTAATAGGGAACTTTGGAAGGATCCCTAAGGGTTGACTGGTTCCTTCGTTGAAAGCCAACAGATTTTGGGTGACAGGCACAAGCTGTGGGGAGCCCAAAGCTTGCCAAGTAGTGGAATACATGAGGCTAACAGATGCACCTTCATCCAATAGAGTGCCAGGTACTACCATAGTGTAGGTGTGTACTGTGATCTAGAAAGGCACATAAGATGGGAGGAGGAAAGTAGTCAAATGACTCTAGTCGAAAGAAACAACAGAACTACTTGGTAGGGGTATCATATGATTTCCCCCCTCCACTGCAGGAATAGAAGAAGGACTCTCCTGAACCATCGGGATGGGAGGGTCACTATTTGATTCTTGAGAATCTTAGGAGACGAGAAGAACATGAGAAATATGGTAATTATGTTCTTTCGGAACAAAGTGAGCAACTGGTGGTGAAACCAAGTCGACACTCTCTGCAACCAATGGTTGGTCAGGAATAGACACAAGAGAGTCAGGCTCAGGAAGAGCAAGGTGTGTAAGAGATGAATCTAAGTCAATCTCGTTATCAACCGGGGGAGGGTGAGAAGAAAGCCTCTAATAACCAACAGGGAGTTGGGGGTGAGAAGCCATAAGGATTGCCAAAAATTTGGAGTTTGTATCCATAAGAGGAAAAGGGTGAAGAAGATGGTTTCCTTCACATAATCTACAGGGAAATCTAGTCTTCCCTTTTTTCTTACCATCTCCAGCCAAGAGCGTAGCATCAACATGATCTCCAAAGGTTGATGACGATGGTCGATCCGAATTATGAGACCATACCTGTAAGACTCTGGGAATGTTAGGACAGTCTCGGAGGAGATGATCACCCTTACACAACAAGCAAGGGAATTTGACCTTCTGTGGAGGATCAGAAGGTTTTTCAATAGGGGGTGCATTTGGAGTAACCTTCACATGGTCGGCCCCTTGCTTAGCTAACTTCTTCTTCATCTTCTTCTTCTTCTTCTTAGCCTCTTGGTTACTGGATCTGAAAATTTCACCAGGCGAAGTAGAAGAGGAAGGTGAAGAAATAGGGGAAGAAGGCAAGGGGTCAACCTTAGAATCATCATGGCATGATTTGAATGAAGGAGACGGCGGGGCCAGAGTCGAGACACTCGGGATCACTGAAGTCGAAAGTAACTAGACAGGTAAACCAATGGTTAACCCAAGGAGGGACAACATTTCCATATAAGGAGCACCATCGTTTCTGAAGGAAGGAAAAGGACCAGGATTCCCTTCTAAGGGGAACCCTTGACTGGTAGACTCGGGAAATGTTGCCATTGGAGTCGATTCTGTTATCACTCAGGTTGTTCCCTTTGACTCCCAAGGGAATACGGCCGAGGTAACCACTAACCAATCTTTGGGTCACAGGTTCTAGCCTACCTATGACCAGAGAGGGCTCTCTCTTTCTGCTTTAGCTTTGTTTGTGTACTCTTTTAGGCTAGCTATGATGCTCAAGGTTTGTTTTTGGACTTTGTTGGATGATGATTTCAGTCAAGATATATATGTGCTCACTAGCATGTTCTAGGCCATTGGGCATGGAGTCAGTGGTCCTTTAGTTGTTTGGTGTGCTGTGTTGATACAGTAGTGATGCTACTGAGCTAGATAAGTGTCTGAGAAACAGCGCTTTGAAATTGTGATTAAATGTGATGTATCCAGTTTATGAAAGGCAATTAAGAATCTTCCAATAAACTGATATGCAGAAAAAGTGAGAATATTATTTAGAAGCAGTGAATAATTTCTAGATAACATTCATATTTGTAGAATTGATCAAAAACATGAGCAATTAAGAATTCATGTTCATAGTTAATTCTGAAGAAAACATTTACAACAATAAAAGATTGAGCACAAGGTGTAACCAAACATATCCTGCACTATCCCTTTTCTCTATTGCTAGATCAGTGAAACATGAGCATGATTTAATAACATAGGAAGACAAAACAGAGATTGAGGAAAACTTATTATTCCATCAGACAGCACAAGAATTCTGTAACAACATGCATGTCATCAGCCAGACATCAAATTTTCAGGAAATCCCTGAGCTGGTGCAACCCTTTGCATTAGATAATCTGAAAGTATACAATACATTTGCCTCAGAGTGAAAATCATCAACCCCTAATGCGTTGCTAAGGGGGGGATATATACAAAATTTATATGAAAAAATATCAAGGAAATGAGTTAATGGCTCATCAATGTTATGCCAACTCCTGGAGCCTTGTAGCTGAGAAAGTTATTGCTGTAGTAACTCTTTAGAGCTTTAGCTGTCCAAAATAGTCAGAAACTGTTGACTTGGTGGCTGTTGGAGTCAGCTGAGGATACGCTGTCCAAAATTTGCGTATTTTCTTCTCCTTTGGGCTAGTTGTCCTTGTCCATGTGCTGAGTCACCTTTCAGCTGCCTTCCATACTGACTTTATTTTGCTGTTCATCTTCTAGTGAGTTGGAGCTGGCAGTGACCGAGCAACTGAGGCTATCGTGGCAAAATTTGAAGCATTTCCTGCCACCAATCTTCCTTAGGCATTTGATGTCTTCGAATCTTTATTAAAGTTTCATCGGCCTCTGTATATCTGTAAAAATTTGGAGGAATTTCAAAAAGGTGATTTACCTCATTTTCAATAAAAAACAGACCTTCAAGTTTATTGTATAGGCTCTGTCCTGTTGGAGGCCCTGTTTCCTCAGAAGTACTGCCAGATGCAGTGATTTGATTTTCAATATAAGTTGCCATCCTGTTGGTAAATTGGTCTCGGGAGATCAGTCTTCCTGCACCGCTTAGTAGGCTGGGCAGTCCCTTTGCTTGCAGTGCTGCCATTTTGAGTTTATACTCATCCACCTCAGCCTGTATTTCATAGCATTTCCTCTCCACAGTTTGTACATAATTTCTGAGAGTTAGCACCTTTTTAGCTGTGAGGACAGCCTCTGTTCTGTTGACAATGCCGATGGCTGCCAGTTCCTCTTTTTCTTGCCTGTTCAAAAAATCTATCATTCTATTGGCCTGCTCAGGTCTGTCTCCCAGCACTGTTTTGGCCCTCTGAATCTCTGTCTGTGCTTGGCCAATTAAATCCATTTGCTCATGTATAGTTTTAATTGACCTCCATTGTTTAGTGATGGATTGGCCAATTTTGGCCCATAGAATTCTTTTTATTTCAGCCATGGCACTTTCTAGATTTAGCTCTTTCTCTAAGGCCTTTATCTTTTCTTTTAGGGCCTTTATTTCTCTGCCTTGTTCTGCCACAGTCATTTTTGATTTATCATATTTGGCATCCAGTTCTGCCAATTTTTCCTTGGCCTGTTTTATTTCATTTGCCTGGAGCTCCATTTCTTTAATGGCCTTAGTCAATTCTTCCACGCTTGTGCTGGAATCTGGAGCTGTTGTTGTTGCTGCTGCTTCTGTTGTGGGAGCCACTGCTGCCTCTGTAGTTGTTGCAGTGGTTGAAGTAGTTGGAGGAGCTTGGGATGTGGATTCTCCCTGCTTATCTTGTAATGCTCCTTCAAGCTCTTTCTCCAAATCGAGGACCTTCTGGTTTAGCTGCATTATGAGGTCCAGTTGCTCATTGACCTGCTTTTCCTTTTGTAGCTCTGCTGTTTGAGGCTGTTCTGTGGGCACCAGCTTCAACCTCTTCTTCAATGCATTGAGGTCATCCTCCTTTTTCTTCACAAGGGCCTTTACACCCTTTGGATTCGTAGGATCATGTCCTAGGTCGATAATGATGTCCTCAAGTGATTTTATTCTGTTATCTTTGGCTAGGGAGGACATTCTTTCAAAATCCAACTGAATGTTGGTATTTTTCAGTGACTCTTTTAGTTCATGGGCCATGGTTGCCCTATCCACCAAGGTTGCATAAACCATCTCTCCAGTTTGCTTGTGGAGTTCTATTTGGTCCATGGGATGGATGTCTTTGGCCATGACCTCCACCCTTGTCTTCACATAATCTGCAGCTGATTTTGGATGGGGCACTGTAGGTTTGAAATGACTGAGGATCATTTTCTCCTCTTGAATGTCATATACAGACATTAGCCTTTCTTTTTGGGCTGGTGTTGCATTTAGAAATTGTTTATAGACTTCCACCCTCAGCAAGTCATTATGTGCCTTTATTTTCTTGAAAGAAGCCTTAGTGCTTTTGGGCTTCTTGCTCTGCTGAGAGGAGGAGGACACCTCCAAACCAAGTTGTAATCCTTGCTCCTGCTGAAAGGAACTTGTACCTGTATGTTGGTTGCCCTCCCTTTCTTTCCTTGAACTATCAAGGACTTCTTCAGCGATGTCTTCTACCTCCGGGGAGTCAAGCCTTTGCCTTTTGGTCCCCGGTTGTTGGGAGGATCCACTAGCAAGAGTGGACTCTTCTCTATCTCTTTTCATACCCCTCTCCTCATGTGCTGGGGTCTGCAAAATTGGAGCTGCTGGTAGCTCAGTTTGTGGAGGGGGAGTCTGCTCTTGTTGCTGCTCTGGTCGCTGCCCTTGTTGCTGCCTTTGTTGCTGCTCACTTGAAGGGGCAGGCTTTTCTTTCACTGTTTCTTCTTCAACACCCATTATTACTTTCCCTTTGTCCGTACCTGGTGCTGCTGTAGAAGGTACCCGTGTGGTTGGTGCAGTTGTTGTGGCCGAGGTCCCTTCTCCTGCTGAGTGCGGTCGTTTGAAGGGTACCTGCTGCACATAATCTAGGTCAAGAGTCTTTTCCAATTCCTTGACATTCTTTTGCATTATCTCTTCTTCAGTTAATTTTTCAACTAAAGTATCCTGCTGCCATTCTTGCTGGTTGGCATATTTTTCAATATGTGGATATTTGCAATGCCTATAACCTAGTAGCCTGTACTTGAATCTTCTAGCAGTAATGAAGCCTTCAGGGTCGTAAGGGACCCACCGGAAGCTGTGTGATAGCTTGTATTTTTCTTGGAGGATTAGGTCAGCATCTTCCCATCCTTCTTTTTTATTCATGATGAAGGGGCCCAAGTGGTGTTTGAACTTGAGATGGGCTTTCTTTTTAGAGCTGTGAAAGTGAGTGAGGTCAGAGTGAATTAACTGCCTATAATACTCCAAGGCAAATATCCTCATGGGCACATATTTTGGGAGCCTGTATGGACAGAGCTCATAGCCATAGACTCTAATGACTGTATGATCCTCATATAGGTACCAATCACCTATTTTCTAATTATTGGAGAGCTGCAGGACCTTCTGTATTTCAAATGATATTCTGGGAGGAGGGGACCTCATCAATAAGCAAGAGACAGGGTATACAAATTGATCAATAAATTCACAATAGGAATAGGGTGAATTTGTACTTCGTGAAAGACAGATGTCCAGAAGATAATAGATCTTCTTTCCCCTTTAGAGTCCAGCTTTTTGATGTAGCATGGAAAAACCTCGGACTGATAGTACATGAAAAGGTGGTAGATATAAGATGAATATTTGAAGACACCCTGTCTGTCTACTTTGCACATCTGATCATGAATCTTGTTAGCTATGAACTTGGCAAAGTTATATTTGCGGGCAGGGGGTTGGCCTGGGCTGTAAGCAGCTAACAATACCAGCATTGTTTCATCCACATGCTCACTGGTTCTGTATCCCAACACATAAGCAATCATGTCCAACAAAAGTCTGCCTACCTCAGTAAAATAGACATCCAAGTAGGGAGGTGGCCCTGTGGGCTGGCATTCAGGCCTCATAAATGTCTTGGTGATTTTATGGATATCCTCACTGGTCATCTTGGCACCATTGTGCAGCAGATAATTCACAGAAAAAGGGAACAGCAGCTCAGTTTGATCAAAGTTGAGCATCTTATTGATGGATTCAGGATTAATGTGAAAGAGGATGCTCCCAGATGGAGACTTAACAGCTCTGTGCTGTACATCATAATTTTCAGCACATAGGCGGATAACCTCTGGAAAAATGTTGACAGAGGGGAGACAATAGTGTGGCATATTTGATTCCCATATCCCATATGTATCCTTGCCATTCAGGTAGTCATCTCTCAATTTCCTGAAGGTCTGCAAATAGTCCCTGTTACCCACAAAGTCTTGGATGAGGTAGTCCCTGTCAGCAAGAGGCAAGGACTCCAGGTCTTTATTTGGTGCATTTATAGGAGCAACAGTGAGGGCTGTGGGTGCAGGAGCAGCCATTATGTAGTCTGAATTTGAAGAAGGTGATTGCAATGGTTTGCAAGGTTCCTCAAATCCTAAGTGACAGGCTTACTGTAGATAATGCTTGAAATTTTCTTCACAGTGGAATAAGCAGGCTTGGCAGACTTGTCTCTGATATTTTTTGGTAAATTTACAGGGATTGTGAATTGATGAGGATGATTGCAGAGGGTGCGCGGGCTTCAGTTTGGTGACATGCAACCTAGGTCCACCACCCGGCAAAAGGGAACAATGCCGGGCAACTTGGGGCTAAATTTGTAATTTTCAAGCTGTGAATTATCGTTCGAGTATCAATTCTATGGAGATGGGGAATTGTGGGTGGATTTAATTGCAAATCAAGTAGTAGACAGTGTGCAATTTAGGATTTGAATGATGCTTATTGGAGAATTCACATAGAAATGGCATGCATAGGGGCGAAACAAGGAACTTGCGGTGAATACCTGGAAAAATAGCACGGAACGCCTTCGGGCCGAACAGGGGGAGCTCACTGCAGCTGAATTGACAGGTTGTGGCAGCCGTAACTTCGAATTTGATGGCTCGGAAGCAGTTTCGCGGTGAACAGGTTAACAATGACTGCGTCCTTTTCGCGCGAAAATGACAAGAAACGGCTAGTTTGGGCGTTTTTAACGGCAAATTTGGACAAAAGGGGTCATTGGTGCTTTTTCTGCCAATGACGTCAGCATGACATCAAGGCGGGCCCGAGGTACGGAGGGTGATGTGGACGCTGAGCTGGAGGCCAGCGTGGCTGGACACGGTGGCGGGCGGAGGCGGTGGCAGGGCTACGTGGAGGGCCACGGGGCGCGGGGGCGGGCGGAGTGGCATGACGTCATGGTGACGTGTGGTTGACGTGTAGGAGGGGCGGTATCGGGGAGGGTGGTAAGCGGTCTCCCCACACCACCTTTGGGCAAAGGCGGTATCGGGGAGGGGGGCTCCGAACAACCCCGCCGCTTGCCACGCGTCCTGGGTACGACCCCCAATACCGCCATTCCCTGGACGTTAAATGGCGACGGGTCGAGATCTGAGATTGACCGCCCACCGTTGGATCGGGGGCGGCAGACGATCAACGGTTGGCGGGCACTATTGGTCAAAGGCGCAGTTTTGGGTTGGGTCCCGCCCGACTATTTAAATATTCAATTTAATATTTGTGGCGTGGGACTATAGGTTTTGGGGTTTTGTGGGTTTTTTCAGGGTATGAGTTAATCTGTGGGGGAAAAAGAGGTTAAAAGTGGGTTTAAGCAGAGGGAAAGGGGTTTTTTGATGAAATTCTTTTTAAGAAAAGAGGGGAGATGATGGATTAGGGGGAGGTTATTACTCTAACCAGAGGTTAGAGTAATCCCATGACAGGGTTGACCATAGTCCCTGGTGGACTAATGTCTCCCTTAACAAATTTATTTAGCTATAGTGCTAAAAGGGGGGATATTTATACCTGTTTAGGGGTTTATACACCATGGTGTTATAATAGTAGGGGGAAGGGAAACATAAGGGATTTAGTGTAGATACAGTCACTAGTTAGTACTGGGGGGAATGAGAATGGGAAATGGTGTTTACTAAGCTTTTTGGGACTCAAACTTAGTTAGGAAGTAGATCAAAATGAAAATAATTTTTACACAAGAAATGTGGCTTCTTTTCAAAGAAAGAAGTCGTTTATGAGATAAAATTTGTACAAATGAAGAGTATAAGGAGGACTGATCAGGAATATCCTGCAGTGCTCATGGGAGGTTAGTAAGAAACTTCGAGGGGAATGAGGGAAGTTAGTGATGACTTTAGCACTTTGCCACTTAGGCCACTGCTCTTGCCTTTCCTGTTGGTGGCCACTTTGATTTGTTCCAAGTGATGTCCTTGGATTTAGCTTTCTGCAACCTTCCACTGCCTACCCTGCCTATCTCCTAGCATTTTTTGTTACTTCAGGGAGGGTGCACTTGGACTTGCAAACCCTTATGTGCCTTTTCCTTTCCGTTGGCTTTTCTTTTGATTTCCTATCTAAGGCTAACCTTATTGCTTCCAAGGCCCCAAATTAAACAGTTGGGAACCTCCTTACTCTACCTAACTACTTTATCTGCCAGGATTGAACTGTTTGGACAGACTTGTTTCTCTAATCTATAACAAAAATTGAAACATGGCCTGACCCAGCTTAGGCTGTTGGATCACCCATTAGGAAAATAGGGCAGCATCAACCAAATGTAAATGTGTGTCTTCCATCAGAATATGAGATCTTTGAATCACCAAAGTAGATCATATTGGCACTTCCCATGCCAATCATGAAAAATGAAACCTATTGGTATAGGTAGCTAACAGTGGCTCCACTTGGGGATGGTTTTTCTTCTTGAAAGACCAAGAACAGCAGGTCAGAATGCCTTGGCCCTTGATCTGTTCTTACCAAAATTTGAAAATTCTCTCTTTGTACTTCAAAACTAGAGGCTATTACCTCTGTGGAATTTCTGGCATGTAAAGCCCCTTTCTGCTTATTTATAGTGACTTCTCAAACTGAACTATTTATATGCTGAAAGAAAATATATACAGCTGATTATGTACAGAAGGGGAAACCCTGTTATATACATGGAAAGTAGTCGAAATAGTGCTTCAACATCCTGTCATTTACAGGACCTTCACCTAAGTCAGTGCCATCCAAATTTTCCAAAAAATAAGTGTTATTTCCCTGTATTGCTTGTATGACAAAAGGCCCTCTCCAAAGGGAGTCAAATTTGCCATGCTTACCCTTGTCTTCTCTTCTTGAATCCCACTTAAGCACTTTGTCCCCTATGAAGAAATCTTCAGCCTTAGTTCTTCTGTCAAAGGATTTTTTCAGCTTTTCTTGTAGGATTTGAACTCTGCTGTACACTTGATCTCTGGTTTGCTGCAGACATATTATCTGATTGATCCTTCTTTTCATGTCATTTGGATCAGTTTGACTTTCTTGGAGTAACTTCATGACAGGGACCCCTAGTGATGAAGGAAATTTGGCTTCTAATCCATAAACTAACTCATATGGGCTGACCCCAATGGACCTCTTGGTTGTTAGTCTATCTGCCCATAAGGCATTCACAAGCTTCTTATGCCAATTCTTCTTATTTTCTTCCAACACCTTCTTTATGATGTTCACAAGGCTTTTATTTGATGATTCAGCTAGGCCATTCCCTTGAGGGTAGTATGCAGTGGAATGGCCCAAAGTAATATGAAATTTGTGGCAGAAGTTCACCATCTTCTTGGATCTAAAAGCAGCAGCATTGTCTGTTATTATCTTGTTGGGGCAGCCAAATCTAGACAATATGTTATTCTCCAAAAACTGAATGATTGTTGAATCATTTGCCTGTCTACATGGGATGGCTTCAATCCATTTGGTGAAGTAGTCTGTGGCTGTGAGGATCCATCTATGTTGGCCTGAAGATGAGGGATGAATTTCCCCAATGAAATCCAAGCCCCATTGCTGAAACGGTCTCTCTGTTGCAATAGGCCTCAAAGGGAGTGGCAGTAACTTTTTCTTTCCCTCAAATATTTGACATTTGTGGCATGAGGTAGAAAACTTTTTAACATCAGAGAACAAGGTGGGCCAATAGTAACCAGCCCTCAATATTTTATCCACAGTGGACTTCCAATACAAGTGACCACCACAATCACCTGCATGAAATTCTTCCATGATTTTATTAGTCTCACTCTCAATTAAGCAGTTTAACAATATACCCTCATGGTTTTTCCAAAGCAAATTGCCACCCATGACACAAAATTTTGAAGCTTTCATTTTTAGGAACCTACATTTAGTTCTGGACAATCCTGGGGGAGCACACAGGTTTTGTAACACATAACATATATCAGAATACCAAGGGGATTGTTCAAAGGCTACGTTGATCTTTGGAGTCGGCAGCTCCGGTTCACTGTCCAGTTGGTTGATGTCCAAGGCCTGGAAGTTTGTTTCAGACATTAATTTGGCCAAACCTTGCCCTTTTACCAGCTTTGTAGGTTTTATTTCAATGTCAAATTCTAAAATATTGGCAATCCATTTTCCTCTTCTGCCCTCTAAGTTCTCTTGAGTAAGTATGTCTTTCACAATGGGACTTGGAACATAAGCTATAACATGAGAGTATAGGATATAAATCCTAAAGTCTTTGATAGCTTTGACCAAAGCATATGCTTGCTTTTCCATGATCTGATATTTCAGGGGTGCATCTCTGAGGGCTCTACTAAAGAAATCAATGGGTTTTTCATTTCCTTGTTCATCTTTCTGTAATAGGACAACAACAATAGTATGGTGGGAGGCAAAAGAGAAAATGATGAACTCTTTGTCAAATTGTGGATTTGTTAAGACTGGAGTTTGGGTAAGGGCCAATTTTATTCCTTCAAAAGCTTGATTTGCTTCTACCGTCCATTTTACTTTTGAATCCTTTTTTAGCATGTTATTTAGCAATCTGCTCAATTCTGCCAAATTTGGGATAAATCTCCTTAGGAAGTTGATCTTCCCCAAGAATGCTTGTAATTCTTTGATGTTTCTTGGGTGGGGCATTTGCAAGATGGCCTGTATTCTATCTGGGTCAATCCTAATGCCATCCTTTGAAATAATATGACCCAATAACTTGCCTTCTTCCAAACCAAACAGGGATTTCTTGGGATTTAAGGAAATTCCACACTTCCTACAAGTTATGAATATTTGCCTTAGATGTTTCAAATGTTCTTGATCAGATTTTGAGAAAGGTGTGAGGTCATCTAAATAGATGACAAGGAAATCATGAATTTCTTTGGCAAATGCTATATCCATTGCTCTTTGAAAGGTAGCTCCTGCATTTTTCAACCCAAAAGGCATTTTGACATATTTGAAGGTTCCCCATGGGGTTGTAAATGCTGTTTTGTCCTGATCATCAGGGTGAACTAGGATCTAGTTAAAACCTGAGAATCCATCAAGTAAAGAAATTCTTGAGGCCCCCACTACTCTTTGCAAGATGTGATCCATCTTGGGTAAGGGGTAATTATCTTTTAGAGACACTTGATTTAAGTTCCTTAGGTCCACACAAAGCCTTATTTCACTAGTTTTCTTTCTTGTAGGGACCAAATTTGAAATCCACTCAGAAAATCTGATTGGTGCTATGATGCCAGCTTTAAACATTTTTTGTACCTCTTTTTCAATTGAAGGGAGAAGCATGGGATTTATCCTTCTCAATTTTTGCTTGAATGGCTTTTGATTAGGCTTGAGGGGAATGGTGTGTTGGATAACAGAGGTGTCAGAGGATTTTAAATCCTCATAGCTCCATGCAAAGACATCCTGAAACTCTTTGAAGAGGTCAATGTATTTAGGTTTCTGATCCGGTGGTAAAGATGCAGACAATTTAATTATCTTGGGTTTTTCAATAGTTCCAATGTTGCATTCTTCAATGGCAGCATTAAGGGGCTACAATTTTGGTTTGCTAGGGACATCATTTGAGTCAAACATGTCCTCTAATGGAGCTAGGCCTGTTGGAAGAAAATTGTCTTTCAATTGTATAACTTCAGCTTCAGCATCAGCTATTTCCTCACAACTGATTTGTTTAAGTTCTTGTATGTTTTCTTTGTCAAAAATTGTTGGATGTAGCATTTGGTTTGCTGTTTTGGGTGAAATATTTGTTTGATACTGTTCATCTAGTATTTGTGAATCACTTGCAGCCTCTGTATCAATGTTTAGTCTTGAAAATTCTTGCTGCAAAGTCAAAAAATTGTTTATTTGTGTATCATCCTCAAACACTTGCCAATCCTTGACATTGTTTGGGACAGATGGTCTGTGTTTTATCTCAGCTGTAAAGCAATGCTGGGGTTCAAAAGGTAGTTTACAAGTGCTTGCAAATGTAGCCAAACTATGAGCATGCAGGTTATGGGTTCTAGGAATTTTGGTAATTTGAAATTCGGTGAAGGAATTTAGTAGTTCAGCAGCAGCAGATCTATAAGATCTCAGTCTTTTGTCATTGGTGACAAAATTACCCTTTACTTGTTGGATAACTAGGTCTGAGTCTCCTAGGATTGAAACTTTCATGGCTTGTAAGGATTTTACTAGCTTGAGGCCTAGTAAGAGAGCTTCATATTCCGCCATATTGTTGGTGCACCTGAAGTTTAACCTATAGGCTCGGCCTTCTGCATGACTGTTTTGTTTATTATGTATCCAAACCCCTGCTCCTGCTCCTAATTTGTTGACTGACCCATCAAATTCGAGAAACCAGAGGACTTCTTGGTTAAGGGAAGAATTTTCAACTGTTATGGGAGTTAGCATCAACAACTTAAGATCTTGGCTTACATTTGGTTTTCCTTCTTGAACAGTTTTGTTAATTGATTTCTCAATCATTATTTCTTGAACAGCAGTTTCTTCATTTATATGCTGATCTTGTTTGAGTGTCTGGTTTTCTCCATCATTTGTGGGACCTGTATTATCATTGAAGAGAATATAGGAGTCTATGTTAGAATGGACAGCATATATGGGAAAGTTTTGAGGTTTTTCTTCACTGCTGACCATATATTTCATAAGTGACTCTCTATATAACCTCTTGGGTTGACCAAAAACTGAGATGGTGGCATATGACATGTCTAATTGTAGGGAGCCTTGGAGTTTAGCCCCCCATGATCTTGATAACAACATCCCATATTTGGGTGGGATATCAGCAACTACAACATCCATTAGAATTGTTTTATTTGGGTACTGAACAAGGGACACACATAAGTCTTTTATTAAGCCTAGACACTTAACTTGGCTGGAGTCAAATGAGAATAGGTCCTTATATGGTCTTGTAATATCTAGATTCAATCTCTCCATGACTGATTTTGGCATCAGGTTGTGAGAGGCACCTGAGTCAAACATTGCATTGTGTAGTACCTTATCATGAATATGCAGGCTGACATAGAAAGGTAAGATCCCTGTAACTGTTGTCTTTCCATCAACCTCTGGACCGAAAAGCAATTCTGGGGTGTCATCAAGCACATTGACGTTATCTTTATTACGAGTAAGTTGTAGGGACTTCTTGATTTGTTGTTTATAAATGTCATGCTTGGCTAGTTCTGAAAGAGGAATAGCTACCTTCAATTTGCCAATCTCAGCTTCTAAGTCAAAGGGTTTTTCAGATTGGATCTTGGTGTTGTGGATGACAGCCTTTTCCTTGTTCACTAAGTCTTCTTCTTGATTCTTATCTTGATCTTGAAGCTTGTCCTTCTTACTCATCTCTTGAGGAGTGTTACTTGGATTAGGCTGCAAGGGTGATGTAGCCATAGGCTGTTGTTTTGAGGAAAATGATTCAGTGACTTCTTCAATGGTTACTTCCTTTGTAACTGAATCAGTTGTGTCATTTGGCTCTGTGACTATGGCTCTTTTGGGCTGCTGGCTATCCTTTGTCTTTTCAGGCTGTGTTATATTTACAGTTCTGCTCCTTAGCTTGTATTGTTTATGAACTTCATAAACAGCTGTGTCATAGCCTTGTTTAAAGTCAAACGACTCACCTGACCTGGTTTGGAACTGCTTGATGTCATCATCCTTATGATCTTCTTGACTCAGAAAAACTTGCTGCTCATCATTCAGGCCCATTAGGTTAATGTGGGTATCATCTGTTTGCTCATTCGAAGTGGATGCCTCAGTATAGTTTTCCTGGAACGGAGGTCTTATGTCTGGATCAGAACCGGCCTTGCCAACGTTTGGGTTTTGATTTCTCCTAAAATTTGGATTCCTGATAGGGTTATTTTGTGGTGCTTCCCATGATGACTTTCTCTCAACTGACTCTACTCTATCACCCAATCTCTTCATACCAGTGAGTATTGCATCCAGTTTTTGATCAAAGGCTGAGGGTTCTTCTTTGAAGGTGGTTCTCTTTTCCAATCTTGCCCTGTTTCTTTTGGAAATCAGGTTAGCCTCTACTGTGACAGCAACCTTTTGGGCCTCTTCAAGGGTTTCAGGGGCTCTTTCCTTCAACTGATATGCCATATCAGGGTCAAAACCATCAGGAAATTTGTACAAGGCTAAATCGGGAGGAGGTCTTAAATTCTGTGGTATTGCATTATATACATTGTTGAATCTTGCACAATACTCCAAAACGGTCTCTTGAGGACCTCGTTTGACTGTGTCATATTCACCAAGTATGTGCAGGGGATCTTTCTTTTTCTCCCATCTGTTAGTAAAGGCTTGATAAAGCTCATCAGGAGTTGTGATGGTATTTACTGTCAGGGATCTAAACCAAGTTCTTACATCCCCTGTCAGGCTCTGAACAAAGATTCTCATTCTCACACTGTCATCATCTATTTCATAGTTCTCAAAATGGTCTTGCATCCTTTTGGCATGCTGAATTGCTGTGAAAGGGCCAGTGGAGTCAAAATATGAGATCTTGGATTGGTAGTCCTGAGGTAGGGCTGCAGCATTAGCAGGCAACTGCAGGGGTGCATATCTATTAGCCATATTTGCAGGATTTATAGGATTGACAGGGATAACTGGGATAACATGAACGACTGGTACAACAGGGGTAATGGGAACGGTAGAAACTAGAGTGTTGGTCAAGGGAATATGTGCAGTGGATGGAGGTGTGAAAGGAGGGCTTTGAGATGTAGATGGTGAACTGGGGGAAACAGGGGCAGACCGAAATAGAACCTTGATTGGAGTTGGAACAGGGTTTGGGTAAGCTATCTCAGGACTCAAATCAACAACAGTTTCCTGTCCTTGCTGCTTCCTAATGATTTTAGGGATTATATTAGGATTTTCAAAAACAGTTGGTGGATTGGGGTCAAGATTTGACCTTGTATATCGCGGATTCTTCTTGGGAGCCAGCTTCTGAACTAGTTTTTGAGTATGTTTTTGGAATATTTTGTGTCTACAAGGGCCAGACAAGATTTTGGAATGGCTGTGTATATCTTAAAGCTAGCATGAAGATTGACTGAAGCAGCTCTAAGAAATATACAGAAATTAGAAAATCCTGAGGAACTCCCCAGTGGAGTCGCCAATTATGTTATCACTCAGGTTGTTCCCTTTGACTCCCAAGGGAATACGGCCGAGGTAACCACTAACCAATCTTTGGGTCACAGGTTCTAGCCTACCTATGACCAGAGAGGGCTCTCTCTTTCTGCTTTAGCTTTGTTTGTGTACTCTTTTAGGCTAGCTATGATGCTCAAGGTTTGTTTTTGGACTTTGTTGGATGATGATTTCAGTCAAGATATATATGTGCTCACTAGCATGTTCTAGGCCATTGGGCATGGAGTCAGTGGTCCTTTAGTTGTTTGGTGTGCTGTGTTGATACAGTAGTGATGCTACAGAGCTAGATAAGTGTCTGAGAAACAGCGCTTTGAAATTGTGATTAAATGTGATGTATCCAGTTTATGAAAGGCAATTAAGAATCTTCCAATAAACTGATATGCAAAAAAAGTGAGAATATTATTTAGAAGCAGTGAAGAATTTCTAGATAACATTCATATTTGTAGAATTAATGAAAAACATGAGCAATTAAGAATTCATGTTCATAGTTAATTCTGAAGAAAACATTTACAGCAATAAAAGATTGAGCACAAGGTGTAACCAAACATATCCTGCACTATCCCTTTTCTCTATTGCTAGATCAGTGAAACATGAGCATGATTTAATAACATAAGAAGACAAAACAGAGATTGAGGAAAACTTATTATTCCATCAGACAGCACAAGAATTCTGTAACAGCACGCATGTCATCAGCCAGACATCAAATTTTCAGGAAATCCCTGAGCTGGTGCAGCCCTTTGCATTAGATAATCTGAAAGTATACAATACATTTGCCTCATAGTGAAAATCATCAACCCCTAATGCGTTGCTAAGGGGGGGATATATACAAAATTTATGTGAAAAAATATCAAGGAAATGAGTTAATGGCTCATCAATGTTATGCCAACTCCTGGAGCCTTGTAGCTGAGAAAGTTATTGCTGTAGTAACTCTTTAGAGCTTTAGCTGTCCAAAATAGTCAGAAACTGTTGACTTGGTGGCTGTTGGAGTCGGTTGAGGATATGCTGTCCAAAATTTGCATATTTTCTTATCCTTTGGGCTAGCTGTCGTTGTCCATGTGCTGAGTCACCTTTCAGCTGCCTTAAATACTGACTTTATTTTGTTGTTTGTCTTCTAGTGAGTTGGAGCTAGCAGTGACCGAGCAACTGAGGCTATCGTGGCAAAATTTGAAGCATTGCCTGCCACCAATCTTCCTTAGGCATTTGATGTCTTCGAATCTTTATTAAAGTTTCATCGGCCTCTGTATATCTGTAAAAATTTGGAGGAATTTCAAAAAGGTGATTTACCTCATTTTCAATAAAAAACAGACCTTCAAGTTTATTGTATAGGCTCTGTCTTGTTGGAGGCCCTGTTTCCTCAGAAGTACTGCCAGATGCAGTGATTTGATTTTCAATATAAGTTGCCACCCTGTTGGTAAATTGGTCTCGGGAGATCAGTCTTCCTGCACCGCTTAGTAGGCTGGGCAGTCCCTTTGCTTGCAGTGCTGCCATTTTGAGTTTATACTCATCCACCTCAGCCTGTATTTCATAGCATTTCCTCTCCACAGTTTGTACATAATTTCTGAGAGTTAGCACCTTTTTAGCTTTGAGGACAGCCTCTGTTCTGTTGACAATGCCGATGGCTGCTAGTTCCTCTTTTTCTAGCCTGTTCAAAAAATCTATCATTCTATTGGCTTGCTCAGGTCTGTCTCCCAGCACTGTTTTGGCCCTCTGAATCTCTGTCTGTGCTTGGCCAATTAAATCCATTTGCTCATGTATATTTTTAATTGACCTCCATTGTTTAGTGATGGATTGGCCAATTTTGGCCCATAGAATTCTTTTAATTTGAGCCATGGAACTTTCTAGATTTAGCTCTTTCTCTAAGGCCTTTATCTTTTCTTTTAGGGCCTTTATTTCTCTGCCTTGTTCTGCCACAGTCATTTTTGATTTATCATATTTGGCATGCAGTTCTACCAATTTTTCCTTGGCCTGTTTTATTTCATTTGCCTGGAGCTCCATTTCTTTAATGGCCTTAGTCAATTCTTCCACGCTTGTGCTAGAATCTGGAGCTGTTGTTGTTGCTGCTGCTTCTGTTGTGGGAGCCACTGCTGCTTCTGTAGTTGTTGCAGTGGTTGAAGTAGTTGGAGGAGCTTGGGATGTGGATTCTCCCTGCTTATCTTGTAACGCTCCTTCAAGCTCTTTCTCCAAATCGAGGACCTTCTGGTTTAGCTGCATTATGAGGTCCAGTTGCTCATCGACCTACTTTTCCTTTTGTAGCTCTGCTGTTTGAGGGTGTTCTGTGGGCAGCAGCTTCAACCTCTTCTTCAATGCATTGAGGTCATCCTCCTTTTTCTTCATAAGGGCCTTTACACCCTTTGGATCCGTAGGATCATGTCCTAGGTTGATAATGATGTCCTCAAGTGATTTTATTCTGTTATCTTTGGCTAGGGAGGACATTCTTTCAAAATCCAACTGAATGTTGGTATTTTTCAGTGACTCTTTTAGTTCATGGGCCATGGTTTCCCTGTCCACCAAGGTTGCATAAACCTTCTCTCGAGTTTGCTTATGGAGTTCTATTTGGTCCATGGTATGGATGTCTTTGGCCATGACCTCCACCCTTGTCTTCACATAATCTGCAGCTGATTTTGGATGGGGTCCTGTAGGTTTGAAATGACTGAGGATCATTTTCTCCTCTTGAATGTCATATACAGACATTAGCCTTTCTTTCTGGGCTGGTGTCGCATTTAGAAATTGTTTATAGACTTCCACCCTCAGCAAGTCATTATGTGCCTTTATTTGCTTGAAAGAAGGCTTAGTGCTTTTGGGCTTCTTGCTCTACTGAGAGGAGGAGGACACCTCCAAACCAAGTTGTAATCCTTGATCCTGCTGAAAGGAGCTTGTACCTATATGTTGGCTGCCCTCCCTGTCTCTCCTTGAACTCTCAAGGACTTCTTCAGTGATGTCTTCTACCTCTGGGGAGTCAAGCCTTTGCCTTTTGGTCCCCGGTTGTTGGGAGGATCCACTAGCAGGAGTGGACTCTTCTCTATCTCTTTTCATACCCCTCTCCTCATGTGCTGGGGTCTGCAAAATTGGAGCTGCTGGTAGCTCAGTTTGTGGAGGGGGAGTTTGCTCTTGTTGCTGCTCTGGTTGCTGCCCTTGTTGCTGCCCTTGTTGCTGCTCACTTGAAGGGGCAGGCTTTTCTTTCACTGTTTCTTCTTCAGCACCCATTATTCCTTTCCCTTTGTCCGTACCTGGTGCTGCTGTAGAAGGTGCCCGTGTGGTTGGTGCAGTTGTTGTGGCCGAGGTCCCTTCTCCTGCTGAGTGCGGTCGTTTGAAGGGTACCTGCTGCACAGAATCTAGGTCAAGAGTCTTTTCCAATTCCTTGACATTCTTTTGCATTATCTCTTCTTCAGTTAATTTTTCAACTAAAGTATCCTGCTGCCATTCTTGCTGGTTGGCATATTTTTCAATATGTGGATATTTGCAATGCTTATAACCTAGTAGCCTGTACTTGACTCTTCTAGCAGTAATGAAGCCTTCAGAGTCGTAAGGGACTCACCGGAAGCTGTGTGATAGCTTGTATTTGTCTTTGAGGATTAGGTCAGCATCTTCCCATCCTTCTTTTTTATTCATGATGAAGGGGCCCAAGTGGTGTTTGAACTTGAGATGGGCTTTCTTTTTAGAGCTGTGAAAGTGAGTGAGGTCAGAGTGAATTAACTACCTATAATACTGCAAGGCAAATATCCTCATGGGCACATATTTTGGGAGCTTGTATGGACAGAGCTCACAGCCATAGACTCTGATGACTGTATGATCCTCATATAGGTACCAATCACCTATTTTGTAATTCTTGGAGAGCTGCAGGACCTTCTGTATTTCAAATGATATTCTGGGAGGAGGGGACCTCATCAATAAGCAAGAGACAGGGTATACAAATTGATCAATAAATTCACAATAGGAATAGGGTGAATTTTGTACTTCGTGAAAGACAGATGTCCAGAAGATAACAGATCTTCTTTCCCCTTTAGAGTCCAGCTTTTTGATGTAGCATGGAAAAACCTCAGACTGATAGTACATGAAAAGGTGGTAGATATAAGATGAATATTTGAAGACACCCTGTCTGTCTACTTTGCACAACTGATCATGAATCTTGTTAGCTATGAACTTGGCAAAGTTATATTTGCGGGCAGGGGGTTGGCCTGGGCTGTAAGTAGCTAACAATACCAGCATTGTTTCATCCACATGCTCACTGGTTCTGTATCCCAACACATAAGCAATCATGTCCAACAAAAGTCTTCCTACCTCAGTAAAATAGACATCCAAGTAGGGAGGTGGCCCTGTGGGTTGGCATTCAGGCCTCATAAATTTCTTGGTGATTTTCTGGATATCCTCACTGGTCATCTTGGCACCAGTGTCCAGCAGATAATTCACGGAAAAAGGGAACATCAGCTCAGTTCGATCAAAGTTGAGCATCTTATTAATGGATTCAGGATTAATGTGAAAGAGGATGCTCCCAGATGGAGACTTAATAGCTCTGTGCTGTACATCATAATTTTCAGCACATAGGCGGATAACCTCTGGAAAAATGTTGACAGACGGGAGACAATAGTGTGGCAGATTTGATTCCCATATCCCATATGTATCCTTGCCATTCAGGTAGTCATCTCTCAATTTCCTGAAGGTCTGCAAATAGTCCCTGTTACCCACAAAGTCTTGGATGAGGTAGTCCCTGTCAGCAAGAGGCAAGGACTCCAGGTCTTTATTTGGTGCATTTATAGGAGCAACAGTGAGGGATGTGGGTGCAGGAGCAGCCATTATGTAGTCTGAATTTGAACAAGGTGATTGCAATGGTTTGCAAGGTTCCTCAAAGCCTAAGTGACAGGCTTACTGTAGATAATGCTTGAAATTTTCTTCACAGTGGAATAAGCAGGCTTGGCAGACTTGTCTCTGCTATTTTTTGGTAAATTTACAGGGATTGTGAATTGATGAGGATGATTGCAGAGGGTGCGCGGGCTTCAGTTTGGTGACATGCAACCTAGGGCCGCCACCCGGCAAAAGGGAACAATGCCGGGCAACTCGGGGCTAAATTTGTAATTTTCAAGCCGTGAATTATCGTTCGAGTATCAATTCTATGGAGCTGGGGCAATGTGGGTGGATTTAATTGCAAATCAAGTAGTAGACAGTGTGCAATTTAGGATTTGAATGATGCTTATTGGAGAATTCGCATAGAAATGGCATGCATAGGGGCGAAACAAGGAACTTGCGGTGAATACCTGGAAAAATAGCACGGAACACCTTCGGGCCGAACAGGGGGAGCTCACTACAGTTGAATTGACAGGTTGTGGCAGCCGTAACTTCGAATTTGATGGCTCGGAAGTAGTTTCGCGGTGAACAGGTTAACAATGGCTGCGTTCCTTTTTGCGCGAAAATGACAACAAACGGCTAGTTTGGGCGTTTTTAACGGCAAATTTGGACAAAAGGGGTCATTGGCGCTTTTTCCGCCAATGACGTCAGAATGACGTCAAGGCGGGCCCGAGGTACGGAGGGTGATGTGGACGCTGAGCTGGAGGCCAGCGTGGCTGGACACGGTGGCCGGCGGAGGCGGTGGCAGGGCTACGTGAAGGGCCACGGGGCGCGGGGGCGAGCAGAGTGGCATGACGTCATGGTGACGTGTGGTTGACGTGTAGGAGGGGCGGTATCAGGGAGGGTGGTAAGTGGTCTCCCCGCACCACCTTTGGGCAAAGGCGGTATCGGGGAGGGGGGCTCTGAACAACCCCGTCGCTTGGCACACGTCCTGGGTACTACCCCCAATACCACCATTCCCCGGACGTTAAATGGAGACGGGTCGAGATCTGAGATTGACGGCCCACCGTTGGATTGTGGGCAGCGGACGATCAACGGTTGGCGGGCACTGTTGGTCAAAGGCGCAGTTTTGGGTTGGGTCCCGCCCGACTATTTAAATATTCAATTTAATATTTGTGGCGCGGGACTATAGGTTTTGGGGTTTTGTGGGTTTTTCCAGGGTATGAGTTAATCTGTGGGGGAAAAAGAGGTTAAAAGTGGGTTTAAGCAGAGGGAAAGGGGTTTTTTGATGAAATTCTTTTTAAGAAAAGAGGGGAGATGATGGATTAGGGGGAGGTTATTACTCTAACCAGAGGTTAGAGTAATCCCATGACAGGGTTGACCATAGTCCCTGGTGGACTAATGTCTCCCTTAACAAATTTATTTAGCTATAGTGCTAAAAGGGGGGATATTTATACCTGTTTAGGGGTTTATACACCATGGTGTTATAATAGTAGGGGGAAGGGAAACATAAGGGATTTAGTGTAGATACAGTTAGTAGTTAGTACTGGGGGGAATGAGAATGGGAAATGGTGTTTACTAAGCTTTTTGGGACTCAAACTTAGTTAGGAAGTAGATCAAAATGAAAAGAATTTTTACACAAGAAATGTGGCTTCTTTTCAAAGAAAGAAGTCATTTATGAGATAAAATTTGTACAAATGAAGAGTATAAGGAGGACTGATCAGGTATATCCTGCAGTGCTCATGGGAGGTTAGTAAGAAACTTCGAGGGGAATGAGGGAAGTTAGTGATGACTTTAGCACTTTGCCACTTAGGCCACTGCTCTTGCCTTTCCTGCTGGTGGCCACTTTGATTTGTTCCAAGTGATGTCCTTGGATTTAGCTTTCTGCAACCTTCCACTGCCTACCCTGCCTATTTCCTAGCATTTTTTGTTACTTCAGGGAGGGTGCACTTGGACTTGCAAACCCTTAGGTGCCTTTTCTTTTCCTTTGGCTTTTCTTTTGATTTCCTATCTAAGGCTAACCTTATTGCTTCCAAGACCCCAGATTAAACAATTGGGAACCTCCTTACTCTACCTAACTACTTTATCTGCCAGGATTGAACTGTTTGGACAGACTTGTTTCTCTAATCTATAACAAAAATTGAAACATGGCCTGACCCAGCTTAGGCTGTTGGATCACCCATTAGGAAAATAGGGCAGCATCAACCAAATGTAAATGTGTGTCTTCCATCAGAATATGAGATCTTTGAATCACCAAAGTAGATCATATTGGCACTTCCCATGCCAATCATGAAAAATGAAACCTATTGGTATAGGTAGCTAACAGATTCTAAACAATCACTAAGGAGATCAATTGTTACCAGGAATGTTTCGTGGGAAGTTAGGTTTAGAACATTGAAACAAAAATTTTCCTTTTCATGTTTTAAGAGTCGAGAAAAGGACAAAAGGTGACTTTATCGCTTTCGATTGGACATGAGCTCAAAAGGATACATGCTCAGATGATTCTTTTACTTTTAAAGAGTCGAAAAGGAACGAAAGTGACTGCTCTAGAATTCTAGGCAAGAGGTTGACCAAACAAATCGTAAAACTACATATACACCTTGGTGATAAAATGAAAGAGAAATGACCAAGGACTTCCCGTACGGCAATCAATCTTTCCGAATGTTGTGTTCGGTGCGTTACGACTTGTAAGGTGGTAGACTCGACTTCCTATGGATAATAGGATGATAACCTAGTGGGGTCTCCCAATATATACGTAATGGTACGGGGAGCACAAATCCGTACTAGTATCTATTGTATCACAATAGGAGGAATCACACAACCTTAGTGAAAACAATAGGGACTAGGTTTAATGATGCCAAAATGCGTCTCTAGCCTAGACCTCTAGATATTTGAGCGTTAGGTTCCAATGCGTTTTTAAGTTCATTCAATAAATTTTAACAGTCAATCTTGAATCAAGTCTTGATTTCAAGGTCCTATCGAATGTATCTTTAACACTCCTAGAATGCAACTAAACGAGCAAAAAGACCATTTTCGTTGGATGACCAACGTGCTAGGGAAGAGTGAGAGGTTCAATGCATAACAGTTGAATGGAAATCGAGCAAACCAATCAAGGAAAAAGGACACTTCTACCATTTACTCAAACTTCCAAGCAATTCGAACAAGAAAATGAAAGACACACTTTTTGCTTTTCAATGTCTTAATCTGAAGGATCTACTAATGCAAAAATTGTCTTTCAAAGTTTAATACTATATGAATGTAATTTTTTGATTTTCTTGAATAAATGATAAGCAACTACATGCACAAATGAATCAAAGACTCAAAACTAAAGAAATAATCATTTTTACAAAACTGGAAAACTATCTCATTGACTGGGAAGCAAAGCGATTTATGCCAAGCAAAAGAAATGGACCGAACGAACAAGATAAGGAAGTCTGGTGACCAAACACACACACACCAATCAAGAGGATGACAAACAACAAAAAAGAAGAAGCCTTAAATAATGAGAGAGATTTTACCAAGCAGAGTCTAAAGATCTCAATGAATGAGTGACCCAAGAAACCAAGCAGTGGAGAAACCCTAGGGTATTTAGGTCACATGGTTCAAGAGAGAGGATTTGAAAATACTTGAAAACCGAAATCAAAAATCTTAACAACCAACACTTTTGACTCAATAAAGAGGAGCAAAACAAGCTCTGAGGACAAAACACACTGGCCGATCAACCAAACAAACCTTAAAATTTGAAACTTACAGGAATCATCGCAAGTAAAACACTAGCAACATGCGCCGACAACAAATCGTCACACCTCCCTAACCAAGCACTTTGTGACGTTGTCATGAAAGTACATTAGTTAGCTGCACCGAGCCAATTTCAGGCCTCATCGCAACTATTAGACAATTTATCTGCGCCGTACAGTAAAAGGTGCAACCCAGCAGACAACGCATATGCAACTACTTCGCGACTGTTAGGAAATAAACAACGACGACCCAGAATCAAAAGAAAAAAATGAAAGTTGGACTGGAGCAGGGCCAAATCTATCACTCAGAAGGGTGGGAAGGCTATAGAAGTAGTCCAACAACTTCCAGAATGAAGTATGCTACCCAAAAAATAAGGAAGACAATAAACCATCAAAGCCAATCAACGCAAAAGACAAAAGACTAGTATTCCCTAGTATGGTCACCAACTTGTGACACAGGTAAGTTCCCTCTACAGATAGAGGCAACCCCTCTAGCCCTAGAGTGGGTCTAGTCACTGCACAGGCAATACCAAAATGAACTTCCTTAGAAAGTTGGTGTTATGAAGACCTACCTTCAATCCGACGTTCGATGAAATCCTCAACACATTGCTCTAGCTCTTATTCTTCTAGTCACTCATACCTGAAAACAACATGCAGAGAAACACCACGAATGCAATAGAAAATGACCAAACAATCTACTTGAAGAGTCAAGGAACCTCAAGCTATCGACATACAATTCAATGCGTGATATAGGAAATAAGCTATTTATTTGTATTAATATAAATCAAAGTAAAACTTACAACTGCGCCTTGATGTCGTAAGCCTCTATGAATGGTCCTGTTGGCATATCTCTATAAGCATTCACTTGTGAACCATCTCCCAAGGGAACATATGACTCTCTCTTCTATCCAAAAGGGTTGATACTAGAAATATCTCAAGTCAACTCTACTAAAAAATCTCTCAAAGCAAAATACAAGTAAGGCTACTTCCACACTCCAATAACACTCTCTACCTCTACTCCTCTCTTAGCAACTTGAAACTATCAAATTACATCTAGCTATCATCCAGTTACATCCAAGCTACCTGATGTTATTCATGGAGGAGATATTTATAGGAGGGAGAGGTCCCATGAGAGAAGGAAGGAAGAGCTTATCTCTCAGGGAGGTTGCACAAAAGGTGGAACAACTATCCTAGAGGAGAAAGGTGAGCTCAACTGACCCAAAAACCAGCTCTAGGACTGCCCATGAAGCCATTTCATCTCAAAGTTTCGACAAGTTGTTGAAAAACTTGCCAAATCTGGCTTGTCGCGGGTGCAACATAGAGACAGAGTGAAGACTTCACTAGGGCTAGTGTTAACTTGAGCATCTTCGCGAGGGGGATAACTTCTAACTCACAACGACCTAGAAACTTATGAAAAAAAGGTCTTCTACATGGATAATGAAATGAGACACTCTTCCTAAGATTGCAAGGAAGGTAATGACACATAATTGGAAACATGACATAGCACAGATGTCAGTAACATGGACTGGCAGTATCCGAGATCAGGGAATGCAGAGTCATTGACAAATTACTGTGTAACACTCCCTCTCACTGATAGAGGAGTTCTCCACTAGTCCAAGCTCGTATCTGAAGTACAAAAAATTTGTCTGAGACATATGATTTGTGAGAATGCTAGTCGTCTACTCATCATTAGAGATATATTAGAGCCTCACTTCTCCCTTCTATACCATATCACAAATTTAGTGGTAATTGATTTCAATTTTCTTTGACCTTCCACACAACTTTAATTGTCACAAAATATCATGGTCGATTCCAACACTTGGTCAAATGATATTACGAGCAGATTCTGAAGCCACACTACTTCACAACTTACAAAAATATCTGCAATATACTCAGTCTCTATAATACTGAGTTTGACAAATGTTTGCTACCTATGAAGCTCAAACTAAAGCAACAACTTGATGTGTTCTTTCTATCTTCGAAACTCCCTACTCAATCCCATCATATGTGCTTCAACATTTGAGACATATCTCAAACCATATCTAATTGTACCATGTCAGTACCTCGACACATGGAGTGGCTCATGCCTTATCTCAAACATAAATTGATGGCTTCCTTTACTAGATCCATCAGTACAACTACTTTCTAATCACCCTGATTGGGTGCTCCCTTTGACACTAAAATAGATCCTACTATGGAAATCCTAGTTGCTCCCTCTACCACTATTTCCTCTTAGTCACTAAAGCATATATGTTGTCTAGCATGGTCCATTCATAGAAAGGCATAGTGCTCTGAGAGACCTCTCATCTCTAGGCATCAATATTGTAGTCCATCATCTAAAGGATCTCAATAGTATAATTCCCTTGACCAAGGAAGTAATGCATCAAATCTAGATCCTTCATCTTGAATTCTAAGGTCATCTTCCTTTGAGATTAAAGTAAGGATTCTATGATAATCATGACTGCTCCCTCTATCACGAAAGAAAATATTTCTACCATGGTTTCTTCCTCTGAGTTAGAATAGTCATCAAAAAGATTACGGGCTCATCAACACCCAAGGTACTTGAAAACTGTAGTAAATTTCTTGCCATAGTCTTCTCCCTCCTTTTGGGAGAACCTTCTTACCATGGATTTTGATTTCTACTACTCTATGTTGTAATTTGATACGTGCTTGATCATGTAGATCCACTTGGAAGTCACCGTTGACTTCCCTTAATTCTTGGAACACTTTCCACACACATCATTATTTCAAACTTGCTAGCCTGATTGTTTGCTTCCTCTCAACTAGAATCTCTTCTAGTCATGTAGCATGGTTTTAGATTTCATGTTCCATTCCTCCCTCTCAAAAACAAATATCTCTAGTTGAGTTTGTGCTCCACCTTGGGAGAATCCTCTTGTCATAAACTTTGCTTCATTCTTCCTAATGCTTCCATCTCCTACTAGAGCCTTGACAACCTTCATAATGTACCTATAACCTTCATTAATAAGTCCTTTTAACTAAAGATTGTAGGGAATTTTCAACTCCCTCTTGATCCTTGCCTTCTTGGAGGAAGCATTACAATCTCATCAAGCTAGAAATGATTATCCTTGTCCTCATCATCATGTTTCTTTCATTTCCTTTTGGGCATGAGCTAGGGTTTCTTCTTTCAGCAAAAACAATCAATCCTAGGGTTTTTTCCATAAACCCTAGGGATTTCTTGTATAATCCATGTAGCTTGTTAGTATTTACAAAGTATAAAACCATAGATTTTCATTTTACATCTTCTTCGAAGTCCAAAAATTTAAATTGCAATGTGTAGAGTTCTCATTTTCATGTCCATCGTCCAAGCATATTGGAGCATTACTAATAATTGTTTCTTGAGATTTTCAAACCAAGCATCCTACATACATCGAGTTCTATAATCATTCAATTTTACTAAGAGAAATTGCAATTTTAAAAGAGAACTCAACCACTTTTTTATTGTGAGCTTATCATGTTAATGCTTTTCCTTCATCATGGTGAGATATAATACAATGTCTTGCTTCTGAATCACAAGGAAACATAAAACCTTAAAATATACAAGTCCATATTTTTATATATTCTTGCAAGGTTTGGTCCTTATGTTTGAGTAGTTATTCAGGCTTTCTTCATCGAACTACAAATCCGAACAATGCAAGATATATCACTGTAGTATATGGAATTACAGACTTTATATCTCTTAATAATTTCTTTTTACACTCACACAAGTTTCCCATATACCACGATGGTTAATATGCTACACATAAACAACTATCCTTGAAGTATTGTTAAAGGATTTCTTTATAATTGCATAAAATTTGTAGATCATTCATAGAGTCCTCTAATGTATTTTTCATTGTTCAATTCATTGACAAAAAACTTTGGTATATCAAAATATTATGATACAAGTCTTCAAAATTTTGAGAGAGCTTCTCTTATGATGATAAGATATTATCTAAGAATACTTCAAACAAGATTATAGTGATGATGCATAGCTCTCATTCCAATGATTCCAGAAGTTCTCACATTATAGTATGTTATGCATGGAAACTTTATCAAGTTAGGAACCAAGAAATATGTCAAGTTGAAAGCTCTTCAATCATCTCACCTCTTTAATTTCAATGCCACTTAAGGTTTATGAAAGAGGGTCTTCACCAATCTTATTTAATGAAATTGATTTCAAAACAAGTTGTCTTTAGTGAGACTTTTTGGGAGCTTTTCAGGTGGGTTTGTTTGGTCTAATTTCTCAAAAATATGGCAGGAATCTATTGAAATCACAAGCTTGATGAGTAACCCCTACACAATCGAAGGGCAAAAACCCACCAGAAAAACTTCAAAAAAGTCTCACTAAAGACAACTCCTTTGGAAATGAGTTCCCTCAAATAAGATTGGTGAAGACCCTGCTTCATAAATTATGCCTTATTCCATATTGAGAAATATATTCATAATTTATCGAATTTTTTGCATTCTTTGTATTTTGGTAATTAGACATATTTACGAGGAATTACTGCCCACCATAATTTATGGAATTATTTTCACTCTTTATATTTCGGTAATTAAACATATTTACAAGGAATTACTACCCACCATAATTTATGGAATTCTTTGCATTACTTTCTCTACCGAAGCTTTGATACCATGTTGATTTTATAGTGATGCATTTGGTAATTACTTCCAATGATATATGAACATCATTAAGTAATTACACAAAGAAATTTCAACTTACTTTGACCTCTTCCTTAGATCTACTTTGACATGTGACACATATTTTTTTAAATTAAATTTAAAATTAATTTTCTTTCTTTTAATTTTAATTTAAATTAAATTCAAAATTATTATTTTTTTCTTTCTTTTGATTTTAATTTGTGTATGAGGAATACCTTCAGCATCTACCCAAAAATCAACATTGATTTAGTAAATAAAATAAAATATTTTATGCAATAATAATTGAATACATTAAGCATAATTATAAAATATTTTAATTTGAAAATTATAATAGTTTTTGTGAATGTGGAATTTTGTGACAACATTAACATAGGTATAGTCATGGACTCTTTGTTAAGAATCTTTATTTATTTAAAAAAATATTTGAAAATTCTCGAGATATCAATAAATATTGACAAGATTAAGGTTATGGTTATTAATTTTACAAAAAAAAATTGTTTATTTTAATTTTACAAATGATTAATAGAAAGTGAAAAGCTTATTTTTATCTTGAAAATAATGAAAAAAGAATAAGATTTTCTATTCCTTTATGGATATGAAGTTTATAGTTACAACATTTTCAAACATAAGTAAAAAATAAAACAACTTCAAATATAACTTATAGTTTATAATATTTCCTATCGTATTTATTAATAGAAATTAAAATTAATTAATTAAATTAAAATACTAAAAACTAAGACTAAGACTAAATTGAAAGAACTCAACAAAAAAAATACCTTTTATCCTATCAATATATTAAAATCTAATTATAAAATATTAATATTACTAACAATATTCATAATATAAAACATAAAATTTTAAAACAAACAAATTAATTATAAATTTATATATATATATATATATATATAAAAGCTTATAAATTTATATATATATATATATATATAAAAGCTTCACCCATGGGATTTGAACATTAAAGATCTTGATTTAATTAATAAAATATTTTTTTTATAAGTAAAATATTTATAAAATATTGATATGTGATAATAGTATATATAATGTCAGTTAATAAATTCGAAATCAATAATATCGTATAAAATCTGCGCTCCACCACGTGGAGTTTGGTGTTAGATAGAGAACACATGCTGAGCGGCCTAGCGATGAATCTATATGAGATATACAAACCACCTCTTTTGATATATATATATATATATATATATATATATATATATATATATATATATATATATATATATATATAGTTTAACAAAGTAGAGGAGTTGCCCAGAAAATTATGGAAATTTCGGTTATATTTAGAGAAAATTTGGCAAGGATTTTTGTAAATCCAAGTTATAGTTGTTAAACTTTAAAATTTTAGGTGTCCTAGACTTTTTTCATGGTACTGAATCCATTTCCACCATCAAAAACACGATTCAAACACTGTCTCTACAAGATTTTTTGAATTTTTTTTGCGCAGATTCCAGTCATTTTTTGCCGTCGAGACAATTCCACTGCCTCGCTAGACGACTATCTATATATATATATATATATATATATATATATATATATATATTTTCCGGAGAGTTGTACTCTGCCGAGACCCTGAAATTTTGGTATATAACCTCTATTAGTTGTGCCATGACTTGAAATTATTGGCCTTCGCATGGGGAGAGAGAAAAGGCACGAGTTCCTTAAAACACGACGCTTCATCAATAACCTCTATTAGCTGCGCCATGACTTGAAATTATTGGCCTTGACATGGGGAGACAGAAAAGGCTCGAGTTCCTTAAAACACGACGCTTCATCAAACCCCACACTGTAATGTGGTTTTTGATTCATTCCCAAAGTTAACGAATCGGGAAATGAGCAGCCTTCATGCCCACAATCATGTTTCTGGCTCCCTGTATAGGTTTTCCGGTTGGAATTTCTCGATTCGTAATTAATTAGATGTTATATGTTATTTAGATGTTATATGTTATATTTGGAATGTAAGTAATTATTTTTTTGTTTTTTTATTTTTTATTTATTTATTTATTTATTTATTTATTTTTTTCAGTACGAAAAAAGCTTGATTGTAATAAATAAGTGACATACATCAGGATATTACATCTAGGTAGCCGGATAGAGAGAAATAGCCAACCGTGTACAAAATGGTATGGAAAAAAAGAAGCAAGTCTTGATAAGACGTATGGCCAAAAAAACCCCCATAGCATGCGAGAAGATAGAAAGATGTGTGCTTCAAAAGAAGCAGTCAATCAGAAGGATAAACAGAAGGCTAAAATAGCGAATCCAGAACAATCCCAGAATTCCAAATAATGACATTTAAATCACCAGTAAAGGGAAAAGCGAAAATAACTATAAATCAGTCCTGGAAAGACATACCTGGGGTTCTGCAATGAAAAAAAGTGGTTTATGTACCAGGGAGAGAGAATTCCTGAATGGAGTATACTTCAGCTTCAATTTTTACATCCATATTCCAGGTGCCCCTTTGAGAAATAAGTCCTTTCCTTGACAAAATATCAGCTTGAGAATTTTGCGCTATATAGATATGCTGAATGGTGTAGTCATCCTTCCTCCCCGAAAGAAACATGATCCTGTTCAACCAACCAAATAGATGCTGCTTTTTAATATGATTCTTGATGCAACCTTATGGTTGCACAATCGGTGGACCTTATCAGGATTTAAATTCTCCTTAATGGCCAATTTTTTTTATGTTTCCATCATTCTTTGCCGGCACAGGTTGGGACTTTAAGAAAGGCTTGAGTCTATCTGCAAGGAAGTCCTCGCCAAAAGCCTCAAATGTTTCTTTCAGCTTCAAAAAAAATATTTGATGGGCTTTCCAGATGAAACACATGCGATTACCTTTGGTTCATCTCCACTTAAGCCAAAGCATTCCATACCTGGTTTCCCAACATCAGCATTGTCAGAATCAACCTGCACAAAAAGGATTTTTCCCTCAAATGCTTTTGCAGCGTCTTGAAATGATGGAATGACCTCTTCATAATCCTTGGCAGTTACAAAGAGCAGGGTTTGGTTCTTTATAGAATTATCAACTATCATATTAGCACCTTCCCTGGTGAAAGTCATCACTAATGGGAGCTTGTTTGCAAAGGCGAACTCAGTTACGGCAGCTTTCTCGAATTTTCCATCAAAATGGGATATTTTTTCAGGCGCCTTCTTCAATAACACCAATGCTGCCCTCTTTGTCTTTGTGTTAATGCCAAGAACAACGGCTACGCGTTCACTAACTGTTTGACAAAAGAACACGTCATCTTCTTGCCTGGACGCGGCTTCAACTTCTTATTTTCAGTGCCCTCTAATGAGTCAAACAAACCAACAACAGCTGTGGTCCCCGAGTCCAATAGAGTTTCTGTATCCTCAATTGTGATGAGATCAGATACCTCAGGTCCAGTTTTGTTTTTCCACCTTTCAGGTAGGGTCTCCAGATCTTCTGAGCGGATCCCTAATCAACAGAAGTATTGGTTCATTTACGCCCAGAAGGCGACTTCCGTGAACTGGAAATTAACAAACACCACGCAAAGACTTCCCATGGCGATTCCAATGACATTAACAATTTATTACTGACTCTGGATTTAACCTATGACAGTTTCCTTTGACACAACATACAAAACTTGATTCTAGATTTAACCTATGACAGGTTCCTCTAATACAACATACAAAACTTGATTCATATCAATCACAACGATTTCTGTGCCAGAAAGGTATTCAAACCCTTCTATAGGAACCTCGTAATTCCTGTGCCATTAACTACTAGGAGAAACCCATTCAACGATCACAATTCATGCATTCAAACATTGCCATTTCATATTACAGGGATTGCACACGAATTCCTAAGCAACATTTCATATATTCATTAATCATTTACTGATCATCACATAAATCACACAGAGATTTCTGAGCAGACACTTACACACTTGTCCAATTGACCATGGGGAGATCAAGTCACAGAAGCACAGAACTATTACAGATTTAATATGCAAAATCTTTATTAGCATATTAGTGTCACCTCAATGGCCTGATCATACAAGGATGGGTGTGCTCTGCATTGGCCCTCTCTATCTGTTAGACCTCCCCCTATTCGATCCATCTCCCTTGCTGCCTCCTCCTTCCCGCAAAATCCCCAAAAATAAGTTATACATATGTCATATCTAACTACTTCTTTCCACACATGAAGGAATTAGTTATACAATTATAATTCAATCTTATCTTCATCTAAACAAACTAGACCACTTGGCTTGATCTCCATGCAGGGATGATCACTTGCCATTTATTCCTAATTAGACCACTCTTAACTACTTACCCTTATTGAAATTAATACAAATTTAACAACTAAGTCTTCCTCCAATCTTGCATTAGCCACAACATGTGACCACCCTGTCACATTGCTGGCCAGGTCTAGATGCTCCTACATCAGACTCTCACACTTGAAAACATTCATGATCTCCTGATCATGTGCTTTCAAAAAGGAACGAAGAAAAAAATTCCTCCTGGATCCCAGACTTTGTCCTGGAGTTGTCCATATGCTCTGCTCCTCCGTTTACGCTGCATGTCAGCTGCTTCCTACTTCATCTTCCTTCTCTGGTCATAATAATTTGGCACTGAGAAAACCGTAATAAGTTTTCCATCATGTTCAATTTCATAATCTTCCTCTTTAACTTCATGAGACCTGACCACTAGCTCAAGATTGTTTTCTTGGAAAAACCTTTTGGTCACATCTTCTCCAAAAGACAAACCAACATCTCGTTTGCTGGGTCCACACCCTTTATGGGGCTGTGGATCACTCCAAAGTATTTCACACATCAGACCCTCTTCAGGTGGCTCTCGGAATCGAACAATTTCTTTGATATCATCCAGTTTTATACCATCAACACTAAAAAGACTACCATGAACAACAAAAATCTTGTCATTGAGGACATGAGCCAAAGGCAAGCAGCAAAACACTTCAGCGAAAAGCTCAACCATGCTTTCACTGTACTTGGACTTGACTTCGCCCTCAAAACTATAAATCTTGTTCATACTCCTGCTTTCATGATTTCCTCTTGCAAGATAGAGTTCAGTTGGACACATACACTTGAATGCGAATAGCACAAGTATGACTTCAACTGAAAATGATCCTCGATCAACAAAATCACCATTAAAAAGATAAGGATTGTCCTCCGAAGGAAGCCCACTAATCTCAAAGATGTTCAAAAGGTCATAATACTGACCATGGATGTCACCACAAACAGTGAATTGCTTTCCATTCAGAATATTGATGTCAACCAGCGATGGCATTGCCTCCAGCAAATCCTTTACTTGCAATAATATTTGAAATGCACACCTTCTGTGTATATTTTTCTGATTCTTGAAGTCATCCATCATTTTCTTTATAAATTCCAATGTTACATTTTCTCCTTCTATTCTATGCTGGTGCTCTACCTTTATTGAATGAAAATCAATGGAATCAACAACAGAATGATTCTCAAGATCATTCACTGAGATGGCCTCAATAAATCTAACTTTTTTGACTGTTGTTTCGGTCTCTTCAAGCTTTTTGGTGGCATCAGGATCATTTGGACAAATTCTCTTAACCTGCTGAAAATTTTTTAGTACTTGACTGATCACCTTTTCTGATGCTGCCAGCCTTTGCCTTCTGGTCTGCTTCAACATCAGTTCCCTTATGTTCTCAATCTTTGTTTCCAGTAGATCTTCTTGCTGGTCTTCTTCATTAATTCTCCCTTCCTGCTTTAGCTGGTTGCTGCTGTCCAGCTGCATCTTCCTCTGTTTCACACATTCAGACTGTGTGTCTCCTTTCAACAATATTTCAACTTGTTGTTCTGGACTTTCTTCTTTCATCAACACTTCAGTGTGTTGATTTAACTCCTTCAAAGAGTTTTCAAGTTTTTCCTCTGCATCATCTATTTTAATAATGCTTCCTTGCCCTGGTTCACAGTTGTGAACTTCTTCCTCTGCTTCTGCTTCCTTTACTGCAGACCTCTTGCAGTCTTCATCAGGTACTGGTGCTTTTAACCATTTCTCCAGTAACTCTAGCTCCTTCTCCCATACATTAGCTTCTTGATGAGAGCTTCTTTCTTTTTCTCCTTGATCCTGTTGTTGACTTCTTGTCATTGTCAGCTCTTCTTCCTTTTCTTCGCCTTTTTCTAGGTGAATTTCTGCTTCATGTCTTCTTCCTTGAGGTATGTTTTCCAGGTTGATCAACTCAACATCTCCCATGGTTGACTCAATCATGCCTATCATCATGACAACATGATGATCTTTTACTATGTTTTCAGAAATCATAGTCTCTTCTTCATGAACTTCTTTGACAATCTTCATTGGTTGTCCTTTTTCACCTTTATATGTTGCTTTCACTAATATTTTTGAGCTCTCGTCTTCTATGCAGTTTTCTCTTCCAGGACTGTCAACTACACTCCATGTGGGTGATACTGAATCGCTTGAAAACAATGTTGAGGAGCCATTGGGTGGAGAGGAACAATAGCTAGGACCACATGCTTCCTGCCAAGAAACGTCTCTACCAACTATGGGCAACCCTGTTATTGATACATTAGTTAGCTCGGTGGAATCAGAATGTCCTGTTGTGACAAGGTGATTGTTGTTTCCCAAAGTTAAATTTTCCAAATTTCGAGTTTCTTTTAATGCTGTAAGATTACCTCTATCACCGTGAAGACAAGATGTCAGCAACTTAACCCTTCCTTCAATTGATTTTATGTCCCCACCTACCAACTTCTCAAGGGAACCAGCTTGATGTGCATCCCAAACCACGGGAGCAGAACAGGGTTGATCACTACATTTGATGGCATTTCCACTAGGTTTCCATTGACCAACAAATGGAATATTAAACGATGATTTGTCTTCCCCCGCTTGTCGAACTGATACTTCCACGTCATTTAAATCCTCTTTGACCTCTTTTGTCTCTCTCAGGTTGCTCTTGGAAAGTTGCACATCCTCTACAGAATATTTTTTAGATGTTACATCTTGAATTAATGAATTCTTTTCTACTGATAAAACACTCTTCTTGATGCTCATATGGCCTTCTTGCATACCTAAACTTCCTTTGAGGGGTAACATTGTAGCCAAGATTTCTGACAACGGTGTATACAATGTTGGAAGCTTATGTGGAACATCAATTACTTTATTTGCATCTTTCCCATAAGGTTGTGTTTCCATGGTTCCATCAGTTTTACCTTCTGTCACCAGTTCAACCTGTTTCTCTAAATTTCCTTCTAGTCTTCCTGTCAACATTTCAGTATATCTCCTTGAGCTTTCCTCAAGGTTTCCTGTTAACATTTCAGTGTGCTGATGCAAGTTCTCTTCTGAACTTTTGAGACCCTCATACAATCTCACCTCTTCCTCATCATCATCTAGAGATATTCCTTCCTCTGGCTTGCAGATAACTTCATCTGCTTCTCCTGCTTCTTCAAGCATTTTCCTCTGAACAATTTTGCCTGTGGCATCTTCAATTCTTATCCTTGACTCAAAGAATTTGAGTTCCTTTGTCCATAAGGCAATCTCCTTTTTCTTCCACCTCATCTGTAATGAGTGCCAAATCACCTTCTTTCCTTTTAATGGAAAGGTCCATCCTCTTTTCTGGTCTTCTAGTTCTTGTAGCAGCTCTGTCAATATCTCCAATCTTGCTTTCATGTCAGCAAGTTGCTTGTCAAGCTCCTCTTGACTCATCCTCTTCATGCCATTTGTCTTGGCATTCTTTCCTCTATAGTGGCTTTCTTCAGAACCTCTACAATGATCTTCCATCATCTTTGTCTTCATCTTCTCTTCATGAGCTCCTCACTCCACTGCAACAAGCCTCCACAACAGCAAGTCCTCCTTACTACAATCTTACCTCACTAAGCTCTCCTCGCTCAATCTTTTGGTAAGCATGGTCCTCTTTCTGGAACCTTCTCTTGCGCAACATCTTTGCTCCTTCTAGGCTTCTGCAAGCTCTCACTCTCCCTTGAGAACACTTCAGTCTTCCTCTCTCACTCTCCCTTGAGAACACTTCAGTTGTCCTCTCTGTCCAATCTCTTGTTGGATACTTCCGGTTCACTGCCAGTTTAGAATGCTTTCTTTGCTCTGCTTTTCCCTTTGCCTACTACTGAAAACCTTCAATCACAGTTTATCAACTCAGTTAAAACAAATATCATCATATATATTTTTTTATGATCCCCGCAGGATCATGTCCATTTGCATTTTGCATGCACTGTCTCAGATTATTTGCTTTCCGCAAATTCTTTCTTTGAGAGTAAAACTCTTCTCCTCTCTATTCTGCTATGTGTTCGGATTTTAAATCTCCCTTGAGAATGAAATTCTCAACTCTCTCTGCATCTTTCATTTTTTTTATCTTTGACCTTTATTGTCCTTGGCCTTTTGCCCTCTGCAATTTTTCCCTTGCTATCTTACCTCTTTACTACTGTCAGCGTCTGTCTATCTTCTTCCAAGACCTGCTTTCTCCTTGTGCAACCTTTGAACCCTTGCTCACAAAACACGCTTGTTTAGTGTTTTTATCCTGCCAGTCTTTTTGATACCAGCTCTTGTCACCTTGGCTGCTCACACTCTTCTTTCTCAGCATGCAAAAACTCTTTTCCGCAGGAAATCATTTCCCATTGTGATACCAAAAAATTGATGCAACCTTATGGTTGCACAACCGGTGGACCTTATCAGGATTTAAATCCTCCTTAATGGCCAATAAATTTTATGTTTCCATCATTCTTTGCCGGCACAGGTTGGGACTTTAAGAAAGGCTTGAGTCTATCTGCAAGGAAGTCCTCTCCAAAAGCCTCAAATGTTTCTTTCAACTTCAAAAAAATATTTGTTGGGATCTCCAGACGAAACACCTGTGATTACCTTTGGTTCATCTCCACTTAAGCCAAAGCATTCCATACCTAGTTTCCCAACATCAGCATTGTCAAAATCAACCTGCACAAAAATGAATTTTCCCTCAAATTCTTTTGCAGCGTCTTGAAATGATGGAATGACCTCTTCATAATCCTTGGCAGTTACAAAGAGTAGGGTTTGGTTCTTTATAGAACTGTCAACTATCGTATTAGCACCTTCCCTGGTGAAAGTCGTCACTAATGGGAGCTTGTTTGCAAAGGCGAACTTAGTTACGACAACTTTCTCAAATTTTCCATCAAAATGGGATATTTTTTCAGGTTCCTTCTTCAATAACACCAATGCTGCCCTCTTTGTCTTTGTGTTAATGCCAAGAACAGCAGCTACGCATTCACTAACTGTTTGACAAAAGAACACGTCATCTTCTTGCCTGGACGCGACTTCAACTTCTTATTTTCAGTGCCCTCTAATGAGTCAAACAAACCAACAGCAGCTGTGGTCCCCGAGTCCAATAGAGTTTCTGTATCCTCAGTTGTGATGAGATCAGATATCTCAGGTCTAGTTTTGTTTTTCCACCTTTCAGGTAGGTCTCCAGATCTCTGAGTGGATCCCTAATCAACAGAAGTATTGGTTCATTTATGCCCAGAAGGTGACTTCTGTGAACTGGAAATTAACAAACACCACGCAGAGACTTCCCATGGCAATTCCAGTGACATTAACAATTTATTACTGACTCTGGATTTAACCTATGACAGTTTCCTCTAATACAACATACAAAACTTGATTATGGATTTAACCTATGACAGGTTCCTCTAATACAACATACAAAACTTGATTCATATCAATCACAACGATTTCTGTGCCAGAAAGGTATTCAAACCCTTCTACAGGAACCTCGTAATTCTTGTGCCATTAACTACCAGGAGAAACCCATTCAACGATCACAATTCATGCATTCAAACATTGCCATTTCGTATTACAGGGATTGCACGTGAATTCCTAAGCAACATTTCATATATTCATTAATCATTTACTGATCATCACATAAATCACACAAAGATTTCTGAGCAGACACTTACACACTTGTCCAATTGACCATGGGGAGATCAAGTCACAGAAGCACAAAACTATTACAGATTTAATATGCAGAATCTTTATTAGCATATTACTGTCACCTCAATGGCCTGATCATACAAGGATGGGTGTGCTCTGCCCTGGCCCTCTCTTCTGCCAGACCTTCCCCCATTCAATCCATCTCCCTTGCTGCCTCCTTCCCGCAAAATCCTCGAAAAGAAGTTATACATATGTCATATCTAACTACTTCTTTCCACACATGAAGGAATTAGTTATACAGTTATAATTCAATATTATCTTCATCTAAACAAACTAGACCACTTGGCTTGATCTCCACGCAGGGATGATCACTTGCCATTTATTCCTAATTAGACCACTCTTAACTACTTACCCTTATTGAAATTAATACAAATTTAACAACTAAGTCTTCCTCCCAATCTTGCTTTAGCCACAACATGTGACCACCCTGTCACATTTCTGGTCAGGTCTAGATTCTCCTGCATCAATTCTTCCCTGTGACAGATCAATTATTATTTTGGAATCTTCGAAAATTTGAAGGGACTGAATATTTAGAAAACAACTGAAAGTAAGAAGTCCTGCTAGCGCCATTGCCTCAGCTTTGTTATTGGTTCCCTTCCCCCCATTCCAGAAGATTTGTAGTTGCTGATCTTTATCCATGACAATAAGGACTCCACATCCACATATGTTATTTTGTGTTGCCCCATCAAAATATGCCCTTAGGAAGACCATAAGGTCTAGTAATTGCTCTATTTGATTTGCCTTGCTACACTGAGAATTTTTGACAGGGATGGTGTTATAGAGAGAGATGATGTTTTCAAAAACAACCCCAAAGCCCTCCATTCTGTCTTGAAATAAAATATTATTTCTCCATCTCCATATACTCCAGAGAACTAGTTGAATGATTGGCCTCCATGATTTTTTCTGACTACTCCACCATACAAAGGATTCTTTTATTGAAGGATGTGATATATAGTGATATATGTGATATTTAGATGTTAATGTTATGTAAGTAATTATTTAGATGTTTTCTAAGTAATTATCCAGATGTTATATGTTATATTTGGAATGTAAATCAAAAAAATGATTTGCATTTTTGTTTATTGTAGATTTGGCAAACTAAAATATATTTAGCTTTGTTTCCATTAGATACAAAGAATTTAAAATCCAAAAAATATAAGATTATTTAAAATTAGAATTAAAAGAACAATATATAAAGTTCATTGGTTATAGTGTTATACAAAGGTTTTACAATCCTCATAAAAATATTTCAAAAATGTGAAAACACGTTCAAATTATTTAAAATTAAGAGAATATCTATAAAGCATAAAGTTTACTCATTGAAAGGTAAATGTATTCCATAAAAAAATAGTTATATAATATCATTTTTTATATTTAAAAATTTAAAAATATTTTTTTGCTTAAATATTTTATAATTTAAAGTGGATAAGTTAGATTGGAAAAATAAGAAGATATGGAAAATAAAAAAATCTTCTTTAAATGCTTGAATCTTTTTCTTGTATTGACTTTAAAATAGATAGATTATATAAAATGAATCTTTTTCTTATATTGAATTTAAAGTGAATAGGTTAAATAAAGTGAAAAAATCCTCTAATAATACTTCTATCACCCACTATATGCTCATTTCACTATTTCACATTAATTTAATAGCATATTTACCTTCCAGTAGAGTCAACTACAAATAAATAATACTCGTTCAAAAACTCTAAGGAAGTCAATTGCAAAGAAATAATACTCTTTCAAAAACTACAAAGAAATAATACTAGTTTAGAATCAAAGTAGACTTTAAACACATAATACAATTTTATTGAATGTGGATAAATTAATCCTTTTAATATCATTTCAAAATAATAATATTATCATTTTTTATTTTAAAATTTTCTAATTTTACAATATGAAATATTTATACATTAAAATTTTTATTTATCATAAATTTATATTCAATTAATATTAATAAAATTATTAATTAATTTTATTTTTGGTTTGGAATTATGACATGTTTTTTGGTTGTAGTTTAATGAGGTTTCAAATTTGTTTAGAAAATTATAGAAATTTTAGTATGATTTTGAAAAATCTAAATTATAATTATTAAGTTTCAAAATTTTAAATATTCCAGAAATTTTTATAGTACTAAATCTATTTCTAACATAAAAAACACAATTTAAACATTTCTCTAGCAAAAGTTTTTTGTAAAAATTTGCAGTAGGGACGCCTCTTTATATTATAAAAGTTGACAATCTCAATTGTAAAATCCAGACAAGGATACCTTTTTATGCTCTAAAAGAAATATTAAAGATACCTTTTTATGTGCTAAAAGAAATATAAAATCTAAACTAATTTATTTAGTAATGTTGTTCTTCGTGGTCTATCTAAAAATAAGAAAACATAAACCTTAGTTTTCACGGAAAAGGATTTATAGCGAGAAAGCGAAGTGTTCTGTTTTCTTTGCAGATTTTTGAAGCCGGACCCACATCATGCAACTGCTAGCATCATTGAGAAATAGAAGACAGGGGTACAAGAGAAATCTTCATATTTTCTGAATTTTCATATTTTTTAAAACTTATTAAAAATATGAAAATGCTTCATATTTTTAAATTTTACATTCATTTGTTGAATTCACAAAATAAATACACAAAATTTACAATCTACAAAAACAAATGCTTTAAGTTCATTAAAACTCAAAAATATTTCATATCTATTAAATTCACATTAAATAAATACAAATATCAAATTTACCTAAAATGAATACATAAATAATGCTCTATAAGTACTTGACATATATCAAATTCATATAAAATATATCCAAATAATATTACATTTACATGAAATAAATATATAAAATTTATAATCTATATGAAAATAAATACACTTAAATTTAAAATAAATACAAGTAATATCACACATTTAAATTTAAACCAAATTATTACAAAACTCACTGCATGTAAAACAATACTTTGTAAATACATTTGCAATACTCTCGTACATAAAATTATATTCTCCTCACATAATTTTGACCATGACTTTTCAATATGGATTGTATTTGAGGACGTTTTTCATCATCCTTGTAACACCTCCATTTAAACACAAAAAAAAAAATTAAAATAAAACAACAAACACAAATATATGTATACATATTTATTAATGTCCATATATTATGTAACTAAAGCTAAAGTGCGTTTATTCAAATATTAAACCTGTCATGAATGATTTGATTCATAATTACCAAATTAATGATGGGACCATATAATACAAATGCCGAATCCTTTGAAATCGATTAGATTATAGACTTAGGTACGATGATCATTAAAAGAGGATTATTATACATATGATTTTTATCCTGACATTAATGTCAATTTGCCGAAGAAGAATTTAATTATTTTGGGTTCGTGGTTGGCCCAGGCGCTAGTGGTACAAGTCTGTGCCTCGATCCTAGTGTGCGTATTAATTCCCTGCGATTTTGGGGCTTTCCACCTGTCCTTCTTCAACCATGCTTCTTGGAGTCTGGCCATTTCATTGACGGTTCTCTTTAGCTGGCCGGATCGAACGGCTTAGTGATTGCCAGGCATTCATATCTCGACTAAGGGGTCTCATTTGGTTATGGTTTTGCTTCGAGGGTTTTTGGCTCCCGCCTAGTTTAGGTTCTCCGCGGCAATGTTTCTCTGATTTGGCATCGTGGTCTCTCACGGAGGGTTTTAACACTCCGCCATTATTCTGGAGCACCGTCAACAGAGGCATGCATATCTTCTTTAGGTAAGAAAATGGTTAAGGTCTTAATTCAAGCTTTCATTTCATTTTATAGTTCTTGTTTCATCTCAGGCATGCATCTCTCATTAGGTTCTAATATTGTTTCTTTTCATGGTGCAAGGCAAAGATCTCCGGATACAGGGGTTTGGTGTGGGTCTGCGGCTAACCCTTCAACTGGTTATACTCTCTGCATCCTTACCGGGTATTCTAATCCTCTTCCGGTTCTAAAGTCTGCATAGGGTTGTTGGCTATTCAGATAAAAGTCTGTAATGGTTATTTCAAATGGAATTGCTGAGTCTGTAAGTAGGTTTTGAATAGGTGAAATGAGACCATAGGTTTCACGCCCCTACACTGGCTGTACTCTTCCAACTGCACTATAGCAAGGTGTGGCACTACCAACCGTTTTCTTTTCACCAATACTTACGATTGTAGACTACGCCTAAAATTCCATACTTAGTTTATTTTTCGTTAGCAAGTATTATCTTTGTCCTTTATACAGTGAAAGCCCATAACATTCACATAAACAACATTATACAATAGAAATGCACAACAGTATAAAGGGAGGGGCAACTCCCTGCAATATGAGTCTGCCCGAACCAATATATATAATCTTCTTTTATAAGTACAAGTTAAATCTTGGGAAACCCCAAATTTACACTTAGCCAAATTTCCAACTTCAGCAAACTCGGTTACCTAACTTGTGGCACCTCTGCATGGTCGCCGCACAACTCACCAACACTTCATTCACCTCATCGCATGTCTTCACCCGATACGCTCTTTGTTTGGTCAACAAACGTCCAAATCATGCTATCCTACCCGACCTCCATTCGGTGGACCACACGCAATCCTACCTGCCTGACTCTTCGTTCACGACCTCCGGTTCCAACCTTCATTTCAGTGTGCACCGTGCGCCCTCACTCGGCTACCCGTTCACATGTGCCTTCACACGACTCACTCGAGTCGCCTTCGCACGACTCACTCAAGTCCACCTGAACAGTTTCACCCGAACTCGTTCACCTGAACAACTTCACCCGAGTCGCCACATGACTTCACCTGGGTTGTCACATGACCTCACTCAGGTCGCCACATGACTTCACCCGGTTCGCCCGAATGACTTCACCTGGGTCGCCCGACGACCTCACCCAGCTCACCTGAACAACTTCACCCGGGTCGTCTGACGACCTCACCCGACTCGCCCGAACGACCTCACCCAGTTTTCCTGAATGACGTCGCCCGAGTTTCCTGCCCAACGACCTCGCCCGAGCTCTGCCTGAACAACCTTGCCCAAGTTCTGCTCGACGACCTTGCCCGAGTTTTCTGCACGAGTTTCTTACATGAGTTTTTCACCCGAGTTTCTCACCCGACTTTCCTGCACGAGTTTCTCACCCGAGTTCTGCCCATCGTGCGGGCTCATCCACGCACTGCAGAACTCCTTAATTGAACTCGTGTTGGTCGAATGATGATGGCTCATCTCCTCAAACGCTCCACCAATATATACGGGCGGGTGGTAGGTTATGTCACCCGACCGACCCATGCCCAATGCCCAAGCCGACTCGTTCAACATGTTGCCTTCGCCCGAGTGGAGGGTCGGCCCGCCCAACTCATGGGACCACCCTCTCAACTCGCCCAACATTGTATAAACTCACCTCTTGGTTGTTTTACTTCGCATTTCGCACGAGCTCCTCACCCATCCTTCGCATGATGAAGGTGACCCAGACCACAGGTCCTTACATCCTTCCCCACTTGAAGTCATTGTCATCCTTGACAATATCTCATCCCGGCAACCATCTATCACCAAGATATCTGTATCAAGGCATACACTCCATCGGTATATCATATATCAGAAATCATCTCAATCCATGATTGTCAACCACCTCGTTGCAATCTCCACATGCTACTGTCCATCGTGGAAGGTTGGCCCCTCCATCTCAACCTACATGCTTTCTACAACATATTGTGTCGACCCCATCATGTATCGTCATTGTGTGAACTGCTGCCATGATACTCCAACAAATGCTAACACATCTCTGCACACTGCGTGCTCTCATGACTTGAACAAGTCGGGCGATCAGTCCAACTGTCACGCTCAAACCATGAGAATGTACATCCTCATGCCATCATCAGTCGTTTCTTTGAACATCATGTCACATCATCAACTCGATCAAGAATCCATCTCCATATAAGTATAAGTCATGCTCAGGTCCATGAAGTAGTCCTCATCTCATCTGCAACATGTTGTTCATGATGTTTGTTGTCATTGTGCTGCATGAAATCAGCTACATCTATCCCAACATCATCATCCATCTGCAAAACATCCTTCTCCTCAAAGTGAACAGATCATCTCATCAAAATCTGATCGATGTGCCATAGCCAGGTCCATGAAGCAACCTCCATCATATTTGTATGTGCCATCCCTCAAGTCTGCTATAGAAACAAGTATGCACCTGTGTCATCTCTCCATGTGCTGCCTATGATCATAGATCAATCAGCTCCCATGTGTCAAAAGTGGTTGAGTCTCGGCTCAACCCATGCCCAAGTGTTGCCACCAAGGCATCATCATCGTCGTAACTCCGTCACTCCAAAGTGTCTCATATCAATCCTCCACATCAAGTCACTCTTCCAAGCCACACCCATACATGTACTCGAAAGTATGCATCCCATTCCACGTCAAAGTCTCTGACCTCATCTCCTCAATGTATCAGATCCTCCAAGTCCACCGTATATGAAGTCCCCAAAAGTCACAACCTCATGTCATCATGAGCTCCATGTCTCCAACCTGATGTCCATGACTAAGTTTCCCATGTAGTCCAACTAACTAGACCCATCACAACAATTGGTCATCCCCATCCAAGTCTGAAATCTTCGATCTAGTGAATTTGATCACTCAACCATATCATCATCATATGAGTCTCTCCATCATATCTCCCCCACTAAAGGTCCCACCAAGACTTGCTCTTCATCTGGCCATGAGAAGTCTACCCAAGCAACTCAAGTGTGTGCCCTCCTCAATTTGTCCATGAGTCATGCTAGGCACTTAGCCAATTCTCCATGTGGCTAAAGCATGACCCAATCCTCCGCAACGATAATCATGTTCCTCCCTTGTCACGGGCCTTTGTACCTTCCACCATAAGGTCACAAACAACCCCAACAAGTCCTGCAACAGTTAACAATTCTTGCTTCTCCATACAAGGTTTCATCATAGACATCCATGGTAAGATCCTCCCTAGCATCGGCAAATTGACTTTGCCCTTCCCTGCATATGGCTCATCTCTGAAAAGCTCAAATGAAACACAAGTATCAATAATACTTACATCATCATCATGAGGCTCCTCCATGTGAGTATCCTCATCTACCCATGTCTGCAAACTGCACGATCCTGGTCCAACTTGATCAATCTCAAGTTCATCCTCCATCGTTGTCACATCTGTAACATCCTCAATCATCACGACTTCCTCTTCCTTGTTAGCACAATCTGCAACTTCATCCTGTTCCATTGTCCAACCAAGTTGAAGAAGTTCATCTTCAACATTCTTTTCCAAGACTTCAAGTTTCTTTCGAATCCAGGGGTTCTCTTCTTTCATCCGCTTCAACCTGTATAAGGTAAGCAAGAGCTTCCCTTCGCAGTCTTCCAAACCTACCATGCCTTGTCGTTTAGCTTGGCCCAAGCACAAGGCTTCACCTGTGCTAAACCTGTTTCACCCTTCACCTGAATCACCCTGATATCCACCTGTCACCTGCAAAACTTGAACTTCCTTCCAAGTCTTTGGTCTTCGTAGAATTACCTCCTTGATTCAGTTCACCAAGTTTCCTGCAAAACTTGGACCAGCTCTGATACCACCTGTCACAATAATTCAGTGGGATCAGCACTTCATTGTCAACCCGATCTACTCTAATACCACCTGTCACTCCCCTACACTGGCGGTACTCTTCCAACCGCACTATAGCAAGGTGCAGCACTACCAACCGTTTTATTTTCACCAATACTTACGATTGTAGAGTACGCATAACATTCCATACATAGTTTATTTTTCGTTACCAAGTATTATCTTTGTCCTTTATACAGTGAAAGCCCATAACATTCACATAAACAACATTATACAATAGAAATGCACAACAGTATAAAGGGAAGGGAAACTCCCTGCAATATGAGTCTGCCCGAATCAATATATATAATCTTCTTTTATAAGTACAAGTTAAATCTTGGGAAACCCCAAATTTACACTTAGCCAAATTTCCAACTTCGGAAAACTCGGTTGCCCAGCTCGTCGGCGCCTCTACACGGTCACCGCACAACTCACCAACCCTTTGTTCACCTCATCGCACGTCTTCACCCAACACTCTCTTCGTTTGGTCAGCAAACATCCAAATCGTGTTATCCTACCCGACCTTCATTCGATGGACCACACGTAGTCCTGCCTGCCCGACTCTTCGTTCACGACCTCCGGTTCCAACCTTCATTTTGGCTTGCATGGCGCGCCCTCGCCCAGTCGCTCATCTGCATGTTCACCCATGCCTTCACATGACTCACCCGAGTTGCCTTCACACGACTCACCTGAGTCCGCCCGAATGCCTTCACTCAAACTTGTTAACCTAAATAACTTCACCTGAGTTGCCACACGACCTCACCCGGGTTGCCACATGACTTCAGCCGGGTCGCCACACGACTTCACTCGGTTCGCCCGAACGACTTCACCTAGGTCGCCCGACGACCTCACCCGGCTCGCCCGAACGACTTCACTTGGGTCACCCGACGACCTCACCCAGCTTGCCCGAATGGCCTCACCCGGTTTGCCTGAACGACCTCACCCGAGTTTCTTGCCTGATGAGCTTGCCCGAGTTCTGCCTGAACGACCTTGCCTAAGTTCTGCCTGACGACCTCACCTGAGTTCTACTCAACGACCTCGCCCGAGTTTTCTGCATGAATTTCCTACACGAGTTTTTTGCCTGAGTTTTTCACCCGAATTTCCTGCACGAGTTTCTCACCCAAGTTCTACACGTTGTGCGGACTCATCCACGCACCGAAGAACTCCTCAATCGAACTCATGTTGGCCAAATGATGATGGCTCGTCTCCTCAAATGCTCCGCCAATATATACGGGCGGGTGGTGGGTTATGTCACCCGACCGACCCATGCCCAACACCCAAGCCAACTCATTTAACATGTTGCCTTCGCCCACATGGAGGGTCAGCCCGCCCAACTCATGGGACCACCCTCGCAACTTGCCCAACATCGTATAAACTCGCCTCTTGGTTATTTTACTTTGCATTTCGCACGAGCTCCTCGCCCGTCCTTCGCACGGTGAAGGTGAACCAGACCGCAGGTCCTTACAATAGGGGTCAGAAACTCCGCGGTTAGTTTTTGTGCTGAATGTTATTTAATTTTTTAAAGAGCCTTACAGCCTTGGCCAAAGGCCAAAGGTGAGAGATCTGGCACTTGAGAGAACTGGTCATTTTGTTTTTCTCATTTTCTAGACTATTTGATGGTTGGACCCTTTATGGTAATTTTGGGGACAGAGACATTAATAGCGAGGTTTTTCTTTTCGTTTCATTTCCATATATCTATAATGCTACTTTTGGAATGTCGAATGGTTACTCATAATGTTCTTCAGAGTGAACCCTTTAATGTCTACTCTGTTTCTCCAGATGTGATTCTCGTCTATTCTTGTTAACAAAAGGACTTCTAGTCAGATCTTTGGACATACTTAGGGTTTCTAAGTTAACTCATAATTTCCTTTATGCTTATAAGAATAGTTTTTCTCTTTGAAATTCCTATCGATTTGGTGGTAAACACAAGATTTCCTATATTGTAGCTGTGAAGCTTTTGTGTAAGTAGAGAATGTACTTATTATGTTTCGACTTACGTTACATGGTTTGGTTTATATTATCCCGTTGGGAGCCAAGTAAATCTGTGGTAAATTCACTTCTTGCCTTGAAAAAAAAAATCCTTTTCCTTTTTAAAAAAAATGACTATTCTAACTATTTTCATGGTCTTGATCAAATGTTAATTCTATACATAACTGTGAAAGTCATGAATACCGAAGTCCTATCTTTTACAAAAAAAAATTCATTTTCGGCAAGTCATAGAAATTTCTTACTTTCTTTCTGTTTTTCTATACTCAATTTACAGGGTTTCTTTTGCTTCTAGTTTTACCATGCAATTATGAAATTTAATTTACTGTTACATCTAAATACAACAGTAATAATCACAAAATCTTTAACTACCATAGAGGATTTTCTTCTAGTATTTTTTTTCTACAATTACTTTGCTTTTATTTATGAAGAATGAAATTGATAAGGTTCTCTTGCCATAACTAAAATATCAGGGACCTTGTCTTTTAGTTTACAGCGGTCACCTACAGTCATGATTTATTGAAATGGTTCTGAAATGAAATTAATAAGATTCTCTCGCCATGCTTAAATAACAGATTACCTGTCTTTAAGTTTACAACAGTTACTACAGTCATGATTTATTGACACAGTCTTAACAGTCAAACTAGATTGCAATAAATAACTTATGTCAAAGATTCTTTTTACTTATCTATTTCCGCTACTCTGGATTGATTTAAAAATCAAGATCTGCACTTAATTCCTCCCTGCCTTGAGATACTAGACTTGGTCAATCTCCCCTCATGCTAGTCCTGGCTTCAGGAGTTCTCTATATCAAAGATTTAATAATTTACTAGCTATCTGATCCTTACCAGACACATATTTCTCAAACTGCTTGACCTTTCAGCATAGTTTCTAATTTTTGTTCCTGATCTCAGATCCCCATCCTCTTGATCATTTACTGTAATATACTCTAGGATTTAGTTTTGGAACATATAACTATTTCCATAACCAATTACCTAGTAAGGAAAATAATAATATTTACCCATAATTGTAATATATTATCCTTTAATAACTGAAATTCCAAAAATAGTTGATAATTCAAACAAACAGTAATAGTCTATTTGGTTGTAGTAAAATTAAAATATTTACATTAATGGGGGATATTACATCTTCCCCCCTAAAATGGAACATCGTCCCGATGTTCTCCTCTTGCAAATAAACCTGGAAAGTTCTCTTTCATGACCTGTTCATTTTCCCAGGTAGCCTCTTCCGGCCTGAAGTGTTGGCACTGCACTTTAACCTAGGCGATAACTCGTTTATGTAGTGTTACTTCTCTCTGGGCGATAACTCATTTCTGCAGCATTACTTCTCTCTGATCTAGTATAACCAGAGGCTCGACCAAGAATTCGCCTTCCGGTTTGACCTGAACATTGCAAAAAAAATGTTAAGTCATTAACTAGTTATTTAACACATTTGTAACATATACTTCACACATATATATACCTCACCTAGAGATCTTGCCATTGAATTATGTGTTTAGCGTCATATACATATTTCTTAAGTACAGAGACGTGAAAGACATTGTGTACATGAATATGACTAGGTAAGGCAAGTTGAGAAGCCACCGGTCCTATTCGAGCCAAGATTTGAAATGGCCCGCAATATCAGGGTGCTAGTTTGGCACACCCAGTCGATTGTAAGGTGCTTTTCTTGGCTCACACTCGAATGTAGACATGATCCCCTACCTGGAATTCTCGAAAACTCCTCTTCTGACCGATAAGTTATTTTTTCGGTCTTGAGCAACCTTTAAATTAATCCGAATCTTTTTCACCATTTCTTCCATTTCCTCCTACATGTCCATCCCTAGTAACAGTTTATCCTTTGTGTAGGTTTTAACCCCGTATAGAAATCACCTGCATATGAATTCTAAAACACAGAAAATAAACAATGTGAGAGCATAACACATAAAACACATATACATAGATATTTTCCCCTGGATCCCAAAACTGGGACTACCAACTTGATTTTTCATTATGTTCCATTCGATGTTACACTACATATTTATACATGCCAAAGCATCCAATACCATGGACCGAAAACCATCGCGTTCAAAACCATGGACCGAAAACCATTGCGTCCAAAACCATGTGCGAAAAATCATTAACAAAACCATAGGTAGGTCAACCCAACCTAATATAGGGTCCAAAAACAAAATTTTCTCGGGTGCTGTCCCAGACCCTATAGAGTGGGGTTACTTGCACCCTTCAAACCCCCTGTGATCCCCCCTGCTACGCAATCGACGCAACGAAGGGGGGCTCTGCCCCCCTTCTAACCCCTCAATTAACTACGTGGGCTAGTCGTGGAAAGAATATAACACAACCCAACATTCTCCCACTTGTTTTTTTTCCACAGGGGGCCACAAGAGAGCTTAGTCATTTATCCACCACTGCAAAGCCCATTGTTTCTCTACACCAAGAGAACTTCTCAAAGCTCACAGATTTTGTCAATGCATCTACAATATTCTTCAGAGTGTCCACCTTTACCAGAAACACCTTTTTGTCTTCTATCATATCCATCACAAAGTTATAATAAACATCAATGTGCTTTGTCTTTGAATGATATGCAAGGTTCTTTACCATGAAAATTGCACTTTGGCTGTCACAGTCTATCCTTATAACTCCCTGTACTAACCCCATACTTGAACACAATATCTGCAACCAAACTGCTTCCTTGCTTTCATGAGTGGCTACCATGTATTCTGCCTATGTAGTTGATAGTGCCACTATAGATTGTTTCTTACTCATCCAACTAACTGCACCTCCAAATAGGTTAAACACATACCCACTTGTAGATCTTCTCTGATCCAGATCTCCAACCCAGTTTTCATCAACAAAGCCATGAATATCCAACACTCTATCCAATCCTGGTCTTCCTTGGTAGCACAAACTATAATCACTAGTGCCACGCAAATACCTGAAAACCTGCTGCACTGTTGTCTAGTGCTCCTTCCCTGGTTTTGACATAAACCTGCTCAATACTCCCATTGCATGTGCAATTTCTGGTCTTGTACAGACCATTGCATACATCAGGCTACCGATTGCACTTGCATATGGAACATGGGACATGTCCTCTTCCTCTTCTTGTGTCTTGGGACACTGTTCAACAGATAACTTTACACCTACAGGAATAGGAACCTTCACTGGTTTACTATCTTGCATATTAAACCTTTGCAATATTGTCTCGACATACTTCCTTTGGCTTAACCAGAGGTTCCTCTTTTTCCGATCTCTTTTAATTTCCATGCCCAAAATATAGTTTGCAGCACCAAGATCTTTCATTTCGAATTTGGAGGACAATTGGGTCTTCAAATCCTGGATAATTTGTTTGTCATTTCCAACTAGCAACATATCGTCCACATACAAGACTAGATAAATAACATGGTCACCAATTAATTTAAAATACACACAGTGATCTACTTTGCTTCTGGTGAAGCCAAGTCCCTGTATAAATGTATCAAATTTCTGATACCACATCCTTGGTGACTGTTTTAACCCATACAGAGACTTCTTTAACTTGCATACCAGTTCTTTCTTACCCTTCACCGCAAAACCTTAAGGTTGCTTCATGTAGATATCCTCTTCCAAATCCTTGTGAAGAAATGTTGTCTTCACATCCATCTGTTCTATCTTAAAATCAAAAGTAGCAGCAACAAATAAAGTAATCTAATAGAAGCTACCTTGGCAACAGGAGAAAAAATATCACCAAAATCAATTCCTAGCACCTAGGAAGAACCTTTTTCTACCAACCAAGCTTTGTATTTCTCCACCTTTCCTTCTGCATTTGTCTTCTTCTTGAACACCCATTTGCTTCCAATGGGTTTCCTTCCAGCTGACAACTCCACCAGATCCAAAGCCTCATTTTTGTGCAAAGATGCAATTTCATCAACCATGGCCTCTTTCCAGAGTTTTCCATCCTTTGAATCTACTGCTTCCTTCACAGTTATGGGATCATCATCAGTAATAGATAAAGAAAAATTTGAACAGAAAGAAAATAGACTATACCTTTCTGGTTTCCTTCTTTCTTGAACTTATCTTCTCACACCTGGAGTTTGTGGCTCTTCATCTTCTGATTCCTTCTCTGATGTAGAGTCTGATTATTCTTCCTTTAGCTCAAACTCTATCTTCTCAGGTTCCTTTGGTTGGACTTCATGTTTGATAACATCTTTCACCTCTCTGAACACCACATCTCGGCCATACACAACCTTCCTTGTTACTAGGTTCCAAAGATTATAACCCTTTAAACCATCCTTATACCCAATAAAGATGCACTTTTCAGATTTACTATCCAGTTTCGTTCTTTTATCCTTTGGAACATGTACATATGCATCACATCCAACTACCCTTAGATGTGAGAGAGAAGGTTTCTTACCAGTCCATACCTCTTGTGGAGTCTTATCTTCCAATGCTGATGAAGGTGATCTATTGACCAAATAACATGCAGTCTCCACCGCCTCTGCCCAGAATTCTTGTCCTGACCCGACACCACTGAGCATGCTTCTTGCCCTTTCCATCAACGTCTTGTTCATTATTTCTGCAACTCCATTTTTCTGAGGTGTATATGGAGTAGTATTCTGCCGTGCTATACTACACTTCTTACAGAATTCTTCAAATTCCTTACTCCAAAACTCTCCACCATTGTCTGTCCTCAGCACCTTTATCTTCTTCTCTGTCTGGTTTTCCACCAGAGCCTTAAATTCCTTAAAACTGTCAAAGACTTTAGATTTCTTCTTAAGGAAACATATCCATGTATTCCTTGAGAAGTCATCTATAAATGATACATAGTACATAGACTTACCCAGTGATGGAACCTTCACAGGTCCAAACACATCACTATGCACAAGCTCTAATATATGTTTCGCCCTCTTACTACCAGAGGGGAAACTCACCCGATTCTGCTTCCCATATATACAATTTTCACAGAAATCAAAATAAAGAGAGTTATTACTCATACCTTCTACCATACCTTTACCATGAAGTATTTGAAGGCCCTTCTCTCCAATATGTCCAAACTTTGATGCCACAACATGGTCTTCTCACCAGAGACCACTAGATTTTCTACTCTACTTTCAGGAACCACAGAACTGTTGCACCCATCAATAACAGTGCTACGTTGTAGCTTGTACAGAGTTCCAATTCGAACTCCCCACATCAATACCAGCACTCCCCAAACCATTTTGTAGGTATCCTTCTCGAACACTGTTTTTACACCTACATCATCCAACTTGCTTACGGAAATCAGATTTCTGGCCAATGCAGGAATATGCAGAACACCCAGAAGTGTTCTAACCCTTCCACCTTGCAACTTCAACTTTACTTTTCCGCGACCAACGATTCTAGCCTTCCTGTCATCCCCCAAGAAGACATCACCACCATCATATTTCTCATACTCGTAGAACCACTCTCTATGGGGAGTGAAGTGAAAGGATGCACATGAGTCAATCAACCATGCCTCATGATCTACATGTGTACTTGAAGAAGCCAAGTACATATCCTCACCTTCATCTGAGGTGGTTTTCACCTCTGCAGAAGGAGCATCATCAGATCCCTTTCCTTTGTCAGGAGCTTTAGATTTACAATCCCTTTTGTAGTGCCCTTCCTTTCTGCATTTCCAGCACACCACCTTTACAGGTTTTCCTAGAGATTTAGATCTCCCACTCGATGACTTATTTTTGTTTATGTTCTGGGACCGTCCTCATACAAACAAGGCATCACCATTCTAGTTCTCCATATTTTTCCGTCTCATCTCCTCCGTCAGCAAGGATGAGACTATTACATCAAACTGCAAGGTAGTTGCATTGCTACCTATTGCAATAACCAGACTATCCCACAAAACTGGTAGAGAACACAACAAAATGATGCACTTATCTTCATCTGAAATTTTAATATCAACAGATAATACCTGACTTACCATAGTATTAAATGTGTTCAGATGTTCTGTCACCTATTCTCCATCCTTCATCCTCAAGCTATACAGCTTTTTCCATAGGAACAATTTATTCACCAGAGACTTAGATTGGTACAAAGTCCCTAACTTATCCCACAAAGTGTTCATTGTAGCTTCCCCTGATACATTCAACAATACTGAATTTGAGACACACAATCGTATTGTGCTCTTAGCATCTCGATCCAACTTCTTCCATTCTTCATCGAACACTCTTGTTGGTTTAGTACCCAGATCTATCGCGATCCAATGATCTTTATCCACCAACAGATCCTCCATCTTGAGTTTCCATAACTCAAAACTCTGACCATTAAAATTCTCGATCTCTATTTTTCCACTACTCGCCATCTTCTTTCACCACCAAAATCGATCTCGTAGATCTCCCACTGAACAGGGTCTAGCATAGGCCTGAGCGAAAGCCCTTAGCAACAAAGGCGTTCCCTTGAAGCCAAAAAAACTCTAATACCAAATGTAGTGTTTAACCCTGTATAGAAATTACCTGCATACGAATTCTAAAACACAGAAAATAAACAATGCAAGAGCATAACACATAAAACACATATACACAGAGATTTTTCCCTAGATCCCAAAACCAGGACTACCAGCTTGATTTTTCATTATGTTCCTTTCAATGTTACAATACATATTTATACATGCTGAAGCATCCAATACCATGGATCGAAACCATCGCGTCCAAAACCATGGACCAAAAACCATCACGTCCAAAACCATGTGTGAAAAATCATGCACAATACCATAGGTAGATCCGTCCAACCTAATATAGGGTCCAAAAACAAAATTTTCCGGGGTGCTGCCCTGGACCCCATAGAGTGGGGTTACCTGCACCCCTCAAACCCCTAGTGATCCACCCCGCTACGCAATTAGCGAAACGAAGGGGGGGATCCACCCCCCTTCTAACCCCCCGGTTAGCTATGTGGGCTAGTCGTAGAAAAAATATAACACAACCCAACACTTTGGTCCACTCCAACTTAAGGGTGTTCTGCATTTACAGCCATATAAAACTTCAAAGGGGATCATGTGAGGAGATTCATGGTACCCATTGTTATATTTGAACTCCACCAGGTGTAAATAATCTTTCCATTTTGTGGGCTGTTGCATTACATATGTTCATAGCATGTCCTCAACCATATAGTTTACCCTTTCAGTCTTCTCGTCCATTTGCAGATGGTAAGCTATATTGAAGTGTAGTTGTGTGCCCAATCCCTCAAAGAGGGCTTTCCAAAAGGCTGATGTAAATTTTACATCTCGGTCAGAAATAATCATCTTAGGGATTCTGTGCAGTTTAAAAATGTTCTGCATAAAAATATTAGCAATTTGGAATGCCCCATAAGTTGATTGAATACGTATGAGATGAGAAGATTTTCTCAACTTGTCCACCACCACCCTAATGGAGTCATTTTTCTTCCTTCATTTAGGCAATCCAGTAATAAAATCTATAGACATGGTTTCCCATTTCCATTCTGGTATAGGTAGAGGGTGGAGTAATCTTGCTGGGTTTGATGCTTAGCCTTCACTTGTTGGCAATCCAAGCATCTGGCCAAATATTCTACCACTTCCTTCTTCATACCAGACTAGAAGAATTCCTTCCGCAGGGAAGAGATCATTTTTTGGTATTCGGGATGACTTGCATAAGGAATCTTATGGTATTCATCCAAAATTAAATTTTTGAGATGCTGCTGGTTGGGCACATAAATTCTTTTCCTATAACCCAGTAAATTTTCTACATTTATTTCATAACCCAACTGTTGTTCATGGCTGTTAGAAATTTTTGCTAACTGCCATAGTTGTCTATATATAGAGTCCTGCATGGCTAATTCTTGAATTTGCCCAAAACAAGTTGTTTGTGATTCACTAAAAGAATTCTCATATAAACAACATACCTTTCGACTTAAAGCATCTGCCACTCAATTTTCCTTCCCTTTTATGTGTTTGATTTAGAAATCGAATTCACTTAGGAAGTTTTCCCAACGAGCTTGCTTGGAATTTAAAGTTAGCTGCTTGAAATAATTAATTAGACTATGGTGGTTAGTCATTAATAAAAATATCTTACATAAAAGATAATTTCGCCACATTTTTAAGGCGTGGATGACTGCTATCAATTCTAAATCATACGCTGAATATTTTTTATTCATATTCCTTCAGTTTTCTAGATTCATAAGCCACTACCCTACCTTCTTGCATAAGTACGCCACCCATTCCCTCCTTACTAGCATCTGTACAAACCACATATTCCTTGTTGGGATCAGCAATGATCCGAATGGGTGCAGTGGTAAGCTGATGTTTGAGTTGATCAAAAATCTTTTGACAATTAGGGGTCCACTTGAAATTTTTTCCTTTATTTTGTAAGGAAGTAATAAGATATGCCACTCTAGAGAATCCCTCCACAAACTTGTAGTAGTAACCAATCAGGCTCATAAATGATCTCATGTTGGCCACATCCTTTGGCACTGACCACTCCATAATGGTTCTTATCATGTCCGGATCAACTGCAATTCCATCCTTGGTGATAACGTGTCCCAAGTATTGGTTCTACTCTTTAAAGAAGTCACATTTACTATACTTAGCGTATAGTTCATGCTCTCTTAGGACTTGCAATACAATGAAAAGATGTTCCTTATGCTCCTCCATATTCTGAGAGTAGATCAGAATGTCATCGATGAAGATTAATACAAATTTATCTAAAAACTGATGGAAAATGCTATTCATGAGACACATGAAGGTAGCTGGGGCGTTAGTTAGCCCAAAAGGTAAAACCACAAACTCATAATGACCATAACATGTCCTGAAAGCAGTTTTTGCAATATCATCCTCCTTGATTCTGATATGATGATACCCAAAATGGAGATCGACCTTTGAGAAGATGGTTGCGCCCCTCACTTGGTCAAAAAGCTCATCTATATGGGGAAGGGGGTATTTGTTTTTAATGGTCAGCTTGTTTAGCTGGCGGTAATCCATGCACATTCGCAGGGTTCCATCTTTCTTTTTAACAAATAATATCAGAGCTCCCCAAGGAGACACACTAGGACAAATATATTTCTTATCAAGCAACTCCTGGAGTTGCATCTTTAATTTTGTTAGTTCTGGGATACTCATTTGGTATGGTGCCCAAGACACTGAGGCAGCTCCTGGAATCAGCTCAATAGTAAAATCTATGTCTCTTTTTGGGGGTTGGCCTAGTATTTCTTCAGGAAATACATCTGGAAAATTTTGTATTGCAGTTATGTCTTCTAATGATGCAGGTTTATCCTTAGAGTCAACATACCCTACTTGTATAACATATATTTGGAAACCTTTCCTGATGCATTTGGATAATTGGGAACCTGTTATTAGCCTTATTTACAGAGGTTTCCGAACACCCAGAATTTCTTGTCTTTCACACTTTTCATCTCGGTAGCTATTAGCTTTTGTCTTAAAATTTACCAAAGACCAGTGATTTTCTAACCAGTCCATACCTATCAAAATGATGTATGACCCTAAGGGTAGCACATTTAAATAAGCTATAATAGATTTACCATATAATTTCAAGGGGTAATTATTTACCTTAGACAAAACTCTTCTTTTTGCTCCTGTGGCTAGTTTTACTAACCATGGGTTTTTAAATTTAACCACTTGTAAGCTACATTTTTATACTATCTTGGGACTGACGTAACTTAACATAGCTCCAATATCTATTAAAATAGAGAAAGTCTGGTAAAAAATAGTACCTTCAAGTTCAACCATAGTTGGCTGAAACTCCACCTGACAATCTTCAAGAGCTGCATTGATCTTAGGGATGCTTCTAGCCACTTCTCCCACAGTGGAGGCCTCATGAATTTGCGAAATCTGGTTTTCTCCCCTGCATTGAGTGCAATTTTTAATATAATGCGGGCCTCCGCATCCCCAACACTGTACAAGGGGTCCATTAACTATTTCTGCTTCATTTTTGCTAGTTTGTTCATTGGTCCTAGTTTCTCCTGAACCCTTAAATCTGGGCTTATTCATATTCCGATTACCTTGACCTTTAAATAATCCCTTGTTGTTGTTGTTCTTATTTCCCTTATGGCTGGAAATGAATTTATTTCCCTTCTTGTCTGCCCACCTTTTACTCACATCTCCTTTGGGTTGTCAAACTATAGTCGTTCTTTCATAAATAATGGAAGACTACTGGAAAACCATTGTACTTTGGCCTTTTCTTCGTGAATATAAGGAACGTATCGCAGCAATGAGGTGAATTTTGTTATTTATTCATCCATAGTCATTTGGCCCAAGCGGAGGTCTTGTAACTCCTTAGCTTTCTCATAATAAAATCTCTCGATCAAATACTTTTCCTTGAAGAATTTTTTGGAATTTATCCCAGGTTATACTCTGTTCATTGACTCCATGGACTGTTTTTACTTCTTCCCACCATAATGTAGTTTTCCCTTGTAGTTGGAAAATGGCTAGACCTGCCTTCAAATTGAAATCATATTCATACAACTGGAAATATTTGTTCATATTAATTAACCATGCTTCCGCAACCTCTTCTTGTTCCCCATCGAAGAGAGGAGGCTTGATTTTTCGAAATTCTCCTTGGAGTTCTATTTTCTGTTTCTTCTTTGTCTTGTGATCTGACACATTTCCTGATTCTTCCTCCTGGTTTTCTTCTCCTCTTTCTGTTTCCATGCTTTCAGTTCAGAATTCCTGTTCCCCAGTTGTGTGATCGTGCTCTAAACTAGGGGCTAGTGGACGTGATTGTGTCTATCTGACAAGCTCTTTAATATTTTCTCTTGTTCTTGCATTAGTCTTTCATTGTCTACCCAGAGTTGGGCCATATCACCTTTCTGTTCTTCGATAGTGGTTTAGAGGTCTGCGTTGGGATTTTGTGTATCATCGCCCAGCTGTAGCCAAACTTCTGGATTGCCTTCCTGAAATGTTGTTGGCCCTGTTCCCATTATGGAACCATGTAGTAAATTTCTGGTTCGCCTCATACTGAACCTTGCTACTTCCTACGTGCATATTATCAAAAACTGTTATTTCTTACCCACAGGTCTCAGTTTTGGAAACCTGAGTCCACTTTGATACCATATGTAACACCTCCATATTAGACACGTGATTTTTTTTTTTTAAATAAAATAGCAAACACAAATATATGTATACATATTTATCAATGTCCATATATTATGTGACTAAAGCTAAAGTGCGTTTATTCAAATATTAAACCTGTCATGAATGATTTGACTCATAATTACCAAACTAATGATGGGACCATATAATACAAATGCTGAATCCTTTGAAATTGATTAGATTACAGACTTGGGTATGATGATCATTAAAAGAGGGTTATTATACATATGATTTTTATCTTGACATTAATGTCGATTTGCCGAAGAAATTAATTGTTTTGGGTTTGTGGCTAGCCCAGGCACTAGTGGTACAATTTTGTTCCTTGATCTCTGCGTGCCTATTAATCCTCTGCGATTTCAGGGCTTGCTGGCAGCCTGAGGGCTTTTTGCCTATACCTCTTCAACCATGCTTCCCGAAGTTTGGCCCTTTCATCGACGGTTCTTTGTAGCTGCTTGGATCGAACGACTCATCAGTTGTCAGGCATTCATATCTTGGCTGAGGGGTCTCACTTGGTTATGGTTTTGCTTCGAGGGTTTTTGGCTCCCACCTAGTTCAAGTTCTCTACGGAAATTTTTCTCCGATTTGGAATCGTGATTTCTCATGGAGGGTTCTGAGACTCCGCCATTATTCTGGAATACCATCAACAGAGGCATGCATATCTTCTTCAGGTAAGAAAATGGTTAAGGTCTTAATTCAAGCTTTCATTTCATTTTACAGTTCTTGTTTGATCTCAGGCATGCATCTCCTGTTAGGTTCTAATACTGTTTCTTGTCATCGTGCAAGGTGAAGATCTCTGTATATGGGGGTTTGGTGTGGGTCTGCGGCTAACCCTTCAACTGGTTATACTCTTCGCATCCTTACCGGGTATTCTAATCCTCTTCTGGTTCTAAAGTTTGCACAGGGTTGTTGGTTGTTTAGATTAAAGTCTGTAATGGTTATTTCAAATGGAATTGTTGACGTCTGTAAGTAGGTTTTGAATAGGTGAAATGAGATCGCAGGGGGTTGGAAACTCCGTGGTTAGTTTTTGTGTTGAATGTTATTTAATTTTTTAAAGAGCCTTACGACCTCAGCCAAAGGTGAGAGATCTGGCACTTGAGAGAACTGGTCGTTCAGATTTTCTCATTATCTAGACTATTTGATGGTTGAACCCTTTATGGTAATTTTGGGGACAGAGACATTAATAGCGAGGTTTTTCTTTTCGTTTCACTTCTATGTATCTATAATGCTCCTTTTGGAATGTCGAATGGTTATTCACAATGTTCTTCAGAGTGAACCCTTGAATGTCTACTCTGTTTCTCCAGATGTGATTCTCGTCTATTCTTGTTAACGAAAAGACTTCTGGTCGGATCTTTGGACATACTTAGGGTTTCTAAGTTAACTCGTAATTTCCTTTATGCTTATAAGAATATTTTTTCTCTCTGAAATTCCTATCGATCTGGAGGTAAACACAAGATTTCCTGTGTTGTAGCCGTGAAGCTTTTGTGTAAGTAGAGAATGTACTTATTCTATTTCGAATTACGTTAAATGGTTTGGTTTATATTATCCCATTGGGAGCCAAGTAAATCTGTGGTAAATTCACTTCTTGTCTTGAAAAAAAAATTCCTTTTCCTTTTTCTTTTTTAAATTGACTATTCTAGCTATTTTCATGTTCTTGATTAAATGTTAATTTTATACATAACTATGCAAGTCACGAATACCAAAGTCCTATCTTTTACAAAAAAATTCATTTTCGGCAAGTCATAGAAATTCCTTACTTTCTTTCTATTTTTCTATACTCAATTTACAGGGTTTCTTTCACTTCCAGTTTTACCATGCAATTAGGAAATTTTAATTTACTTTTACATCTAAATACAACAGTAATAATCACAAAATCTTTAACTAGCATAGAGGATTTTCTTCTAGTCTTTTTTTTCTATATTTACTTTTCTTTTATTTATCAATGAAAACTACTCTGGAACGAAATTGATAAGGTTCTCTTGCCATAACTAAAATATCAGGGACCCTGTCTTTTAGTTTACATCGGTCACCTATAGTCATGATTTATTGAAACGGTTCTGAAATGAAATTAATAGGATTCTCTCACCATGCTTAAATAACAGAGACCCTGTCTTTAAGTTTACAACAGTTACTATAGTCATGATTTATTGAGACAGTCTTAACAGTCAAACTAGATTGCAATAAATAGCTTATGCCAGAGATTCCTTTTACTTATCTCTTTCCGCTACTCCGGATTGATTTAAAAATCAAGATCTGCACTTAATTCCTCCCTACCTTGAGATACCAGACTTGGTCAATCTCCCCTCATGCTACTCCTGGCTTCAGGAGTTCTCTATCTCAGAGATTTAATAATTTACTAGCTATCTGATCCTTACCAGACATAGCTTTCTCAAACGGTCTGACCCTTCAACACAATTTCTATTTTTTGTTCCTGATCTTAGATCCCCATCCTCTTGATCATTTATTGTAATATACTCTAGGATTTAGTTTTGGAACAAATAACCATTTCCATAACCAATTACCTAGTAAGAAAAAGAATAGTATTTACCCATAACTATAAAATATTATCCTTTAATAACTGAAATTCCAAAAATAGTTTATAATTCAAACAAATAGTAATAGTCTGTTTGGTTTCAGTAAAATTAAAATATTTACATTAATGGGGGATATTACATCTCCCCCCTGTTAACACCCAGGTTGTTCCCTTTGACTCCCAAGGGAATACGACCGGGGTAACCACTAACCAAGCTTTGGATTATAGGTTCTAGCCCACCTATAATCAGAGAGGGCTCTCTCTTTAAGATTTATCTCTGTTTTGTGAAGATTTTAGGCTAGTTATGAATTCAGGGTTTGGTTTTATATTTTGGTTGAGTGATGTCTTTCAGTACCTAAGGTGGAAATCTTCAGACAGTTTTAGTCCATTGGGAAATGGAGTCTGGGGTTACAGGTTGTTTGAAGTATTGAGTGAGATTGTTGAAACTGCAGGGCCATTTAAATATTTCATGAAACAAACTTGAAATTGTGATGATGAAGTGTGTTTAACCAGTGAAAAGCAATTAAGAATTTTCCACTAAGTTGGGGGTGTGAGAAAGAGATATATTGCACAGGAGCAGGTTCGAATTCCTGAAAAATATCCAATGTGAAAGATATAGTTTGGAGGTGTAGCAATTAAGAATTACACCCTTATTACTACAACTGAAGAAAACATTTATAACAGCGTAGATTGAGTTTAGGGTATTCTATGAATAAATCCTGGAACTATTCTTTTTCTTTGCCATTAACTGTGAAACATAGAACATGAATGCGTTATGAAGAAATAATGAAAACACATAATGAAGAGTTTAAAGGAAACTTATTGTGCCATGAAACACGCAGGAATCCTGTAGCATTCAGCAAACACACTACAACGCCTCAGACAACACAGAACTTTGGAAATTCCATCAACTTTTTTATTAATACTCTGAAAATTTGCAGCATAAGATCTCTAGAAGAGAAAATCAACAACCCCTGCAAGCTTATTCGAGGGGGAATATATACAATCGGTTATACAAAATATCTGAACCGCTGAGTCACTTGATGAATTAAATACGCTCACCAACTTTACAAAATAGCAGATAAGGAAGTAATTGCTGCTCTAAATACAAAATGAATGCTCTTTAATTCTGTCAGAAGACTTTTTGACCTTTGGAGGCCACTGAGTCGGTTGAGCGTTCTGTTTTAATGCTGAATGATGTGTCTTTATGGCTTTGTCATGCTGTAGCTTTCTCGGCCCTGTCATCTGTAACTGTCAGTGCTGCCTTGGTGGCCGAGTAGGTTTGCTGAGTTGGCTCAGTCCATTCTTCTCCATACATACTGAATGCATCAAATTTTCCTGTACATGATAACTTATGTTTTTTGATGAAAAAGCTTGATGAGAGGCTCTTGTTTACAGTATTAACTATATCATTTTGGTCCAGAATTCCTGTGTGGGCAATTGATGTCTCAAAATTGCATCTAAGGTCTCATCTGCTTCTGTATATTTGTAGAAGTTTGGAGGCACTTCAAACAAATGTTTGATCTCATTCATAATGAAAAATAAGTTCTCTACTCTGTCATAGAGACTTTGCCCAGATGTTGGCCCTGTTTCTTCTAAGGTACTTGGTCTTACAGTGATCTGATTGGTAGCAAATGTATTGACCCTTTTAGCATAGTTCTCATGTGAAAGTAGTCTCCCTGCGCTATTCAGTAAGCCCGGAAGACCTCTGATTTGTAATGCTGCAAACTTGTCCATGAATTTGTTTACTTCTGTCTGCATGTCCTGGCTTCTTCTTTCCAGTGTTTGTACCAGGCTTCTCAATGTAAGGACCCTCTTTATCAGCAGGATAATTTCAGTTCTGTTGGAGATTCCTATTGCTGCCAGCTGAGGACCTGTACGGTTATTGAGCACGTTAATCATTCTATTGGCTATCTCAGGCATATTGCCTAGAGATGCCCTTGCTCTCTGGACTTCCCTGTGTGCTTTGCCTATGAGCTCCATTTGCTCATGAATGGTCTCTATGTACTGCCACTGATCTGTGATTGATTGGGCAATGTTGGCTCATAAAACTGTCTTGAGCTCAGCCACCACTTTGTCAAGGGTGAGCTCTTTCTCCAGCTCCTTTATCTTCTCTTTGAGAGCCTTCACTTCTCTTCCCTTTTCAGCTATGCTTTGCTTCGACTTGTCATATTTTTCATTCAGCTTAGCCAAATTCTCCCTGGCTGCATTTAACTCTGCCATTTGGGCTTCTAAGGCCCGAATTTCATTCTTCAGCTTCTGCATATCAAGGCTTGGAGCCTGCTCTGTTGTTGGTGCTGGTGCTGATGGAGATGGCACTGTTTGATCTGTCTGCTCTGTAGGAGGAGCAGTAGTTTGAGGAGATTCCTCAAGGTTGATTATTTGTGGAGGGGGCTGAGATGTTTGGCCTCCTTCCTTCTGTTGTAGGGCTGCCTGTAGTGCAGCCTCTGACTCTCCCAATTTCTCTTCTGTTTGGATCAGCTGTTTGTATAATGATACCAGCATAGCTGCTGCATCGTGGTCATGCCTTAGCTGGGCAACCTCTTCTGTCTGAGGATGAAGAGTTGCTGGGATCTTGATCATTTTTCTCAATGCTGCCATGTCTGCATCTCTTAATTTAAACAATGCTTGTATAGCCTTGGTGTCCTTGGGATCATGCCCAAGCTCTATGATGATATCCTCCAATGCTTTGATCCGGTTGTCTTTTGCTTGGGAGGATGCTTTCTCCAACTCAAGTTGGGCAGTTGTGTTGTTTAGGCTGTTTTCCAGCCTATAATTTACCAATGTTTTGTCTGCAAGGGTGGCATATACCATCTCACCCGTTTGCTTGTGCAACTCAATTTGATCCATAGGGTGGATGTCTTTTGCAAGGACCTCAAGGTTGGTCCTTATGTAGCCTGCAGCTGACTGTGGCTGCAGCATGGTTGGCATGAAATGACTCATTATCATTTTGCCCTCTTGCACATCATATGCAGACATCAATCTCTGCTGGTTTGTAGGAGCCATCTTTAATAAGTGGTTGTAGAGTTGCATCTTGAGTGGCTCATTCCTCTTTTTGATATCAATAAATTGTTGTTTGATGCCTGTTTCAGCTCCCCTTTGCTGGCTTGAGGAGCTGACTTCTCCTCCAACTGTCCTTTCTTGTTCCTGCTGAAAGGAACTTGCAGATGCTTCCATGCTTGGTGGGCCCATGCCCAAAGATTGCCCTATAGGCATTTCTTCTTCTGAAAGGGGATTTAGCCTCTGTCTTTTCTCCCCTTGAGTTGTGGATGTGGTGAGGGGAGTCTCCTGTTCTCTATCCCTCTTCCGATTTTTGTCTTCATTTTGTGGGGTTTGGAGGACCGAGGCCTCCACTGTTGCTTCCTGCCTAGGAGGCACAGTTTCTTGTGCCTGCTACCCAGTGGATATTAGGGCCTCAGCTGTTTGTTCTTGCTGCACTGGCTGCTCCTGTTTTTTTTGTTCTTCTTGCTACTGTAATTCTTCATGAGGTGGCTGTTCTGGCTCCATCTGTTTCTCTTTGCCTTTGCTGGAAGCCTGGTAAGTAGCTTTGGCTGCTTGCTGATGTGTTGTAGAAGATGAGGCAGTTGCTCCAAGTTTCCTTTGATATGAAGAGGAAACCTGTCCACAAGTTTCCAAGTCAGCCTCTTTTTCAGTATTCTTTGCATTTCTTTGTATCATTTTCTCTCTAGTAATTGCCTCTTCTAGAGTGCCCTCTTTCCAACTCAATAAGTTGGCATACTTCTCAATGTGAGGCAATCTGACGTGAGCATAGCCACCCAATTTATGTTTTACCCTCTTGAGAGAAATGAAATGATTAGGGTCATAAGGTACCCAACGAAAACTGGTTTCCAATCAGAGGGCCTCTAGCATGCCATCTGCTTCCTTCCATCCCTCCTCCCTTATGTTGTAAAGAAAAGGGCCTAGCTGGTTCCTGACCTTTAGTTGCACTTTCTTGTTTTTACTATGGAAATGGATCTAGTCTGCATTTCCAAACTGTCTGAAATACACCAAGGAAAATAGTCTCATAGGGACATATCTTGGTAGCCTATAAGGGTCCAACTCACAGCCATATATTCTGATTACTGTATGGTGTTGGTAAAAGTACCAATCACCAATGTTGTAAGTCTTAGAGAGATGGAGAATTCTTTGCATTTCATCGGTCAATCTCGGAGGAGGAACACCATATAACAGGGTCAAAGCTGGATGAACGAAAAGGTCTATGAATTCACAGTATGTGTATGGTGAGCAAGAGGTGTGATGAAAAATTGAAGTCCAAAACACAACCGACCTTGGATTTCCCTGGGCATCAAGTTTCTTGAGAGGAATAGGGAAACTGTCAGGTTGATAAAATAAGAACAGATGATATATGTATGAGGTTTATATGAACACCTTCTCCCTTTCTAGATTCATCAGTTGCTCATGAATCTTGTTTGCAATGTATTCAGCATAGTCATAGTGCACAGCAGGAGGCTTTCCAGGAGAAAATATGGACAGCATGGCCATAATGGTGTCATCAACATCCTCAATTCCCTTATAGCCCAGGACATAGCTGATCAAATCTACAAGCATTTTGCCCAAGTCATTGAGATATGGATTTCCAATAGGGGGCGTTCTCACAGCTTCAGAGCTTGGCTGAATGAATAACTGATTAATTTTGATGATCTGGGCACTGGACAGGTTGCCCCCCTTCTTTAATAAGTCCAGCATGGAGAGAGGAGTCAATGGTCTTGCAGTGTGAAAGTGCAACATCTCATTTATGGCCTCAGGGGTGATATGGAACAAGACTAAGCCTGTGGGATTGAGAACAGCTCTCTGACATGGATCATAGCATTCACAGCATCTATGGATCAAGTCTGGAAGGGAATTGACTTGAGGAAGGTTAAAAATGGGCAAATTGGAGTCCCAAATCCCCAAAATATCATCTCCACTTAGGTGTTGGGCCTTTAACTCATTCAACATATGGATGTTAAATTTGCAACTCAGTGAAAATGAGTCTATCATCTGATAATCTTTATCACCCAGAGCCTTCCATTCTAACTCTCTCTGTGGGGCATTCAGAGGTGCTATATTTAATGCTATTGGTGTTTCCATGGTTAAGTAGTACTATGACTTGTACTAGAACTGGTTTCAATGGGCAGAACAACACAAAGGGGTACTTTTGCAACAGAGAGGCAAATTGCAAGGGAAAATGGAGTAAACTGTGATGAGAATAGTTTAAAGTGCTCCAAAGAGAGTTAATTGAGCATATGCAGGGACTAGTACCACTGTTTTCCTGGTGAATTTGTGCAGCTCAGGTTTTAAGCCCACGAATGCGCGGATTGACTGTGGGTTTTGTGAAAACTTGGCTAAACGAGGCTCTGCAGGTGAATTTCGACTTAAAAATTGAAAATGAAGGCTGACCACTGGGGATTTTCTGGTAAATACAAGCTTCCTCACTCTTTTTAACTTAGTTTCGGATAATTATGGACACAACCGAGCACGGAGGGAATGATTTGGATAAATACCTGGTGAATTGCCGGCAATGGTTGCATATGCAGGTGGGTTGAAGGCGCCAACAGTCTTCGGGTCGATTTTTGTAGGTTGGCGACGGATGGTCGTAATTTGCATGCAGAGGTGAGAAACAGTCTTTTTGGCGAAAGTGACAAAAACACGGTTTTTCGACGAAAATATGGACTTTTTGGGATATTGGCGCTTTTTTTGGATGACGTCAACATGACGTCATCAGGTGGGGTCAGGGTCGGGTGACGTCAGTATGACATCATCGAGTGACGTGGCGGCCTGTGAGTGGTCCACGGGGATTGCATAAGTGGCGGACATGTCGGAGCGCTGGCGGGCGGGGGTGCTGACAGAGCGCCAAGTCGAACTGACGTGGGCATGACGTAGTAATGACGTGGGCATGGCGGTAAAGCATAAGCGGTAAGTGGTTTTTCTCGGACCGCTCTGGATACGGTCATGGTATTGTCAGAGGGCGGCCTGAGAAAAAATGGGGGTGACGCGTGGCAGAGGCCTGACGTCACCCTCTGACAGTTTCTCGGGCGGTAAAGTGCGGTCATCGGGGCCGACCCGATATGAATGTGGGCCGTCGGATGGAAAAACCCAGATCCGACGGTCGACGGATCGCTAAGGCGCCAGGACAATACGGCAACAGCGTGGGAATATTTTAATATTTTATTTGAAATGCGTGCCCGGCGGGGACTTAGGATTTTGGCGAATTATATGGGTTTTTCAATGTATTTTTTATGAAAATGCGCATTGCGCCGAACTTTGGGGTAAAGCAGAAGAATGGGTTTTTTGGTGCATTTTGCAAATAATGCGGGTTAGGGGTAATAGTGGGTTTTTTACAAGGACTTTTTTCAAATGAAGTGGGTAAATGGTTTCAAAGGTTTCTGAAGGGAAAAGAGGGGTAGGGCTGAGGTTGCTAAACTGACCAGAGGTCAATTTAATCCCTGACTTTGGACATATGGCTATAATGCCAGGGGGAAAGGAATATTTATACATTGCTTGGGGTTTATACACCATAGTGTTTATAATAGTAAGGGAAAAGGGGAACATAGGGGATTTAGATAATAAGAAGTTTAGGAGTTAGTATGAGTAGAGGAAGGGGGTGAGGGGGTAAAACACTAAGTTTTATATGAAATCAACTTAGTTTAGGAAGTAGATCAAAATGAAAAGAATTTTAGACAAGAAATGTGGCTCTCAAAGAAATAAGAACCAACATAAGACCTTGAATTCTTTCATGAACACAAATGGTGATGGGATTGTTAGCAATGAATGTGAAGGGGGGAAACAGGAAGTTAGACATGCTCCTTTGTTTTGCTGCAAAGTGATGGAAAAGAGGACCTTCTCTATCCAGTGATGTTCCTTTATATTAGGTTACCAAACACTCAATTGAAAGGAATGACATTTCTGCAACCCCATCTACCTACCCATCTATTTGCCTAGCATTTTTTTGTTTCTTCATGGAGGGTGCACTTAGACTTGCAGACCCTCATGTGCCTTTTCTTTTCTTTTGGCTTTTTCTTTTGATTTTCTATCTAGAAATACCCTTATTGCTTCCACGGTCCCAGATTAAGCAGTTGGGAACCTTAATTCTCTACCTAACTACTGGTCTGCCAAGATTAAACAGTTTGGACATACTTCTTTCTCTATTCTACAACAGAAAATTGAAACGTGGCATGATCCAGATTAGGCTGTTGGACCATCCATCCAAATTTGAGTCAACCTCAAGCTGTGTACACATATTGCCTTCTCTTGAAAATATGGGATCTTTGCATCACCAAAGCAGAGCATATTTGGAACTTTTCTTTGCCAATCATGAAATATGAAACCTATTGGTATAGGTAGCTAACACCCCCCCCTAAAATGGAACATCATCCCGATGTTCTCCTCTTGCAAATAAACCCAGAAAGTTCTCTTTCATGACCTATTCATCTTCCGAAGTAGTGTCTTCTAGCTCGAGGTGCTAGCATTGCACTTTAACCTGGGTGATAACTCATTTCCGTAGTGTTACTTCTCTCTAATCTAGTATAACCAAAGGCTCAACCAAGAATTTGCCTTCCGGTTAGACCTGAACACTGAAAAAAAACGTTAAGTCATTAGCTAGTTATTTAACACATTTGTAGCATATACTTCACACATATATATACCTCACCTGGATATCTTGCCATTGAATTATGTGTTTAGCGTCATATACATATTTCTTAAGTAAAGAGATGTGAAAGACGTCATGTGCATGAATATGACTGGGTAAGGCAAGTTGATAAGCCAACGGTCCTATTCGAGCCAAGATTTTAAATGGCCCACAATATCGGGGTGCTAGTTTGGCACACCCGGCCCATTGTAAGGTGTTTTTCTTGGCTCTCACTCGAATGTAGACATAATCCCCTACCTAGAATTCTCAGAAACTCCTCTTCCGATCGGAAAAGTTCTTTTGTCGGTCCTGAGCAGCTTTTAAATTAATCCAAACTTTTCCACCATTCCTTCCATTCCCTCCAACATGTCCGGCCCTAGTAATAGTTTGTCCTCTGGTCCACTCCAACTTAAGGGTGTTCTACATTTATGACCATATAAAACTTCAAAGGGGCTCATGTGAAGAGATGCATGGTACCCATTGTTATATTCGAACTCCACTAGGTGTAAATAATCTTCCCATTACATGGTAAGCTGTATTGAAGTGCAGTTGTGTGCCCACTCCCTCAAAGAGGGATTTCTAGAAGGCTGATGTAAATTTTACATCTCTGTCAGAAATAATCATCTTAGGGATTCCGTGCAGTTTAAAAGTGTTCTGCATAAAAATATTAGCAATTTGGACTGCCCTATAAGTTGATTGAACAAATATGAAATATGCAGATTTGCTCAACTTGTCCACCACCACCATGATGGAGTCATTTTGCTTCCTTGATTTAGGCAGCCCGGTAATAAAATCTATAAATATGGTTTCCCATTTCCATTCTGGTATAGCTAGAGGGTGGAGTAATCCTACTTGGTTTGATGCTCAGCCTTCACTTGCTCGCATTCCGAGCATCTGGCCAAATATTTTGCCACTTCCTTCTTCATACCAAGCTAGAATAATTCCTTCTGTAGGGAAGAGATCATTTTTTGGTATTCAGGATAACCTGCATAAGGAATCTTATGGTATTCTTCCAAAATTAAATTTTTGAGATGCTGTTGGTTGGGCACATAAATTATTTTCCTATAACCCAGTAAATTTTTTGCATTTATTTCATAACCCAATTGTTGTTCATGGCTGTTAGAAATTTTTGCTAACTGCTATAGTTGTCTATATATAGAGTCTTGCATGGCTGATTCTTGAATCTGCCCAAAACAAGTTGTTCGTGATTCACTAAAATAAATTTCATATAAACAGCTTACCTTTCGACTTAAAGAATCTACCACTCAATTTTCCTTCCCTTTTATGTGTTTGATTTCGAAATTGAATTCACTTAGGAAGTCTGCCCAACGAGCTTGCCTAGCATTTAAAGTTAGCTACTTGAAATAATTAATCAAACTATGGTGGTCACTCATTAATAAAAATCTCATACATAAAAGATAATGTTGCCACATTTTTAAGGCGTGGATGACCACTATCAATTCTAAATCATATGCTGAATATTTTTTATTCATATTCCTTCAGTTTTCTAGATTCATAAGCCACTACCATGCCTTCTTGCATAAGTACGCCACCCACTCCCTCCTTACTAGCATCTGTACAAACCACATATTCCTTGTTGGGATCAGCGATGCTCCGAATGGGTGCAGTGGTAAGCAGATGTTTGAGCTGATCAAAACTCTTTTGACAATCAAGGGTCCACTTGAAATTTCTTCCTTTATTTTGTAAGGAAGTAATAGGATAGTAACCAATCAAACCCATAAATGATCTTATGTCGGCCACATCCTTTGGCACTGACCACTCCATAATGGTTCTTATCTTTTCCCGATCAACTGCAATTCCATCCTTGGTGATAACGTGTCCCAAGTATTGGATCTACTCTTTAAAGAATTCACATTTACTGTACTTAGCGTACAGTTGATGCTCTCTTAGGACTTGCAGTACAATGCGGAGATGTTCCTTATGCTCCTCCATATTCTGAGAGTAGATCAGAATGTCATCGATGAAGATTAATACAAATTTATCTAAAAACTGATGGAAAATGCTATTCATGAGACACATGAAGGTAGCTGGGGCATTAGTTAGCCCAAAAGGTAAAACCACAAACTCATAATGACCATAACGTGTCCTGAAAGTAGTTTTTGCAATATCTTCCTCCTTGATTCTGATATGATGATACCCAAAATAGAGATCGATCTTTGAGAAGATGGTTGTGCCCTTCACTTGGTCAAAAAGCATGTCTATACGGGGAAGGGGGTATTTGCTTTTAACGGTCAGCTTGTTTAGTTGGCGGTAATCCATGCACATTAGCAGAGTTCCATATTTCTTTTTAGCAAATAACATCGGAGCTCCCCAAGGAGACACACTGGGATGAATATATTTCTTATCAAGCAACTCTTGGAGTTGCATCTTTAATTCTGTTAGTTCTGGGATACTCATTTGGTATGGTGCTTGGGACACTGGGGCAGCTCCCGGAATCAGGTCAATAGTAAAATCTGTCTCTTTTTGGGGGTAGGCCTAGTATTTCTTCAAGAAATACATCTGGAGAATTTTGTATTATAGGTATGTCTTCTAGTGATGCGGGGTTATCCTTAGAGTCAGCATACCCTACTTGTATAACATATATTTCGCAACCTTTCCGGATGCATTTGGCTAATTGGGAACCTGTTATTTGCCTTATTTGCAGAGGTTTTTGAACACCCATAATTTCTTGTCTTTCACACTTTTCATTTCGATAGCTAATAGCTTTTGTCTTACAATTTACCAAAGATCAATGCTTTTCTAACTAGTCCATACCTATCAAAATGTCGTATGACCCTAGCGGTAGCACATTTAAATCAGCTATAATAGATTTACCATCTAATTTCAAGGGGCGATTATTTACCTTAGACAAAACTCTTCTTTTTGCTCTTGTGGCTAGATGTACTAACCATGGGTTTTTAAATTTAACCACTTGTAATTTACATTGTTCTACTATCTTGGGATTGATGTAACTTAACCTAGCTCTAGGATCTAGTAAAATAGAGCAAGTCTGGTCAAAACTAGTACCTTCAAATTCAACCATAGTTGGCTGAAACTCCGCCTGATGAACTTCAAGAGCTGTGTTGATCTTAGGGATGCTTCTAGCCACTTCTCTGATAGTGGAGGCCTCCTGAATTTGCAAAATCTGGTTTTCTCCCCTACGTTGAGTGCAATTTTTAATATAATGCGGGCCTCCACATCCCCAACACTGTACAGGGGGTCTATTAACTATTTCTGCTTCATTTTTTCCAGTTTTTTCATTGGTCCTAGTTTCTCCTGGTACCTTAAATCTGGGCTTATTCATATTCTAATTACCTTGACCTTTAAATAATCCCTTTTTGTTGTTGTTCTTATTTCCCTTATGGCTGGAAATGAATTTATTTCCCTTCTTGTCTGCCCACCTTTTACTCATATCTCCTTTTGGTTGATTCTGCTGATAACAGATTCGTGCTTTCTGAATGACCTCATCCATGGTTTTTGGGTTGTCAAACTCCAGTCGTTCTTTCATAAATAATGGAAGACTACTGACAAACTGCTGTACTTTGGCCTTTTCTTTGCGAATATAAGGAACGTATCACAACAATGAGGGAATTTTGTTATAAATTCATCCATGGTTATTTGGCCCAAGTGGAGGTCATGAACTCCTTAGGTTTCTCATCATAAAATCTCTCAGTCAAATACTTATCCTTAAAGATTTTTTTGGAATTTATCCGAGGTTATACTCTGTTCATTGACTCCATGGACTGTTTTTACTTCTTCATAGCATAATGTAGCTTTGCCTTGAAGCTGGAAAATGGCCAGATTGGCCTTCAAATTGTAATCATATTCATACAATTGCAAATATTTGTTCATATTAATTAACCATGCTTCCACGGCCTCTTCTTGTTCCTAGTTGAAGAGAGGAGGCTTGATTTTTCAAAATTCTCCTTGGATTTCTATTTTCTGTTTCTTGTTTGTCTTGTGATCTGACACATTTCCCGATTCTTCCTCCTGGTTTTCTTCTCCTCTTCCTGTTTCCATTTTTTCAGTTCGGAATTCTAGTTCCCCAATTGTGTGATCGTGCTTTGGAATAGGGGCTAGTGGATGGTGATTGTGTCTATCTGAAAAGCTCTTTAAGATTTTATCTTGTTCTTGCATTAGTCTTTCATTGTCTGCCCAGAGTTGGGCCATCTCACCTTTCAGTTCTTGGACAATGGTTCAGAGGTCTACGTTGGGATTTTGTGTATCATCGCCCAGCTGTAGCCAAACTTCCGGATTGCCTTCCTGAAATGTTGTTGGCCCTGTTCCCATTATGGAACCACGTGGTAAATTTCCGGTTCACCTCATACTGAACCTTGCTACTTCCTACCTGCACATTATCAAAAAATATTGTTTCTTACCCAGAGGTCTCAGTTTTGGAAACCTGAACCCGCTCTGATACCATATGTAACACCTCCATATTAGACACATAAAAAAAAATTAAAATAAAATAACAAACACAAATATATGTATACATATTTATTAATGTCCATATATTATGTGACTAAAGCTAAAGTGCGTTTATTCAAATATTAAACCTGTCATAAATGATTTGACTCATAATTACCAAACTAATGATGGGACCATATAATACAAATTTCGAATCCTTTGAAATCGATTAGATTGCAGACTTGGGTACGATGATCATTAAAAGAGGATTATTATACATATGATTTTTATCCCGACATTAATGTCGATTTGCTGAAGAATTTAATTGTTTTGGGTTTGTGGCTGGCCCAGGCACTAGTGGTACAAGTTCGTGCCTCGATCTCTGCATGCGTATTAATCGTCTATGATTTTGGGGCTTGCTGGCGGCCTGAGGGCTTTCCGCCTATCCTTCTTCAACCATGCTTCTTAGAGTCTAGCCCTTTCATCGATGGTTCTCTGTAGCTGGCCGGATCGAACGACTCATCGGTTGTCAGGCATTCATATCTCGGCTGAGGGTTCTCACTTGGTTATGGTTTTACTTCGAGGGTTTTTGGCTCTCGCCTGGTTCAGGTTCTCTGCAAAAATGTTTTTGCGATTTGGCATCGTGGTCTCTCACGGAGGGTTATGAGACTCTGCCATTATTTTGGAACACCGTCAATAGAGGCAGGCACATCTTCTTTAGGTAAGAAACTGGTTAAGGTCTTAATTAAAGACATCATTTCATTTTATAGTTCTTGTTCGATCTCAGGCATGCATCTCCTGTCAGGTTCTAATACTGTTCCTTGTCATGGTACAAGGCGAAGATCTCTGGATATGGGGGTTTGGTGTGGGTCTACATCTAACTGTTCAACCGACTGTACTCTCTGCATCCTTACGGGGTATTCTAATCCTCTTCTGGTTCTAAAGTTTGCACAGGGTTGTTGGCTATTTAGATAAAAGTCTGTAATGGTTATTTCAAATGGAATTGTTGAGTCTGTAAGTAGGTTTTGAATAGGTGAAATGAGATCGTAGGGGGTTGGAAACTCCGCGGGTAGTTTTTGTGCTGAATGTTATTTAATTTTTTAAAGAGACTTACGGCCTCGGCCGAAGGTGAGAAATCTGGCACTTGAGAGAACTGGTTGTTCTGTTTTTCTCATTATCTAGACTATTTGATGGTTGAACCCTTTATGGTAACTTTGGGGACAGAGACATTAATAGCGAGGTTTTTCTTTTCATTTCACTTCTATGTATCTATAATGCTGCTTTTGGAATGTCGAATGGTTATTCACAGCGTTCTTCAGAGTGAACCCTTGAATGTCTACTCTGTTTCTCCAGATGTGATTCTCGTCTATTCTTGTTAACAAAAGGACTTCTGGTCAGATCATTAGACATACTTAGGGTTTCTAAGTTAACTCGTAATTTCCTTTATGCTTATAAGAACAATTTTTCTCTCTAGAACTCCTATCGATTTGGTGGTAAACACAAGATTTCCTATGTTGTAGCCATGAAGCTTTTGTGTAAGTAGAGAATGTACTTATTCTGTTTCGACTTACGTTACATGGTTTGGTTTATATTATCCCGTTGGGAGCCAAGTAAATATGTGGTAAATTCACTTCTTGTCTTGAAAAAAAAAATCCTTTTCCTTTTTTTTTTAAAATGACTATTCTAGTTATTTTCCTATTCTTGATTAAATGTTAATTCTATATATAACTGTGCAAGTGACGAATACCAAAGTCCTATATTTTACAGAAATTTTTGTCATTTTCGGCATGTCATAGAAATTCCTTACTTTCTTTATGTTTTTCTATACTCAATTTACAGGGTTTCTTTCTCTTCCAGTTTTACCATGCAATTGGGAAATTTTAATTTACTTTTACATATAAATACAACAATAATAATCACAAAATATTTAACTAGCATAGAGGATTTTCTTCTAGTCTTTTTTTTTTCTATATTTACTTTGCTTTTATTTATCAATGAAAACGACTCTGGAATGAAATTGATAAGGTTCTCTTGCCATAACTAAAATATCAGGGACCCTATCTTTTAGTTTACAGTGGTCACCTACAGTCATGATTTATTGAAATGGTTCTGAAATGAAATTAATAAGATTCTCTCGCCATGCTTAAATAATAGAGACCCTGTCTTTAAGTTTACAGCAGTTACTACAATCATGATTTATTGACACAGTCTTAACAGTCAAACTAGATTGCAATAAATAACTTATGTTAGAGATTCTTTTTACTTATCTATTTCCGCTACTCCAGATTGATTTAAAAATCAAGATCTGCACTTAATTCCTCCCTGGCTTGAGATACCAGACTTGGTCAATCTCCCCCCGTGCTACTCCTGGCTTCAGGAGTTCTCTATCTTAGAGATTTAATAATTTACTGGCTATCTAATCCTTACCTGACATAGCTTTCTCAAACTGTTTGACCCTTCAGCACAGTTTCTAATTTTTGTTCTTGATCTCAGATCTGCATCCTCTTGATCATTTACTGTAATATTGATGCAACAAAACTGCATCTTTACCCAATTCATGCATGAAGCTATGGGTTATGGGCCCATGTATACATCGGAAGCATTTCAATCAGTGAACTTCACAACAAACCTGACCAATCACCGTCAATCTTTCTTTGACCTTCCCCTTTGTCAGGCGCTTCAATCCACGCCGTCAATTTCACTCCTTCAGATCCAACAGATATCGCATTACCCACTCACCAACTAGCTTGGCCGATCTCCACCATTGATCAATCCTACGTGATCCAACGGCTATCACGCAATCTCTCATGAAATCTTGCACGACCGATATCAGGTCGAGAGCGCATGAGAAAAGTAGTTTTCTTGTGATACATGTCTCCCGCTAAGGAAATACCGGTTACAACTTTTAGGGCAGGTGAGATACGCTTACTGTCTTTCCAAGACCACTCCATCCTTCTACTAACACGTGGTGTTAATCTCTGCCATTCCTCTTCTGTCATTATTATCCATCAATCTAGCCAATCTGATGGTTTCTGCTATGTTGTTCAATCGACTCCAATGGCGATTGAAATTCTCCTCTGTTGATCAGTTCTCAAATCCAACGGATCTCTCATTCGCTTATCGGTGGAATTCGCATTACAATACAAATTTATCTCTACCATACTTGTTTAAGGTGAAGTTCATAGGAACTTCGTCCCTTACACTCGCACATGCATATTTATTAACTTACAGTAAATAATGTATATGTAAACAATATACAAACACACAAAATCCATATTTCACCTGAATGTATAATAACATGCATATTTCAATTATAAACAGAACTCGATTACAGGCTAAGGCCTCATGGCTCGAGTCACAAATTGCCCTACGACTACATTGCATACTCTATCTCCCCCTTTCACACAACACAAATTCTCTTTTATAGGAAATTACAAAGGGAGGAATTGTTTAATATCCATGAGTGTCTCCCACAATCACTCAATCAAACCCCTAAATCTCTCCATTCGCACGCATGGCAGATAATTACATTTAATCAAGTCTTCTAGAGACTTATCAATTCCATCAATTTAGCATTGTTTAAACAGAATTTGGCCTGGTTTACAATGATTTTCCACGTTTCCCCTTTCACAGCTTTGAATTTAAATTTTAATTAAGCGTGGTTAGATGCTCTTGCATCACATATACTCTAGGATTTAGTTTTGGAATAGATAACCGTTTCCATAACCAATTACCTAGTAAGAAAAAGAATAGTATTTACCCATAACTATAAAATATTATCCTTTAATAACTGAAATTCCAAAAATAGTTTACAATTCAAACTAATAGTAATAGTCTATTTGGTTGTAGTAAAATTAAAAAATTTACATTAACGGGAGATACTACAATCCTTGAATAGCTTTTTCTGACAAATTGTAACTATACAATTATATGAGACAGTGTTAGTTGTGATTAACTCGCATTAAGCCATATCTCCTTCTACCATTATAATAAGCGTTAACCTTGGTAAATGATGTGCATGCGAACCATATGTGAGTATAAATTTAACTCTCGGTAAGAATGATTTGTTAGATATTTTCCTAAACAATCTACAACATCAATGTAGGTACACCAATCCATTTGTTCCATGTTTGTTTCCTATTTTCTTTTTAAATAATCATTCATATCCAATGCGAATATGATGATAAGATTCTTTTGGTATTAGGAGTAGGATTTTATCAGGAAGAGACTACCTTTGCTCACATATTGTTAATTATAGAATTTTTCTTCATAGGCAAATTAAATCAACTTACTAGCTATGAAGTAATATTTTATAAATTATTTATCTAAAATTTTAGGTTTAGATTAATTTATATGAATATTTTCGTGTCTGATGTATAAATAATTTTTTGGAATTTATAAAGTAGAATAAGTCTCATATAACGAGGTGATTTATCTATTATATTTTTTTGGAAATTATAAAATAGAATAAGTCTCAATTTATCTATTATAGTGGATGGATGCTTTCTCAAAATCTATGTACTTTTTTTAATGAGGCAAGTTTTAAAATTTTTATCTATTCTATTTTTTTTCTTAATTTTAAAATTTTAGTATGTTAATTATAAGAGATTATATGATTGTTTGATATTTCTTTTTTATGTTTTATAACATGGTTACATTAAAATATGTTTTTCTAAAGTGGTATCATAAAATCTTATAATCTACTTTTATTGATTTAATATTTTAATGTGTTGTAACCTTGGTATGGAAGTATTCTGATCCTTTTTAGGGATTGATACCATCCATGGGGAGTTCTTTTTTAAAATAAGTTTCATCTTTTAAAGTATAGACAAAATTTCAAAAGTTTTGATGCTATTTTTTGCAAACCTTCAAGAGTTTTTCACTTCTTGTGACGTATGAGCTCTCTTTGCTCAAGCTTTTTCTCTTTCATTTGGTTTATAGGTTGTATTTAGCACTACAAAAATTGTGTTAGATTTAGTAAGGCTAGTGTTTAAAATTTTACCGAATTTGGACTTTGAGTGTGGTTAAAGTTGCCTCTTTAAGATGAAATAAAAAATGTAGTTCTTTTGATAAATAAAAAATGGATATTGTAACATACATTTTGTTGCACCCTATAATTATAGATATTTTTGTGTGATTTTTGGAACATTTGTAAATTTATATGAAAACGAATTGATAGTTGGTTGAAGGGAGGGACATGGATCCAATGCTCTAGTAGGGGTGGTGTTGCTTGGTTTGGTTGAATTTTCTATGGTACCATGAGCAAGCCCATGCCAACCTCATTCATCTTCATTAATTATTACCATAACCACTAGCGGCCAATGTCGATAGGTTATGAAGTTTTGGAATGGGAAGCATGGGTGTAAGACAGTGCTCCCCTCCTCATGGATTGGGACATGGAGTAGTTGTCTCGAGAGGAAAAAGAGAGGGGTCAATGGTTGCTAAGAAGAGACAACACAAGAAAAAGAAGAAAACACACAATAGGTAGAGAGGGAGAGATGAGACCACACAAATGAAAATAGAAGGCACATATGAACACACACACCAAACAATAGATAAAGAACATGCCTTATAGAGAAGAAAGAGCTAGGAGGAATGCGAAATTTTGAACTAGACTAGATTGTCCTTGAGTTTTTGCTTAGATATTTGAGGTGTCACCCCCTGTATTGTTATGTGGAGGCCATTGGACTATGAATCTAAGCTAGAATGGTCAATGAGAGGCTTTAAAATGGACGATAGATCATTTTGGTGCTTGTTGTAGAATTGATGAGCCACTTGGAAAAGGCAATATGAACCACTATGGGGCTTGTTGTATTGTTGATAAACCATTTAAATAGAGAAATTTGAGCCCTTGTAGTGCTTTCTATGAAAATAAAGTTGTGAAAATACTTAGACAGTGGATTACAAACCCCTATATTGCTTGTTATAAAAAGGCAGTTGTTAAACCACCAAAATTATGGATTCAATCTCTTGGAGATGAGCCTAATCCATCATGGCCATGGGTGAAGCATTGTGATTGAACTCAAAGAGTAAATGGGCCACTATGGTGCTTGATGTATAACTCTTAAACCACTTGGAAAAGAAAATTTGAGCCACTGTGGTGCTTTTTGGAGAGTTGTTAAACCACCTATAGTATGGATTATAGACCTCTGTATTTCTTCCCATGAAAATATAGTTGTTAAACCACCTGGACAATGGAATTCATGTCCTGAGTGTTTGACCAAGTCTTGGTGTGAAATTTTTGTCTCTGCTCATATTTTCCGAAATTCCATATTAATTAATTGAATAGTTGTGTGTTGATCGTTGATCACATAAATTGATGTAATTAATTACACATTTAATTCCAAATTGTTATATATGGTATGAAAGCGAATTGAAACGCTAAAGAGATAAGATTTGAAAAAAATTATATACAACTATTATTAAAATCAATTTTATAAAAAATTCTCAATATTATATATATATATATATAATGTTAAATTACTTTTTACAAAATAGTTCATTTACTTATTTTTAATTACACATTTAATTAAGTGAATTAATTTTATAATATTTCAATAAAATTTAATTATTTATTAATAAAAGTGTTCCAAGTGGTTAAGAATTCTCAGCATCTGATTTTAAAGCCAACACACGGCTAAAGAACAAATTTTGTGAGCTTACAATATAACTTCATCATCCAAGAACTCAGAAAATATTTGAAAGCGGAACTAAGACTATAGGGTCAGAGGCATAAACATAACAAATTCGAATGAAAATATTGTAAAAACAAAAAAATCGACCATAGTGGAGTCGAACTATCTCAAGACTATAGGGTATAGGCATTACTAATTTCGTGAAAAATCGACCAAGTGGGAGTCGAACCCACGACCTATTGATTTTATCCGCTTGCTATTACAACAGGGAGCTTCTGAGGATCCCTTCAAATCCCTCGACAAACAGGCCACCAACCAGATTTCTGCCAAAATTAACTATCATATATTTTTTAATACTACTAGAACATCCAATAGAGTGTAACAATCCATAATACTAAATTAAATCTACGTGGAAAAGTCTTTATTGGCTCACTCTCTTTAAATTATTAGATGTGTGTATTCCTCCTTAATTAACGTATTACTTACATAAATTTGGTTGGGGAGAATCTCTTATAAAATTAATATGAAAGGAAACTCTTGAGATATAGTTATAAGCTTATTCTTTCTACGAGTTTATTTCATAGATTTTATTACATATTATTCTTTGAGTATTGTTATATTATTACCCGTGGTATTATAGAATAAAACAATTAGCATATGGGAAAAATAAAAATAAAATATTTACTTAATGATATTGAATTTATTTTTTTTCGTTCCTACGATTTATATATTATTATTTTACTAAAAGTAAATCGATTTCTTAGCATTAATGGTTGTATTTATATATTAATTATTTTATTTTATAATTTACAAACCATTATTTGAATAAGTGTGATAATAAATAGTTATTCATTGTAAAATAAAATGTAAAGGTTATCTATGTTGTATTGTATAATTATAATACTAAAAGTAATTTGGAATTTAAATTTGGTTCGCTACAGGGGAATCATGGCTTTTAAGCATCGAAGACAAACCCAAGTCACACTTGAGGTAAAAACTCCACCTCCTTATGTTTGACTTATCTCCTTATAGGTTTACTCAAATTTCAAGTGTAGGCACTCATAGGATGAAAAATTAAGTTCTAGATCCAACATGTACTCAATATGCATACTTTTGAGAAGACCCACATTGATAAAAATTAAAGATACATTAGCAATATGTGTTTAACACATTTTTTTAATGTATCTTCATTTTTTATCAATGTGGGTCTTCTCAAAAGTATAAATATTGGGTACTCATTGGATGTGGAATTTATGTTTGCATCCAATGAGTGTCTACACTTAAAATTTGGGTAAACACATAAGGAGATAAGCGGGAAATACAATTAAAAAAATAGTTTTTCTTCTTTCCCTCAAAAATATTAACATGTACCTCTTTTTAAATTTAAAGGATTTTGATTGGTTTACATATTATGACATGAAAATCACATGAAAATTTCATGGGAACTTTTAGGATGAAATTTCTTCTAATGTCACCTCTAAGACTAACTCACATGGATCTAGATATCATATACAAGGTTAGATCTCCATAAGAGCAATGATACCCTCCCTAATTCGAGATGTAGACATCATCACAGGTCAGCTAGATGTCCACCCAAGCATCACACAAGCACACAACCCAAGATGCTTCATCTCTCCCTATAAAATAAATAAGATATGTCCACTAGTTCAAGCATGCTTCTAAATATTTGAACTTCTTATGGAGAGATCTTGCACAATCACAACCCTAATTAGTAACATACTTTCAATATGTGTGTGTGTGTGTGTGTTAGCACAAATCATTTAAGTATTCAATCATTCTGATGTTGCTTAGGTCATCACAATATCCAAACTTATCTTTAAGGAAATTTCTTTCTTCAGTACCATCCTCAACCTCGAAATTTTCAACATATTGTTGGAAATGAGCTCACTCCTAAGGGGGGGTGAATCAATAGCCCCTGTGGTTATATAATTTTTTAACTCTTTTTACCAAAATAAGATAGGATCAGTAACCCATCAACATAAAATCAACATATGAAAACACCATGATCAAAATCAAACTACAGATATGAAATATGCTAGAAAAAGCACTGTAGCACACACTCACTTCACCCATACACTCACACCATCAATCAATCAACTCACCAAATCAATCGACACTCACACACAAAAATAATCACAAGAATATATGTCAAAATATCATCAATAATTTCCAATCAATATCTTAGGAAAATACCATGGTTATCCCAATACCATGGACACTTATACCGTAGTAAACTCCAAGTCAATACCATGGGGACCTACCATGGTTAAGCGAATACCACAGACCCTTGTACCATGGTAATCTGCAAATACCATGGTTAAGCCAATACCACTAACACTTGTTCCATGGTAATATGCAAACCAATACCATAGTCAGATACCATCGTTAAGTCGATACCAAGGATACTTGTACCATGGTAATACCAACACCCAAACCAAGCAACATAAGAATACATATGTAATCCCATCCATTAAAGAGTACATTTGCCTGCAAAACAATCATCTGCACACTCAGTCCAACTAACTGCAACACATGCCCATGTTGAGTTCAATGCCAACCATCAAACACTGCAACACAATGCCTACATCATCAATGCCTCTGTAACACATATCCAAGTTTTGTTTGCAACTTTATCAATTATAATAATCAATTGTAGTGATTTAGCTATTTTTTGATCTTTTTCTTTCATTATCGATATTCTTCATATTTCCAAGATCATGTCCTCTTTCTCAACTATGGAGGATATACACTTTACTTCATCCAATCTCCCTCTCACCTTAAGGATATCAACAACTTTATTCTTTCAAATGTACAGGTTTTTTCTATTCGACATTAGATAAAACAATGCTACCCGTGTGTTGTGGCATGGACTAACCACCTCTCGTGGATCCTTATATCCGGTGATGTGATCGTTGACTAACACCTGCGGGTTTTGGTCTAACGATAATTGTGATTACCAACAAGTGGTATCATAGAATATGTCAAGAGTTCGATACACACCGGGACCGCATTGGGGGGAGATTTTTGGACATTGGATAAACCAATTCTCCTCGTGTGTTTCATGACATCGACTAACCACCTCTCGTTGATCCTTATCTCTAGCGATGTGATTGTTGAATAACACCTGCAAGTTTTGATCTAACAGTAATCATGATTCCTAACACTTTCTTTCACATTACCACATCATTATAGAACTTTAACCTCCCAGAACAAAATTCCTTCTATATTTACTTGGAAACAAGGTAATCAACAATGTATACTTATATATTCCCACATCTCAATAATCTTTATTAATTCATCAACAAGTGTGAGGTAGGTAAGCATCTTCAACATCTTGAACACTATATACCTACAAGTCTTCAACAAGAGTTTAACCAAGCACAAATATGTATATGTATATATATATATATATATATATATATATATATATATATACACACAAGAGAATGAAGTCAACTTTATAAAGTTAGCATGGTAGTATCTATGTTAAACTAGTCAAAATTTGGATATCTAAAACATAAACATAGTTAGGTTCATAAACAATCAATATTACATCTTTCATAACCCTAAACTTTCACAACCATCTGAGTTAGGTTCTTTGTCACAAACCCTATATTCCATCATCAATACTAAAACCTTAGATATCAACAATCATGTAAGTATTTTAATGAAAGAAACATCATTTTATATCTAGGGTTTCATTATCATGCCCTAGAATAAATATTTAGTAGGGTTTTGTTGTGAACTCAAACAATAAAGTTTTAACGTTACATATACAACAACTTGTGCAAGATAGGGTTTCAATCAAACAGAAGCATATACACCCAGGATTTCATTCCTAGGATACTTCATTAATTATTACAAGGGTTTTGTCATAAACCCTAACTTATCAAACCATAAATATCTAGGGTTTCATCATATAATCTGGACATCAACAACAAACCCTAAAAGGCTAGGTTTTTACCATAACATTATCAAAACCATAAACATCAAGAGAGTAATATTTAATTATGAGTTCTAAACCCTAAGAAGAATAGGGTTTCATTATTAACATTAACATTCCCTAAGTACCAAAAGGATATGGTTTTGTAACAAACCCTAAAGGTTAGGGTTTTAATAAAGTAAACAAATTATAGAGTATGTTAGTAACAATCATGATGATTCAAAACCCTAGACATGAGAAAGTTAGTAATATCAAGAAAATTTCAAAATAAGAATGATCACATCTTCTTGTATGAAGAATATTTTGCAAAAGAACTTATAGTCTAAAACATACCTTTAGTTTTTCTTTAACAAACCTTATAGAGTTTTTGTAGCAACAAGCTTATTTTCGTGATACAAATATTTCCTCGAAGTTTCCTCCATAATCCTTGTGTATTCCTACAAGCCTTTAGTTAAACGGTGGGTCTCCCTCTTAATTTACATTAATTCAATATTTTTTAGGGATACCTACAACTTGGAACAATATGATCCGGATTATCCACTGTACTGTGTTCATTATGTCGACGTTTCGAACCCCAAAGGGGGTCCATCATCAGGACAAAAAATGAATGATAGATTGTGAATCTATCATTCATTTTCTGTCCTGATGATGGACCCCCTTTGGGGCTCGAAACGTCGACATAATGAACACAGTACTGTGGATAATCCGGATCATACTGTTCCAAAAAAACTACCACAGAAGCTTAAAGTCTAACATACCTACAACCTATCAAAACAATTCAAGAATTTATAACAAGACATATTAGGTCTATGAAATCTAGAAATCAAAACATAAAAAAAAAAAACTTTACAAACTTTAAAAAAATAGTTTATGCTGGAAGTAGAAGGATATGCAAGAGGAAGACTCAATAATATAAGTATTTGACTTCAAATTCTTCAACTTTTCTCTAATTGGGTCGTCATAAAAAATTGTTGCATGTTCTCTTTTTCTCTTCTTTTTTCTTTCATTTTTCAAGACAATGGCTCTTGCAATGTCCTATCTTATGACAATTAAAACATTCAATTTTGGATAGGTCAATCTTATCCATTGTTTCTTTAAAATTCTCATGTCCTCCATTTTTCTTGTAATGGGAAGAATATGCATTGGATGCATTGTTATCTTCATCTTCCTTCTTATCACTACTAATGAGATGAGAGCTTCTTGACTGCATGCATTCCAAATTTCTTCAAAGATGGTATTTCTTTCCAACTGCTAATACCTAATGCAAAGGAGCTCGCTGATTTTGGTATACCTAGTAGTGCAACAATCACAAGCACTTTATTTGGTATAGCTTCATCAATGGCTTTGATTTCACCTCTTATTCGGGATATCCTTACAAAATAAGAAGACATAGTGTCATATTTTGCCATCTTTATTGTTCTTAGTTTATTCTTGAGACTAGCTACTTGACTAATGTTTTCATTGTAAATAATTTGGAGAGATCTTCATACATCCCTTGGGTAGTATATATATTGGATATGTAGGGGATTAAGTTATTCTTTATTCCATCTACAATTAGATTCATGGACAATATTTCTATTTCCATGTACTTTTCCTTTCCTGCATCATCTATGGGTTCCTTAACTTTTCCTAGTACAAAATCCAATACTTTGTGCTTTGCAAAGATGAGATCTATCCTCTTCTTCCATGCACTATAGTTCGTGGCTCCTTCTATTTTGTTTTTTGTCTTCATTGAAGATGTCAAAGATAATACTTCCCTTGTTTCATATGGATAATATGCCTTCCTTTTCTTATATGGTCATTCTCCTTATTATCTTCCATAAAATCGTTTTCTTGACCCTTCCCACACTAGATTTTCAAGTTGCGTTTTTCCTTCCTCCTTCACCTTAGCTCTAAAACCATGTTAAAAAATCAGAAAGGAAGAAAGATTTTCTTATCTTGAAAAATAATTGTGATATTCTTGCATTCTTATTAACTTTATTTATGTTCTTCTTTTATCTTCTTTTCATCAAGAAATCATGAATTTAAAGCATGAAGAATAATGACACCCGATATAGGCACTCAGCCAGGGGAAAGCCACTATAAAGGGGAAAAACCCAGTGAAACTCTTCTACTACTAGACTCAAATCTAACTGAGACAATCCAATACCTTATACCTAGACCAAGAACCTCCTTTGATCCACCAAGTGAGTCTCTAAGATGTTTTACCAAACTTTAAAAATAAATTACAATAATATTGCATCAAAGACATATTTTCTTCCTACTTCTTCATAATTTTAACCTAGCTTTAGATCTATAATTTCAACCCTCCTACAACTGTCCAGAAACTTGCATGTGTTGCAAAAGAGAGATAATTTTTTTCCTGTTTTTCTTGACAAGTATCTTCTTCTTCTTCGCTAGAGTTTTCTCCTTCTTCTCTAGGTATTTCTCTCTTCTTTTCTCTTCTTGCAACTGTAGATTGAACTTCCTTGTCTGGTTATCTGAATGAGGTCAAGTATATGCTAATATATAGTTTTTTGAGGCTTCTAATTAGGCCGAATTGTCTTCTTTGAGGCTGGCTTGGTGAAGGAGGCCTATTTGACTCAATTAACATCAAAATAAATTTTCTGTCTTAATATACAAATCCCAAGAAGGGTATATTTGATGATGACAAGGACTAGAACTCATGACATAAACCCTAGAACCCTACAATGGACGCTTTGACCTAAAAATAAAATAATAAGAGCATGAAACCCATGCTAATAAATAATTTTTCTTTTATAATAAAATTGATTTTTCTTTCTTTTGACAGATACATTTCATCATGACTCAAATACACTTATGAATACTGACACTAGTAACATTCTTCAACATGGGGAAAATTTCTCAGTATAATCAATTACTTCTTTCTGTGCATAGCCCTTTGCAACTAAACAAGTGTTATACTTATCAATTGTGCCATCGATTTATACTTGGTTTTATAAACCCATTTAGTGCCAATTACATCTTTTCTCTTTGGTAATCTAACTAAGTCCCATGTATCATTCCTCATTAAGGGATCTTTCAAAATTTCTATCCAACATGTTGCTTTTTGAATGTCCCCTTTCAAGCCACTTAGGCTTCTTCTTAACTTCATCTATCTTTACTAATTTGAAATTTGATTCATAACCAATATTCACTGCAACTTTCTTCAATTCAAATTATACATTTTATGGCTAGTAGATTCCTTACTCATCAAACAAAACATCTCTACTTATTATCACCTTCTTTGCTTGAGGATTAAACAACTTGTAACTTATTTTTTTAGTAATGTATCCAATAAAGATACACTTCACACTTTTATCATCCAATTTCTTCCTCTTTTCCTTAGGAACATGTGCATATGCAGTACAACAAAAAACTTTCATATGTAGAAAACTTGGTTTGTATCCTCACCATGCTTCTATTGGAGTCAAATTCAACACTACATTTGTAGGACATTGGTTAAGAGTGTATACTACTATCTGTAGTGCTTCAACCCAAAATTCATTTCAAAGAGACACAGTCTCCATTATACCACACAAATATGAATGCACAAATGTTAGCTATTCTCCGGCCTTCCATGTTTTATTTAAGAAATTTTCCCTGTATTGTTCTGAAAAAATACACCCTTCACATACATCACCATCCAAATTTATATAAGAAAGACCATTCACCATGTTTTTCTCTCTCAGCAACACCCAAATATGAAAATTCAGGTGTCCCATCCTTAAGTGCCAAATCTTACTATTTGATATTTCTGTTGCTTTAAAACTCTATGAATTACTTAAATCAAAGGATAGCTTGAAAATTTTGTTTTAGACATTTCTTCTCTTACTACAACTGCAATTTTGTTCAACTTATCCATGATTAAGGGATATTATCCATTATCAAACACTAGCTTGTAGTGTTGTTCCATCATTTTTCCTACAAAAAGTAAGTGCCTATTCAATGTTGGTGTCAATAAATTGTCCTCAATTAACTTCTTATTTCCATGTAATGTTGTTATTGTAATTGTGCCTTTCCCTTTCACTTCAAAAACACTATCATCACCAAATATGCCTTTACCATAATAATTGTTATTAAATTTGGCAAACAACTCCTCCTGAGATGTCATATGAGTTTAACATTAGAATCAATATACCATGCTTTGTTTTCTTTGCTATGTACCATCAAATTTGAGATGAATAACTTCTCATTCCTAGTTTCTTGAACAACTATATTGGCACCCTTTAGCTCCAAATCATTCATTTTTTCATAACATTTTTTTTCAAGATGGCCAAATTTTTGGCAATAATAACATTGTGGTGCTCTACTTCTTCCTCCATTTCTTCCTCCACCTCTTTTTTGTCCTCTTCCGCGAGATCAATATTTACATCCTCCTCTAAACTGATTGGGATTCCTTCCTCTGCCTCTCAAAGGAGATGCATTTCCATGTGAACTTTTTTCATTTCTGCTTTGATTCTAATTATGATATTGAACCCCATTTCTTCCTCTTCCTCTATGATTTCGAGAAAATGCATGTTCCACTTTCTCAAATGGTTGATTCTATTCAATAGTTAACATGAATCCACTTAATTCATCAATTTTCATTATATTTAATTCTTTGGATACGTAATAATGATGGTGACTATCTGAAACTTGGGCATAACACTTCTTAAAATCTTATCAATTAGCCTTCTTTCTAGAACATATTCACCTAATGACCTCATCTAATTAACAAGATCTTGAATTTTTGTGATGTAATCATGAATGGATTCATTACTTTTCATATGTGAATTTTCAAAATTCCTCCTTAATGTTGCAATTTAAATACAACAACACCTTCATATGTGTTCTTTAAGATATCCCATGCTTCCTTAGATGATACTACACCACTGATTCTTGGAAATATAGATTCATCGACAACGCTTCTTATAAGTGAAAGTGCTTCATTATCCTTCTTAATAAGTTCTTTAAGAGATTTATTTTCATCATCAGTTAATGCTTTGAATTGATAAGAAGAAAGCATAGTATATCCATTAGTTACAAGTTCCCATAGATATTTAGCAATGAATATAGGTTGCATGTGTTTGCTTGAATACAAATATTTTATGCCATTGAGTTTAGGAAACACAATATTGCTTGTCACCATTGAATAATAAGAGATATTTATATAGAGAAGATGAACAAAAAAAACAGAATTGTCCCACTTTGATTCGTGACAAGAACTAATGTCCAAAAAAATTGAGACTCAACCACCACCACAAAAATATCTTTATTTAATAGAGAGTACAAGATGGCACAACACGTGCATAATTACAACCCATTTCTCCTTAGAAATGAAATAATCACCACTAAAATAGTTAATACTTCTCTCCTTCTATTTTCAACTCTGTTACAATTCCCCTTACAAAATAGAATTTAGAAAAAAAGTAGCCTCAATTTTAAACCCACGTACAAACTTAATATTAAAATTCATTAAATATCTCATGCTCAAAGCAGTCACCACTCATTCTCTCTCATAAATATTACATTAAAAATATTAACAAATAAATAAAAGAGAGAATTTCATGTTTATTCCATTCTTATTTAGCTTTTACATTTTTCAATGTAAAACAAAACTGCATTTAATATGCCACCCCATGTATAAGAATTCATCATACAATTTAATATTTAAACAAAAACATTCATGCATAAATTCTACACAGTTTCATATGGTTTTTACGTGTGACAAATCCCTACAAATACGTCGAAGATCCTCCATGCAACAAGTTCAATCTATGTCGCAATCCACACACCAATCAATAAAGTATTCCATTCAATTTATTTAGCAGGAACTTGGTTGCACATAGCTTGGTGCCAAACCATGTAGCAACCCCCACATGTACGTTGTGCTCAAAGGAACGAATCCACACAATTTATTCACATGAACTTTACACACAGTCATGACACTGTAAATATTTAATGCAACCTCCAGGTAGTTTAACACACGTCTCTTGCAATGTTACTTGCTCCAACCTACATGCACAAAGCATATTCCAATATCTTGTAGGCATATTGCTTCCACAAGTAAGGTGCCAATCCTCGCTACAGAGTTAAATCTTGTTCTCTAAATTTGAAAAAGAAAAAAATACATCATAGGCTTTGCTACTCAACCCACTAGCCTCAATTAACATGCAACACTTAACACACTAGCCTCAATTCATATGCAACACTGGCCACTCTAGCTCCAATACTAAATGAAGAAAACATAGTAAAAAGGAAATTATAGAGCAAAAACCATTCAACAATAACACACTAGGTCTCAACATATTTGATTATCAAAACCATGTTTTTATACAGTAGGAGAGACCTTTAAGAATCTTCCATCTTCGAAAATATCTCAGCCATTTCCTATAATCTCTCAATAATAATTCCATAAATCACCCCACCAATCTCTCCATAAATCTCTCGCACAATAACAATTTTAACATTTAATATTTAAAAAATGATTCATTATTCCATCATCGATCTTATCACAATCCTCATTTCTTGTTGTTGATCCATACTGAACTGAATTTTGACTTGCTATGCCTCCTCATCACTACAAATATGCATTTCTCAGGCCTTGTTCTCTGCTGATTCAACATGCACACCTCTCATGACCTCCCTCTTTGCAACTGTGCAATGTGCAATTCCAGTCAATAGTGATTGATCCCTTTCTCACTATGACTATGGACTGTGTAATCCTTGGCCTCAATTGTGCACTTCCAAACAAAAACCACTCACTCCTTGCCTAGTATTGATGCATGTTGCACATCCAAGGATCCCTCTCTCTCAGCAACTGCTCATTGCACAATCACAAGCCTCAGTTATCAACCTTGCCTCTTTTGATCAGGCATACGTAGTCTCTCCTCTCCATTATTGTGCACTCCACACTTTTAGTGACTAGTGAGGTCACTCTAGCCTCAATCTTTTCCCTTGTGCTCAGAGATTGGACAATCCTTCCACCCAGTGACTACCTTATGTGTTTGATAACGTGATAGATTAGGAGACTACCATAGGGACTAAGTTTGTATCACCACGAGTGCATCTTCATTTGTAGGTGTTGCTAATAAGGATCTTATCAGTCTCACGTCCTCTATAGATGCAATGCCTCCCATTACAAGACAAACACTAGTTAAGGAGGCCATTGAAAGTAGTATTAAAGGTCCTAGAGAGAGTTCTAAATCAAAACCACCTATCTTGGAATATACTAGATGCTTTTTGGATAATTCCACTACTATATCATGGTTGGCTATAAAAATGCTTTCAACAACAAAGAGTTCCCAAAGGATATTGAAGACAAGGAAATGTACATCAATTTTAAGAGATCTAGATTCCATAGAATTGCTTGCTGATATCCTGTGTTACCATGTGCAGAAACAATTGGACGACTTTTGCAGGGTCTAGACACTGAGAACATGGTTCTTAATAGTGTAAGTCGGCAGGATCTCAAATCATATCGACCACATGATATTAATTCCTACTACAAGTTGTCGAAGCCAAAAGTTTATCACAACTATCAATATTATGCAACTTGGGCTTATTTGAATACCAAGGATATGATTAGCTCATGATGGTAGAACCAGTGAAGTGTCATCAAAAGAGAGAGGGTATCTACATGATAAAATCATTAATGAAGGTATACTAATACCTTATGGTAATGTGTTGCAGACAATATGGACGAGAAAGCACTGGGTTTTGTGGTGAAGGATGGAACTACCCAATAGTCATAGAAGGTATAATCATCAACTAGTCATAAGTATTTTCCCAACAGTTGCAGATTATTATATCAAAGGTAAAGAAGGGTGTAAAACATGGGTAAACATAGTTCTTCATGTCTACATAATTTCTTGATGGAATCTATGCAAGAAATAATTTTTTAGGTCTAAAGTGGAACTTGTCCCAACAGTATCTCTCTGTCAATAGATATTGCGAGCTACTTTCCAAGTCTAGTTATAGGGGACTTTATGCCAACCTAGCTGACCACTTCTTTTTTGTGCTCTATCATATGATATTTGAAGAAGAGGCACCCTGCATGATAGATCAAGAGAAATAAGCAGTTATTTAATTTTCAGATTGGTTCACTTCTTCCCAAGCCACTTACATCAGAGTCTTTGGTTCCCAAAAGTCACCAAACATTTTACCGAAGGACATGACTGATAAGGTGGTCATGTAGGATATAGGATATCATATTTTCTCAGGGCTATCACAACTATTGTAGAAGGAGAATAAGGATCCTTGGCCTCTTCTTCCCTTGTAAGTGGGGTCTTATGAGTTAAAGATCTTGAAGGTAGCAAAATAAGAATTTGAAGAACATAGATGTCTCAGGTTTGGTGAAATGGGCTTACATATATATGACCCTAGGGAAGTATGAAAACAAAACTATGCTAATATTTTTTCATAGCCTTATGATTTTATGTCTCTGGAAGATGATGAGAAGAGGAAGAATTAGTACTATGCTTCCAAAAAATACTAGGCCAGGTGATGGGGTGAACCCTTCTAACATGACGCATTTATTAGATTTTGTAAAAGAAGGGAACCAACAAGAATTTCCTACTCAATATAGTGTTTTCAAGCCAAAGAGGAATTTGAAGAAGCTTGGAGGAAGTAGCATGAAGAATAGTAGAAACAAGAAGCAAAGCAGAAATAAGAAGAGGAACACAAGCGTGATGAGGAAAGGAAACAAAAAGAAGAGCAATTAAAGAAGAATAAATAAGACATGCAAAGAAGAAAGGAGGAATTGAGAAAGAGAAAAGAAGAGGAAACTACAAAGGAACAAGAACAGGAAGCCTTGCAAAATCAAAGGGAAGAAGAAGAAAGTAAGAAGAAGTAGGAATAGGACTTGCAGGCTGAGCAGGTGAATGATGAACATGAGTAGGATGATTAGGAAGAAGATATTATGTTGATTGCAAAGAAAACAAGTTATCGGTCCCCACCTCCTCTTACTGGTGGCCATCTCCCATTTAGTGAGATGGGAATAGTTCCTCTGCAATATGATAGAGATTTGAACATCTCAAACTTTATTTTTGACCAGTTGAAGAGAAGAATAGTGTGGGAGAGAAGAATTTATTTTCTAAATGACTGTCATCACCTTGTTTAAATTAACACAAAAAGGGCAATTGTGCCGAATAATAGGAAGATTCCAAGAGAAATTGCAACATTTCTCGAACCCACTAAGGAGAACACTGATTATCTGATTAGAGAAAATGAAACATTGGTAAAGGAGATGGCTTCGGCAAGGCAATTGGTTGTGCATATCATGTCTGAGAATCAGATATTGTCTTCCATTAGTGCTAGCACAATGGAATTGAGGGAATCAATATTGTAGGAGATCAAGCCTTTGGAAGACACTATGAAGTAGTTATATGATGAGATGTACATTCTCCGTGAAGTAACAGTTCTCCTACATGAAGTGAAGAAAGGGTCACAAAAAATGGTGAAGTTCTTAAGGACAGGTTACACAACCATAGATGTGATTCATGATTGGGGGACACAATATATGAATACACCTATAATGTTTGTCAGGAAGATTAGACAAGATGCAAAAGTAGATAGGGTTGAGATCATGGTGTTTTTACATATTTATGAGCATATCCATACTTCTGCTACCAGCGTGATAACAATATACTCGTGCCTATATAATGGATTGGGTTCCTTGGTCATGATGCATAGGATCCCTTATGTTGGTACATTTATGGATCTAAAGAGAAAGAGACCTATTAAACAATAAATATAATATTTATTGTATAATATCAAATAGGAAATGATTGAGGATGAGCTCGAGGTGACCAAATAAAATATTCTGCAATATGTGACCATGCTAGCAAAGAAACACATGAAATTAATTATGTTGTTGAGCACCATTCAAACATAATCCAAGACCATATATTTGAAAGCATTGAAGGGAAAAATCGGATACAATCTAGATCCACTAGTGAAGGTTGTCCACATAGTAGTGGAGTACAAATATTGGCACCAATATCTTACTACAAAGTTACATGTTGTTGTCGTCGAGTTATTTCTATAATATTATGCATGATGTATTACTTTATCTTATAGATAATATCCACATTTTGTCTTATTATAATTATTTCTTATTTTAATTTTGTACTTTAAAAACAATAAATGTGTAAAGTGGCAATCCAAGCATCACATAGGGAATATGAAGAGTCATTAGTAAGCTCCAAGGTTAAAGAGAATCTAAAAGACAAATGGAAGCTTAAGATTCATGAGGGAGCTCAAGAGTCACGTGGGGAGGTGAAGGGTCACCTCACTGGTTATAAATAAACACCCATAACTCAAGCACAAAGAGGGGCTTTTGAAGTTTTTAGCCTTGGATTCTCTAGTTTAGCATATGACATAATATATTTCTTTGGAGAAGCAAGTGGTAGTTTCATGTTCCACTATTTGGGCTAGTGTTTCATCTTTGTAATTTTGTACTTGGGGCTTTTACTTAATGATCAAAAGTTCTTGGGGTTAGTACACTTTCATGCATGTATTGTGGATATTGTAAGACTATTCTTTTAATGTTTGCGGTATATGTTTATGGTCATACATGATAAAGAGAATGAACTATTTTGTTAGCATTTGTATTATCTTGTTGAATGTGAATTCTTATTTTCTTTCATGATTGTATTTTTCTTATGAACTATTTTGTAGGTTAACTAACGAATTTGTCTTTTCTCTTGGGTGTCTCTTTTAGAATAGTACTATTACTTTTCTTCTAAAGGCTCACCCTTTCATTCCTTCACATATCTGAACGGGGCTGATATCCAAAATGGTGTGAGGTTTAATTGGTACTTTGTACCAGGTATATCCCCTTACCTTTTGTGGCTTCCAACACCGTTAACAAGTTCTTAACATTCATTTTATCTTAGAATCCTTCAAAACCCTTACCTATACAACATAAGTAGTGAAATTCCTACATAATTTGGAATCTCTTAAATTTGAGAATTCCTTATGTATAGTAATAGTAAGGAAGGATTAAATACCCAAAAAGAAAGAAGAAAGAAATTACTTAGCCTCAACCAAACCATTGCGGGAGATCCATTTCAAAATACTCTACTCATTACATTGACTTTTATATAGCTCTTGAGTAACCTCATATTCCCACATTGAACAAACCCTTATTTGTGTATGTTATCAAAATCCCCTTACGAAATTAATTGTGTTGGTCTACTTCCCTTGTGACCCTTTATTTTTTCCCTATGGTCTCATGGATCATGCTAGAGACATTTGAGCAATGGAAGAATAATGAATGGCATCATGCAAGAAATCACGGCCCTCATCCAAGTGGTAGATGTAACCAATGACCAACTTCAGAACCACATAACCAAAATCAATAGGAAACTCTTATTTTATTTTCATAAAGTTGAGAAGATAGAGGGTAAGAATGATGATGTTAAATGTTCTATTAATGAAGGCTCTAGAAACTATAATCACTTTATAAACCATTCTCCCAATATGTTGCATCAATTACATTTAAGTTAGATTTCGATATGTTGGATGGATCCAATTTGATAAAATGGGTTGGTGAAATGGAACATTATTTGTCCCTTCATGCTATAGAGGATGACCCATTTAAGCTAAATATAAGAGTTATATATCTAAATAAAAAAAATTGGTAGTGGTGATAGTGGGAAAAAAAGCATCTCCAAGATACATTGCATAGAAGTAGTTTGTGAAATACCATTTTACTTGTTGGCACTCTAGGAAACTCTCCTAGGTTGTAGCTCGGAGATGCCTAGAAACATATAAATCTTCAATATTGTTCTCTAAACTATTGGAATGGATTGGGGTTTGGATCAATTCAGATGACTGTTTCAACTCTGTTTTCACTCAAGACATGCATGAACACCCTCATCTTAACAAGGCTTTCGACCACTAATGATCAATATTTTATAGATTTAATGAATAGATGGAGAATCATGACTGTACTAGCAGATACATACATAAACACATATGAATGGCTAGCTAAAGAAAGTAAATGAAGCTTACAAATCTAAGTTATCAACCCAGAGATAAGATGACAGTTATCTAGCATTCAACACAGAAGAATACATGAATAACCTATTCAAGTGAAAGCTTAGAACAGAGGAGAAGATGGCGATTGAACATGTAACAACAAAAGAAGATTGTATTACTAGAATGAAGATGAGACGCTGGGAGGAATAGAATATCCACAGTCTCCAAAAGTTGAACCCTTCTTACTTCAAACTTTCAACCATTTATAGGCTTTTTACAATACTCTCGAACTCTCTGAGGCTCGAGATGTCTTAATCTATCCCCTCTGTCTTCTAACTACTTGATGCCATAACTAGACAAACATGAGCTCAGAGAGCTCTGTTTCTAACAAACACGGTAATCAAATTCTGGTAATTTCGCCACGCTGTCAGGTGGTTCACTCATGCCAGTGATGTTCCATGATCATTTTTGTTGGTTCGGCTACATCGTGCTGTTGTTTTTTCCCTTTTCGGCCATGCATTCTATTATTTCAGTTCACTGTCCGACTGTCAAAAACACTGACAAAGCCAACAAATTTCCTCCCCGGGTGAATGGTGGGAAGTGGGGTACTGGGACCACTGGATGGTGTGGATCGACAGTTGGGATGTTGGTCAAGCGGCAGAGATCGATCTGATCGAATATTGGAGAATGGAGAGCGCAATGGAAAGGAGATGAATTGAGAGCAGACCCGCCAATATTTATGAGCGTGAGTGTATAATTTTTGAATTCGGCTTATGGCCAAAGTAGAGCAAGAGGAGACGTGGACCATCGGAGCTAAAACATGGGACATTTCACTTAAAATAGCAGCACTGCACCTCAGTGCTAATACTAGCTCTTTTTGGGGATGAAAGCCTCCCTGTGAGGTTTCAAGAACTGCAGATTACTGCCTTTCCAGTAACAACCAAAACAAACTTATCTCCTAGTGTTCCATTGGGCATGGAGTTTATTTGCATAGAAAACAAAAACTGAAAAAACCTATTACAATATTAATGCCTTAAAGCCTCATATGAAGTAAAGCTTCAAAAATTGCCCATCGACTGGGCCATCAAAAATAACTTCCCCCTCCAAATTGTGCAGAATGAAAGTATTTTCCATATGAACTTGAGAAATTAAAAATGGTCCCATCCATAAGGCATCAAATTTACCATGGTTGCCCTTCTTTTCCTTTAATGCATCCCATTTGAGAACCTAGTCACCAACTTGAAAACTCTCCATTTTTTCCTTTCTATCAAAGGTTTCTTTGATCTTCTTCTGATGAATTCTTGACTTCTCAACCAGCTGTTCTCTGATCTGCTGTAATTCAACCAAGTTACTCACTCTCCTCACCTTGTCGTTCTGTTCATCTTGTTCTTCTTGCAAGAATTTGGCCACAGGGAGAATCAGGTGGATAGGAAAAACAACATCAATGCCATAAACCAGCTTAAATGGAGAATTTCCTATGGACTTCTTGTTGGTAACTCTGTCAACCCGCAGTGCAAACTTCAACTTGGAATCCCAGTTCTTTTTGTTGTCCTCTAACAATTTTTTAATTATCCTTACAAGACTCTTGTTAGATGATTCTTCCAGGCCATTGCCTTGAGGATAATATGAGGTCGAATGCACCAATTGAATGCCCATGGATTCACACATGTCCACCAATTCTTTTTCCCTAAAAGTTGTTGCATTATCAGTGACTAGTTTGGTTGGGCAACCAAATCTAGTGAAAATATTCTCATTCAAGAACTTTATGATAACTTGATGATTAACATTTTTAGTGGGTATAGCCTCAATCCATTTGGTGAAATAATTAGTGGCTACCAAGATCCATTTGTGATGGCCACTGGAATGTGGATTGATCTCACCTATGAAGTCCAAGCCCCACTGCTGGAAGGGACCATTGGCATGTACTGGCTTCAAGGGCATAGATTTTAGTTGTTGTCTTCCTGCAAACCTCTGACATTTGTCACAAGACTTCACAAAAGAAAACACATCAGAGAACAGAGTAGGCTAATAATACCTAACTCTCAGGATCTTGTGGGCTGTGGTTTTCCAATAATGAGGCCCTCCACAAATGCTAGAGTGGAACTGGTGCATGACTTCCATAGATTGTCCTTTGTCTAGACATCTCAAGAGGATCCTTGATGGGTCTCTCCAATAGAGCAGGTTTTTATTAATGCAGAATTTGGCTGATCTGAGCTTAATGGCCCAAGCTTGACTTGAGCTATGCCCTGGAGGGACTTCTAACTTCTGCAAAAAATGAACTACACTGGAATACCATTCACAAGTGGCTATATTTTCAGCCAAAGACTAATTCTACTCTTGCTCTTCTGCTGCTTCCTCTGTCTGCTCACCACCTAAATTTGAACCCATGCAATTGATGTCTAAAAAACTGCAATTTTCCTCAGCCATAAGCTTAGCCAAGCCCTGGATTTTTACAAGCTTGGTGGGCTTCACCTCTATGTTGAACTCTATGAATTTTTCAATCCATTTAGCTCTCTTTCCATCAATATCTGGCTGAGTTAGGACATCTTTTACTGAGGCTGAAGGTACATATGCGACCACTTTGGAATGCAAAGTATAAATTCTAAATGCTTTTAAAGATTTTATGAGAGCATAAGCTTGTTTTTCAATAAGGTCATACCTTAGTTCAACATCCCTCAGAGTTTTGCTGAAAAAGGCCACAGGGTGCTCTACACCTTCATCATTTTTCTACAATAGAGCTGCTGCAAGTGTATCATAGGAGGCAAAAGAGAAGATATAAAACTCCTTGGTATAATATGGACTGATTAGAGTGAGAGCTTCCATGATAGCTTGTTTGATGGCTTCAAAAGAGCTGCTTGCACCATCTATCCATTTTATTTCTGATCCTTTCTTTAGCATGGAAGTGATGTGCTTCACTAGCTCTGGAAAGTTTGGAATAAACCTCCTGACAAAGTTAATCTTACCCAGGAAAGATTCAATGTCCCTTTTTGACCTTAGGATGGGCAATGTCTGAATTGCTTGAACTCTTGTTGGATCAATCTTCACACCTTTAGCATAAGCAATATGTCCCAGAAGTTTGCCTTCTTCTAGAGAAAACTGTGACTTCTTTGGGTTCACAGAAATTCCAAACCGTATGCATTTTAGAAACACCTTAATCAAATGTTGCAAATGGTCCTTGTGACTGCTGGAGAAGACTGTTATGTCATCAAGGTAAATAAGGACAAACTTGTCCTTCTCTCGCACAAAGGCTATGTCCATGGCCCTCTGAAAAGTAGCCCGAGCATTCATCAGTCCAAAAGGCATCTTGGAGTGCATGAAAGTGCCCCAAGGAGTAGTGAAGGCGGTCTTTTCCCGATCTTCTGGATGTACAACAACCTGATTGTAACCTGAAAATCCATCTAAGAAACACATGACTCTAGCCCCTGAAACGCTTTGCAGCAAGTGTTCCATCTTAGGTAGGGTGTAGTTGTCTTTTTTAGAACATTTGCTTAGATTCCTAATGTCAACACAAAGCCTAATTTCTCCATTGTTCTTTCTTACTACCACAAGGTTAGCTATCCACTTTGAATACCTTAGGGGAACTATGATCTTGGCATCCAACAATGTCTTGATTTCCTTTTCAATGAAAGGCAATAAGAGAGGGCTGATAGGTATTAGTTTCTGCTTAAAAGGGATGGTGTTCTTCTCCATTGGAATCTTATGCTGAATGATGTTGGTGTCATAGGTCCTAAGATCATTGTACTCCCAAGCAAAAATATCAGCAAATTGTTTCATCAGGGTGCAATACTCAGAACTTTGGGTAGAAGACAAGTGAGTGGATAGATTTATGTACTTTGGATGGGCTGGACTCCTTACATTATGTCTATGAACTGCATACTCATTTTTTTTTTGGTAGGCTTATAAGGTACATCATTATGATCAAACACCTTCTCTAGGGGCACCAATCCTTTGGGTATATGGTTACTAGGTAGCTGAATAATGCTATCTTGACCAATCTCGTCCTTTAGCTTCTAGACTAGTTGCATTCTTCAATGGTTTCGTTTTCTTGGTCAATGTGCATTTCAGAAAATTCATCAATGACTTATAAAAACATACTAATTTCACCATCATCTTCAAAAAATTTCCAGTATTTGACATTGTTGGGCAGAGATGGTCTATATTTCACCTGAACTTCATAAGTCAATTTAGGAGGCAAAGGAGGAATAAATGTGCTAGTAGACACAACAAGGGAATCAGCAAGCTGGTTCTTCATTCTAGGGATGTAAGAAATGTTGAAACTATTAAAAGAACCCTTGAGCTTCCATACCTCATCCTGTATGCTTTCAGCCTTGGATGCTTTTCTTGGAAAGTTTTGTTCACCTACTGAATGATAAGCTCTGCATCTCCAAACAACTTCAGACCTTTGATGCCCATTTCTTTAGCAGCGTTTATGCCCAATATTAAGGCTTCGTACTCTACTATGTTATTTGGACCTGAAAAGTTAAATTGAAAGATAAATGAATGCATTCTTCTATGGGGGACACAAGGACTACGCCTGCCCTTGTAACTTCCTTAGAGTGAGCTCCATTAAAGAACATGTCCCAAATTTGTGGGCCTTCTTCCTCTGTGATCTGGCAAACCAGTTTCCTAAGCTACATGGAAGCCAATTGGGATTCTTTAATTTGAAGAATATAGGCTCCAAAATCAGTGTCGACAACATAGATGGGATGATTAGTGGGATTCCTTTCATCACTGATGATATAAGCCCACTGAGCTTCTCTGTATAATCTCCTACTCTCACCTCCAAAAACTAGGACAGTAGCATAGGACAAATCATTTTGCAATGTTCCACCTAATCTCTTGATCTAACCTCTGGAAAGAAACATGCCAAACTTGGGCGGTACATCTGCTACCACAATATCCATCATCATTCTTTTCATGGGCAGCTAAGACAAGGTGATGGTTAGGTATTTCATCAATCCCAAAAATTTCACTTTTCTAGAGTCAAAAGAAAACAGGTCATGATAAGGCTTGGTAACGTCAAAACCCAACTCATCCATGATAGCCTTGGGAATTAGATTATAGTTGGCTCCTGTGTCCAGAAGGTAGTTGTGAAGGACTTTTTCATGGATAGTCAAAGAAACATAGAATGATGGGGAGTTGTCATCACAATTTTCAATCATTGGGCTGAGAACAACAGCTGGTTTGTTGTCTTGTAGATTTACATAGTCAGTGGAGGCTTGGATGGCTTTAGGATCAAGGGCCTTGAGGATAGATCTTTTAAAGGACTGATTCTTCACTATTTCCATCAGAGGTATAGGTATGCTTAGCTTTTCAATTTCTGATTCAAAACTGAAAGGAGAAGCAGACTTGTCAAGGCCTCTTACCTCGTGAGCTGGAGCTTTTAGCATGATGGGATCAACTGCCGGTCATTTCTGCTTATTAGCTTGCTGTATTGCAAGGATAGTAGCTCTTTGAACAAGAGTTTCCTTGACATTATTCATCTTCGACCTCAGATTATATCTGTGTTGATCATCAGTTTGCAGAACAGCTCCACCATCCCACTCTTGCTTGATCTGGTAATTAAATAATGACTTTTCATAGGTCACTAAGGTCAAAAACGAGGCACTACCTTTGTCTTCTAGACAATGGATCTCATCATCTTCTTCAAATTGCTCTTCTTCCATGACTACATTCTAGAAAGGGGTCTTCACCCTTTGGTCTTCATTGGCATCTTTGCTTCTTTGCAGAATCTGCAACTGCTCATTAGCTCTTCTATATGGATTTGGATTTCTAGGAGCAAAGGTATTAGGAACTCTTCCTTTCCCAAGGTGCTGCTCAACCTTTAATTTGGAGATTTCAGAGGCTAATGACTCTATCATCTTGGTCATCTTGGTCATTTTATCTATATTGGGATCTGAAGATAATGAAGATTCGCCCCTCTGTCTCCTTCTATCAACATTCCCCTTGAGCTTCTCTGCAGCCATGATGTTTGATTCTACTTCCAAGGCTACATTCTGCATATCAACCAAGGTAGCACATCATCTCTCCCTCAACAGTAGACAAAAGTTAGAATCAAAGGGATTGGCATAGGTGAGTTTAGTAGAGGTAGTGGTGGGTTTTACCTCAGTTGGTATCTTATTGTACATGCAGTTAAACCTCTTGTTAAAATCAGACAACAACTCATCATTTTCCCTCTTTAAGTTCCCAACCTTGGTGTGGTAGTAGAGTAGATCCTTCTTATCCCCCCAATGCTTTAGGAATGCATCATCTAAAGCCTCAATATCTGCTATAGACCTTGGGGTCATTTCTCTGAACCATTTTCTGGCCACTCCATCTAGAATTTGGACAAAGACTCTCATCCATACATCATCTTCACTAATGTCTAGGTTATTAGCATAGCTATAGAATGATTCAAGATGTTCCTCAGCTGTAACACCTTCATTCCCAGTGAACTTAGGTATATACTTCTGATATTCTCTAGTAGGCATGGCATTCAAAGGAGTGGCCAGTACTAGAGGTCCATACCTAGCAGCCATGATTATTTCCATTTTGGTAGGTGTTGCCATAGCTGTGGTGGCTATAAGGGTACTAGAAGTCTGAATGACAGAGGATTGAGGAGTGACTGATAGGAGTAAAGGAGTATGATGGATAGGAGGAGAGGCTTCCTTTGGGCTTATAACGAAAGGAGAACCTAAATAATAAGGATCTCTATGAATCTCTGAGATTTTTTCTTCATTGCTAGTATTAGATGCTATACTCTCAACATGTATTTGTTCTATTACAGGATTTTCTTAAAGAGATATAGAATATTGTTTAGAGCTACCTGAACCTGATGCTCCTTTCTACAATGCCTTTCTTTCTTTCATGATTTTTTCAGGGTCAGGTACTGGGTCAACTCGTGGCTTCTAAGGATTTCTCTGAGTGTGCCTCACAAACTAACCCATAACTATGGAGTGGAGTTGCCAAGAGGTTCGTCCTCCAATAGAGTCACCAGATAGATGACTACAACCCAAATAGTGTCCAGACTTTGTCTATCATCAAAGCTGGATCTATGTCGTCCCCCAGGGAAGCTAAGCTTCAATCTCCTCTCCCCGGCAACGACGCCAATTATGTTAGCACTCCAGGAAACTCTCCTAGGTTGTAGCTCAGAGATGCCTGGAAACATATAAATCTTCAATATCGTTCTCTGAACTATTGGTATGGATTGGGGTTTGGATGAAGTCAGATCACTGTTTCAACTCTGTTTTCACTCAAGACATACCTGAACACCCTCAACTTGACAAGGCTTTCGACCACTAATTCTCAATAGTTTATAGATTCAATGAATAGATGGAGAATCCTGACTATTTCAGCAGATACATACATAAACACATATGAATGGCTAGCTACAGAAAGTAAATGAAGCTTACAAATCTAATTTATCAACACAGAGATAAGATGACAGTTATCTAGCATTCGACACAAAAGAAAACATGAATAACGTATTCAAGTGCAAGATTAGAACAGAGGAGAAGATGGTGATTGAACATCTAACAACAAAAGAAGCTTCTATTACTGGAATGAAGATGAGACGCAGGGAGGAATAGAGTTTCCACAGTCTCCAAAAGTTGAACCCTTCTTACTTCGAACTTTCAGCCATTTATAGGCCTTTTACAATACTCTCGAACTCTTTGAGGCTCGAGATGTCTTAATCTATCCCCTATGTCTTCCAACTACTTGATGCCATAACTAGACAAACATGAGCTCAGAGAGCTTTGTTTCTAACAAACACGGTAATCAAATTCAGGTAATTTCCCTGCATTTTCAGGTGGTTCACTCATGCCAGTGATGTTCCATGATCATTTCTATTGGTTTGGTTGCATCATGCTATTATTTTTTCCCTTTTCGGCCATGCATTATGTTATTTCAGTTCAATGTCCGACTGTTAAAAACAATGACAAAGCCAACAAATTTCCTCCCTAGGTGACTAGTGGGAAGTGGGGTACAGGGGTCGTTGGATGGTGTGCATTGACGATCAGGATGTTGGTTAGGTGGCAGAGATCGATTTGATTGGAGATCGGAGAATGGAGAGCACAGCAGAAAGGAGATGAACTGAGAACGGACCCGCCGATATTTATGAGTGCAGGTGTATAATTTTTGAATTTCAGCTTATGGCCAAAGCGGAGCAAGAGGAGACATGGAACATTAGAGCTAAAATAGGGGACATTTTCGTTAAAATAGTAGCACTGCACCTCAGGGCTAACATTACTCACATTGGAAAATGATATTAATTTTGTGGTACTACTTACCAAATTTGCATAAAATATTAAAAAATAATGGTGTAAGAATATATTTATTCTTTTGAGCACTTGACAATTGGAATAGAAACTTTGATTGATGAATTTTCTAGGTAATATTATGTTAGTCATCTTAAGGGGAAATAACAATCCACTTTGAGATGAATCACCCCACTACCAACTAGATTTCATGCAATGGTTGTGATATTTTCCCAATCCAATATTTGTTCCATTAACTCATTGAAATTGTGTTCCTTCTTAATGTCATACTCCACCTCTCAAGATCCACAAGATGACATGTGAAGAGATGGAAAATTGTCAATTCAAGTGTATTTACTATAATTATGATGAAAAATATTTTCCTAGGCATAAATGTGAACATAAAATATTTATACTGGAAATTATTTTACGTTGAAGTTGACAATTTGAATGCATAGGAAATCACACCTCCTACATAGGATGTTCTCACTTTGGACCAAGATTGAGAAGAACCTAAAATCTCCCCTCATGCCTTCAATGGAATTTCATCTCCCTAGACATTAAAATTTGTTAGCTATATCAAGCATAAGAAGGTGATTGTATTAATAAATACTACTTAGGCACCCTCAATTTCATTCATCATCATATTGCAAAATAAACCTATAATGATATCCATGTTATTAATGAATTTCAAAACCATGATTGCAAATAGGGAATCAATGAAATGTGGTGGCTAAAATGATAATGTGAAACTCCAAACGGGTGATTATTTCTAAAAAACTCACATGTTTTCCATTAAAATGAAAGGTTGGGATATCATTTTTGGCGCAAAATGGTTGAGAAAATTTTGTTAAATAACCATGGATATATTGGAATTATACATGAGTTTTGAGAAGGATGGGAATTATTAAACTCTCAAAGGTATCAAAAAGGATTCTAAAAAAACAATCAACTCTCATCATATGTAAAATCTCTTGAAGAAGGTTCACTAAAGAATTATTGTATAATTCCATGTCATCCACATTTATAAGGATTCTTCCCTATCAGCTCATCCTGAATTTGCAATTGGCATTCGAAAAGCACCGATAGGTCTTCAAGCTTCCCCATGGACTAATACAATCACTTGGTGATAATTCTCATATCATGTGATTAATATTTATTACAACATGGGCCTCCTCATGGTGGATCTAGAGAAGATATTTGGGCATTTTGAGGGGATTTTTGGCTATAGATATAATTTGAATAGGATGATAAATAGGGAGGTAATTAAAACCAATAAAATATGTTAAAAAAATAATCAGAGAAAGAGGAATTAAGTTCTAGGTTCATCATTTTTTCAAAATCCCTATTTAAAATGGAAGTGAAAATGGTCATGACATCCTACCAAGGTGAGATTGATTTCGTTAAGTTGAATCATAACTTGCAATAGTTGGAATTTTATTTCAATGTCCATTATGTTGGAGAAAGAAAACTATTTCATTTCATTAACTAAAATTAGGGGTGCATGCCCTAACCTAGTGGGAAATCGAACACTTAGGCTAGAGGTTGTTACAAAAATAACTAAATGGATATGCTTAAAATCCTCATAATTTATATATTATACCCTATTGGTATTGTAGGGGACTAGTGGAATTTCTAGCATCACTTTAGGTAGAGTTAAGGGAATAATGTGCAAAAGTACACCATTGAATTCAAGAAGTTGATGATTATGTTGGGTTTATCTCCCAAGAACCCAAACCTACTCCTCATGTATTTGGAAGGTATACATAGTGGAAGTAAGTGATCCTACTTAAAATAGGAAAAATAATGAGGATTGTGTTTAAGCATAGTAACTAGAGAATACTGACAATAAGTAAGGACAACCAAGTGGTTGCAAACATAAATATAATGAAGATGCTTCCAAGGAGGAGAATAAGAAGTGAAAAGGAAATACAAGAAGACAACAACCACTACAAATTACTTTGGGGATCCAAACAACCATACCAACCATTGTAATATCAATGGTCACATGGAAAATAAGTGTTAGAAGCTACATCTAGAGATTAATCCAATGAAACATAAGAAGGATTCCAAGAATAAGAACCTACCAACCATGAATTCAAGAAACTAGGTATAGATAAGTTTGAATGTAGATGAAAATATTGTTTACACTATAGTGCATAAGGATGTGAACTTGAGTATCCTTCATCACAAGGAAGACAAGGACATAACTATACTCTTCTATATTATTATCTAGGTTAAGAAGAGAAAGGTGGATGTTCTATTTTATTCTTCTTCATAGTCTAATCTCATAGTAGAAGATTTGATTATCAAGGTTGGATAAGAGGTTCATCATCATCCTAACCCATCTCCATTGGGGTGAGTAAATAATGATGAAAATATCAAGGTCACTCAATAGTGTAAAATAAAATTTGTTATAACTGAATACCATATTGATGAAGTGGAGATAGATCTAGTACCACTTAATGTGTGTGGTCTAGTATTTGGAAGCCCCTACATGTATATTTGGGATGCAATATTCACGATGAGAGAAAACCAGTACCATATGATCAAGGATAGCAATTATTTCATCATAAATGGATAAAAATGTATATCCAATATCTCTCTAATAAGTTCTAACCCATACAATATATTGATCAATTCTAGTAGGAAATTTGTATTAGTTTTGTTAAGAGAGAGGCAACCAAGCTATGATTTGGTAAAAGTAAAGGCATATCTAGAGGAATGCACTAAAGAGAAGAAATATTAGTTGGAGGAGTTATTGTAGGAATATAGACAAGTGTTCTTATTATTTAAAGGGTTACCACCTAAAATGGATGTGTATAATGAGATATAGTTGTTTCTTGACTCGCTATTACTAAATATTGGTCTATCAAAATAGACGGTCTCAGAAGTAGATCAAGTGAAGACTATTGGAGTAGGAAGTAACTTGACACGGCACCTCACCATGTGGATCACCTATCATCATAGTACCCATGAAGGTTGGGACTTGGAAAATTTGTATTGACTACATACCTTTGAACAAGATCACTCTTAAGAATATATACCTTCTACTAAAAGTTGATGATTTTTTAGATTAGTTGCAATATGCCAAGTACTTCACCAAGTTAGATCTTGAATAGGGATACCACTAGTTATGAGTTAAATAATAACAAACTTCGAATACCACATTTAAGACAAGGAAAGGTCTAAAGGAATGGATAATAATGCCTTTTGATTAATGTATTGCACAAACTACATTTATGTATTTAACCAATGATGCATTGCATCGCTTTCTAGATTCATTTATGATAGATTACTTATATGTACCTATTGACAGTGCCAGATCTGCCAACATCAGGGATCACCCCAATATGAAGTCCCAACTAGACCTCACACCATTTGGTGTGGGAGTCCCATCCGGTACAATGGCCCGGTTGCCATTATCTTAAGGATTTCCCTCAACTCTTGTTGGTCAACACAGGAGAGTGGTTTGCTTTGTCTTAAAGAAGTGAGGTTCCCTTGCTTGGTGAGTGTAAGTATCACTTGTGTCAATGGTTCTTTCACTATCGAAGGAGAGGGTGAGAGTGAGTTCCAGGTCAATTAGTAGCAATCCCAACACTACTAGGAACATACAAAACAATAGGACATAAACAACTTTCGGAGGAACAGTCTACATAGATGTGGCAGTCACAACATACAAGGTAAGGTAACACGTACAACACTCAATGAATAAGTCCAAATAAGTGCAATGGTTGTTACAGCAAGCTTCATGTGAAAGGTCTATCTGATGTCCGGGAGAGTAGTCTACACAGGTGAGACAACGTTAAAAGCATATACAACACATTTCCATTAATAGATTATGCATTACAACAAGTGAAATAGTTCAAATGTAGAACACATGTTAAAACAACATGCATTACAAGTGTTAAATATTAGTCTTACAACATATACAATACATGTGTGAAAACATGTTGGCCTATTAGCAGGCTTCTGAATTAAGCCAAAGTTCCAAGACACATTGTTACACCATACATCATTGTTGGGCCATGCAATAGGTATAAATTTACTTTTGATTACACTATCCCTTTCCTCCTTTTTATGCATGTGTGCCATGATATAATAAGGTTTTAATGAGATTTTGATAGAAAGTTAATCAAACTGCTCTTGATACGATTTGGCTTTCAAAACTAACTTTCATTGTTTTTATGCAGAAATTAGTGAATGGAACCGCTGTTGTTCAAAGTATTGACCAGCAAAGGCTAAACAAAAAACAACACACATCTTGTGCGGTCAAATTGAGAAGCAAATATGGAGGATCAATGCAAGATGAAAGAATTATCTGATAATAGCATTTAGTTGCGAATTCCTCAGGATCTCTTGATCCTAAGAAATCAAATTTTTCTCTTTTCTCTTTAATTATAAAGGGGAAAAATGAATAGAATAGAACTTAACTTTTCTCTTTTACTTCAATTGTAACTCTGAGATACAGACCGTTATTCTGAGGAACATATCGTGTTGTAATGACACTTGAATTTGATGAATAATATATAATTCGTGTTGCTGTTCATTCGCGATAGTATGAAGTAATCCAATAGTAATCACTGGTGGCTTGGGCTCAGTCACTGATGGATTTCACTGCTATTCCCTGTGCTATACTTTTCTTTTACTGCAAGATTGATTACTTTGTTTTATAGATTTATGATTGATTTACTTTCATCAGTGTTGAGTTTGTATAATCATTGCATTAATTTTCTATTTATGTTGATTGGTTTCATCTATTTGTGTTGTAAATTAATTTCGTTATTAGGTAGGAATCATCTTTTGTTAATTAAGAGCTAAAGTGTTATTGGTTAAATCGAGTTTATCACTTGTTATGCAGAAGTCTAGATTCAACTGAAAGAGCTCTGTTATTGCTACAGTGCACTCGATTGATGTAATTGCAATTAGAGTTTTTGATTACGATTGAGTTTGGTTTTGGTTAAGATAGAGTTTTGATGTTTGAATAAGTTAATTTCATTGAAGTTACAAGCTTGATGTTTATGGTTTGATCCATTTACTCTTGTATCGAAATCAATAAGTTATTTTCAAGTATTACTCTCTATAGATATAATGATTGACATCACTTGCACATATTGTGTACACTCTTGAAAGAAAAAGACTTACCTAGGTTGATAATTAATGTGAGGCATTCAAGAGTTCTAAAAGGTACCTTATTTGTGCCCAATATTTTTGGTGTCGTTGTCGGGGAGATTGTTTCCATTTCACAGAAGGTGATGCGTGTTTTATGTTTGTGTGCTGTGAAAGAACTGGGTATTAAAAACGGAAGGTAAGAACCTGCGTACGAGTAAGTAAAGTGCTTGCTTCCTTTCCTGCTTTTTAGCACAATTGCATAGGAATAGATGGCTAATGTTTGTTTACTGTGAAAGAACTGGGTATTAAAAACGGAAGGTAAGAGCCTACGTATGAGCAAGTAAAGTGCTTGCTCCCGTGCCCGCTTTTTAGCAAAATTGCATAGGAATTAAAGTGGAAATAAATGTTTGAATTTCTGTGTGAATGACTAAGAATAAAGAGTAGACAAAGATTTAATTCCTCCACCTAGATCTGAAAAATCTAAGTGATCGGTGCCCCTTGGATGATCAACCTTTATCAACGAAATCATACAGAAAGCTGAGTCTCAATCATTAGTAGGACCCCGAATCGTTTCTACAAGAAATGCTACTATAACCCTTCAGGCCGTAGGATCACCATCTGCAACTAATTCTGAGATTCATAGCAAAACTAAAGGGTCTAAACAGAGTTTTTAGAACACTGAAAATTTGCAGTTTAGCCCTTTATAAGAAGGGAATTCTTGCAATCTCTGTGAAGGAGAAGGAGAAATAGGTAGCACTAAAAATATTAATTCATCAAAACCCAAATTTCCCGAATTAGTAGTTGAACAGAGGACACCTGGTATTCCCGACCAAGGTAGTGCTATTAAAATCATCTTAAAAGTCTCTTCTAGCTTCCCCAGGAACAGAGCTCCAGCTCCAGAAATCCCTGAAGAATATTGGCATATTTTTGACCAAATGGCTAATAATCCATGACAGCCTCAGACCTCTACATTATAATACCCTATTGTCGATACAGTTGTCAATGCTCCCATGAAAGCTATACCATTACAGAATATTACTACCTTTCATGGGTTAACTTCAGAGGATCCTAATGCATTCCTTTTCGAATTTGATGTTTTATATAGGGGAAATGATTACACTACCAACCCCTAGAAACTGAATTTGTTCCCCTCTACTTTGAAGGGAGTAGCTCTACGTTGGTTTATGGGGCTTGGTGGAGGTACCATTAATGACTGGGATCAAATGAAAACAACATTTCTAAAAAAATACCAAGATTTTTGCCGAACTAGAGAACTGAAGGATGAAATATTTCAAATGGTAGCTAAGACTAATGAGACTCTTGAAGAATATGTAGAGCATTTTCAATATAATCTGCAAAGATCTCCTTATGCAAATTTGCCTCTTGAAGTTCTTAAAACTACGATGATCAAAGGTATGAAAGACCAATGGGTAGAAACATTAAATTTAATGGGGAAGGGTGATATTTATCAAGAGGATTATGAAAATATATTACAATTGTGCATCAGGTGTTCTAGAGGCAGTACCAGGCTGAAACCAACATGGCGTGACGCGATCACCAGAGACAAAAAAGCCTTAGAAGGAAGCATTACACGAGTTGAAATCGGAAATCTACTGGAAGATTTCAAGACTGATATCTTGGGGACCTTGATGACACAATTGGATATCATGCAATCCAAACAAAATCAGGTCGAAGTAGAACAAAATCTGGCTATTTTCTATCCACATTGCAAAAATAAACATAGTCATAGAGAATGTCTGCTAGACATGATACAAACGTGCGCCATTTCCACTAAGGATCATGCTACGGAAGGTTTTCCATCGCTCCCTGATTAAAAGAAGTTTTCAACGAAGTAGAGGAGGAAGTGGATCCAGTATATTTGATGAACCAACACTGTTAATGGAAAACACGTCTAATAGGTATACCTACAGAACCCTCTCCATTCTTTCCTTCTTCACAATTTAATTCTCAGCAGTATTCAGGGGTAACATGGTAGAACCAACCACCTTTCTCTACTTGGCCACCCCAAGCATTTTCTATGCCATCATGGCCCAACCAATCAAATGTAAATAATAATTGGCCAAATCCCTCTTACCCTCCACCGTTCTGGCAAAACAACCCCTATTCCTCTCAATGGTCTCCTTCTACATCACAAAATCAAAATTGGCAACTGAATTGGCAACGATCTGCAAGCTAGCCTATGGGAACAGTTCCTCTACCTCAACCAACCTTACCAGCACCTTACACGTTGCAGTAAAATTCTCAACCTAATATACGACCACAACTCCTAGCTCAACCCAACCCAAACCCTAACAACAAACCAATCTAGTCAGTACAAATTACTGAGAGTCTGGACCCCAAAGTTGAGACGAGAGAGTGTAGTGAGATTAAGTTAATATCTGGACGCTTAATTGCTCCAGATGAGGACAAAAATCTGCAACATGAAGTTAAAGAAACATATCCGAATAAGCCTTTTACTGTAGAAAACCAGTAAACAAATCAGAGAGAAGATACAATTAGGCAGAAAGATCTTGAACAAATCATAACTACTTCTCCCCCGTTCCTAGAAAGATTGATAATACTTAGACCAATTGAAGATCTTGACTTTGATCTTCTGGGAGAACTCAAAAATATTTGTATAAAAATACCCCTCCTCTGAGCCATTCAATATATTCCAATATATGCTAAAACTATTAAAGAATTGTGTGAAAAGAAGTCTGTGAGGAAAACAAAAATAACACCAACTGTCCATGTCATCAGAACTTTGTCTGATTTAATGCTAGGCAAAGAGACACCTGTAAAATATGAAGACCTAGGAAATCCCATTCTCACGGTCCAAATAAATGGTTGCTCTTTTCCCAATGCTTTAGTAGACATAGGGGCAGCCATTAACATTCTTACAACAGAAACTTGCGAAGTGTTGGGCATCACAACTTTAGAACCAATCACTACCTTGCTGGAACTTGCTGACCATTTAGTAATTAGGCCAGAAGGAACATTACAAGATGTAATGGTTTCTGTGGACTCTTGGGAATATCCAACAGATTTTTTGATTATTAACCCTAGAAATCAGCTAGATGGAGATCCCTTAATACTGGGAAGGCCTTGGATAGCAACAATCGATGCTTATATAAGTTGCCGAATAGGCAGTATGACCATAACCAGAGGGAATCCTGTTAAGAATCTATCTTTATACCCTCCTACACAGCCAACCCTGACCATTTTAAAAACTAGGAAACAACATGTAACATATTTAACAGAAAATATTCGTTCACCATTGACTATGGCAGATGCGCTTGAATTAAAAAACCAAATAGAAGATGATGTCATTAACACCTTTATCAATCACTCTGTTATAATGTCTAATTTGAGATGTCACATGATTGAAGTAGTCCTTGATAATGAAATCAAAGAAGATTCCTTGAGAGACATTAATGACCAACCGATACCAACAACCACTGTCTATAATAGCAAGCCTATTGAAATCAAGCTAGGGAAAATCCTGAATATTAACAGTAATCTGAGTGATGACCAGCAACAGAGACTCATTCAAGTCCTTAGGAAATACAAAGGGGCTTTTGCATGGGATTACCCAGACATGAAATGGATTGACCCTCAATTATGCATGCACCACATCTACACTAAAAAAGATGCAAGACCTATTCGACAGCCACAACGTAGATTAAATCCTCATCTAAAGGATATTGTGAAAGAAGAGCTTCAAAAACTATTAGATGTGAATTTTATTTATCCTATATCTGAAAATAAATGGGTTTCCCCATTAGTAGTCATCCCTAAAAAGAATGGAAAATGGTGGATATGTGTTGACTATAGAGAAATCAACAAAGCAATGCAAAAAGACCATTTTCCCCTTCCATTTATTGACCAGGTCCTAGACACGCTAGCAGGAAAGAAATTCTTCTCTTTCCTAGATGGCTTCAGTGGCTACAACCAAATTCAAATTGCCCCTGAAGACCAGGATAAAACTACTTTCACCTACCCCTTGGGAACATTTTCTTATAGGGTATTTCCTTTCAGATTGTGCAACGCACCTGCTACATTCCAAAGAGCCATACTCAGTATTTTTGCAGACTTGATAAATGAAGGATTGGAGGTGCACATGGATGATTTTACACCCTATGGAGATGACTTTGATCAAGCATTTCAGATATTGGAGAAAGTACTAGAACAGTGTATTGCTACTAGACTTTGCTTAAGCCATGAGAAATATCATATGATGATGACAGAAGGCCTGATTCTGGGTCACTACATTTCAGCAACTGGAATTCAGGTAGATCCAGCAAAGATACATGTAATCCTCTTATTAGCTACTCCTTGCACTCAAACAGTGGTACGTAGTTTTCTGGGATTTTCTAGATATTATCGTAGATTTATAAATAAATTTTCACAAATTGTTGCACCATTATATGCTTTGATAGAAAATGCTGATTTTATATGGACTGACAAATGTGACATTGCCTTCATATATTTGAAATAGTTAGTATCAACAACACCAGTATTATGAGGCCTGATTTGGGATATACTTTTCTAGATTTCATCAGATGCATTAGATACAACTATTCGAGCTGTTCTTGGCTAAGAAGAAGACAAGAAACCCTACGCTATATACAACATCAGCAAAAGCTTAACTCTCGCTGAGTTGAATTACACAGTAACAGAAAAGGAGTTTCTAGTTGTTATTTATGCTATCAATAAATTTACATAATATATAATTGGATACCCTGTAGTTCTATATACTAATCACTCCGCTATTAAATACTTAGCCAATAAACCCATTACAAATGGAAGAGGGACTCATTGGTTACTACTTTTGTAGGAATTTGACATAACTATAAGGGATCGACCAAGGAAGGAGAACCTCGTGGCAGACTTCCTCTCCCGAGTGCCAAGAAAAAATGATACAATGGTGGTGGCAGATCAGTTCCCCGATGAAAATTTGTTTGTTGTGGCCATAAAAATGCCATGGTATGCAGACGTAGTGAATTACTTAGCAGCAGGAAAATTGCCCAAACATCTGACACCCAGAGAAAGGAAATTGATTGTGCAGCGTAGCACTCGTTTCTCCTGGATTGGAGGATACCTTTTTCACATGGGAGTTGATATGCACAATTGCAGGTGTATCAGGGGGGGACGAAATTTATGATATCTTAAAAGCCTGCCATGATGGACCTTGCAGTGGACACTTTGCAGACCATAGAACTGGACATAAAATTCTACAGATGGGCTACTACTGGCCCACTATTTTTAAAGATGCTAAGAAATTTTTCCAGGCATGTGATAGTTGCCAAAGGATGGGCCGCGCTGGCTAATCTGATGAAATGCCCCTACATCCACAGCTGGTGATAGAGCCCTTTGAGCGTTGGGCATTAGATTTTGTTGGGCCATTCAACCCACCATCCAACTAGAAAAAGTATATATTGGTTGCAACAGATTACATAACTAAGTGGGTGGAAGCAGTAGCGTTACCAAGAGCAACAAAGGAAACTGTTATTAATTTTCTTTTCAAAATTTTTGTGCGATATGGCTTACCCAGAGAAGTAATTACTGATGGGGGACCACAATTCATGGGTCACAAGATTACTGCTACACTGAAAAATCATGACATACACACATAATTACTTCTCAGTGTCACCCATAGGCGAATGGGCAGGTGGAGAGCACCAACAAAGTTATCAAAGCTATTCTAAAAAAGACAGTGTCATCACATCGACAAGACGGGGCTCTCGAATGCCAAAGGCCTTGTGGGCATATCGCACAACTTGGATAAACAATATTGGATACTCTCTATATCAATTGGTATTTGGTAAGGAACCCATTTTTCCCATAGAATTTGAAATATAAACCCTGAGGACAGCCCAAGAAGTGGGACTGGATTTAACTGAATCCCAAGTTAACAGGTTACAATAGATGAATGAATTAGATGAAATTTGGCTACTAGCTCTACAACATACTACACTCATTCAACAAGAAAGAGCCAAATGGCATGATGCCCTGATTAATAAAAAGGCATTTCATGAGGGCGACTAGGCACTTGTCTAAGATTCCAAGTTTCAAGACTTCCCTGGGAAATTGTAGACTAGATGGTTAGGCCCCTATGAAATAAAGAAAGTCCATGACAATGGCACTATTATGTTGGCCACCATTGATGGGTCTGGTTCTTCTTTCAAAGTGAACATGCATCGGGTGCGCCTTTACCAAAAACCACTTACCAGAGAATCTTTCTACCAGCAGATACGTGAGGACCCCACCATGCAAGTTTTAGCTGTAGAAGGAAATCCTTCAGCAGCTTCATCTTTATAAAATTTATTTCTTCTCTGTAAAATATGTAAATATGATTGCTGAGTTGATTTTATTTTTCTTTTTCTTTGCTTGTTTTGTTGTTCAATCTGTTGAACAACACTTTCTTTCTTTTTGTCATCTTGTTGTTCAATCTATTGAACAACACTTTCTTTCTTTTCGTCGTTTTGCTGTTCAATTTATTGAACAACTGCTGTTCAATCTATTGAACAACACTTTCTTTCTTTTCATCATCTTTCTGTTCAATTTATTGAACAACTGATGTTCAATCTATTGAACAACACTTTATTTCTTTTTGTGTTGCATGCTTGTTATTCATTTAATTGAACGAATGTTGTTCAATTTATTGAATAGCTACTGTTCAATCTATTGAGCAGCACTTATTTTCATTTTGCGTGTTTGTTGTTCATTTAATTGAATGGCTGTTGTTGAATTTATTGAACAATTGTTGTTCAATCTATTGAACAACACTTCTTTTCATTTTGCGTGTTTGCTATTCATTTAATTGAATGGCTACTGTTCAATTTATTGAACAACTGTTGTTCAATCTATTATACAACACTTCTTTTCATGGTTGTTATTCATTTAATTGAACAACTGTTGTTCAATCTATTGAACAACACTTTCTTTCTTTTCGATAGTTTTGTTGTTCAGTCGATTGAACAACACTTCTTTTCTTTGTGATGTTTTGTTGTTCATTTATATGAACAACTACTATTCAATCTTTTGAAGAGCCGCTATTCAATCCAATTGAACAACAAAAGTTTTGCTTTTGTGTGATTGCTCTTTGCCCCATTTTTCTTTGGTTTTTCATTTTGTTTTCTTTTCATGGCATGAATTACACTACTCTTATGAGGACAAGAATTTATGGATTCTATTGAAATGAGTTAATATCATTAATGTTATGATATTTAACAAGACAACTTCTTGATGATAGATTATTTTGAAGAAAAGGGACACAGTTATTTATATACTACTTTACTGCATCGTTTTCTGTTGTACATGATACTGATTGATCATCTTAAAACCATGCTAGTTCCACCCTTCTTGGTTATAATCTTCTCTATCTATAACAAATAAGACTATGGGTATACTTTTTCTATTGACATGTTCAACTTCTTCCACCATCCCTGCTCTTAAGGAGTATTGAGCCTCCCTCTATTTATCATAAAAATGTGTAATAATAGCAAAATTTTGTTTTCAGATGGAGGATAAGGGGTCTCATTATGAGCCAGCCTACCATGTTCATAAGTCTGTAGCAAACTGACATTCCCACTATGGCCACCACACCAGGGTTATGATCCATTGGATAGCTAAAAGATCCTTGGAATAGTAGGTCTCATCATGAGCCAACCTGATCACTTTTTCTACATCCCAGTGAATGGCAGTGTGTTTATCTGGTTACCTTTCCAGCACACTGATCTCTTCTATGGAACAACACTAGAAATATCCATTTATAAATTGAGGAGCCTGGCTCATATGGGTTAAAAGGCAACCCTACCAAGGCTATGGACGCCTTCTGGCAGCAAAAGCTCTGCTTATGGTATTGAAGTTATATTTTATTATCAATTACTACTATAATACCCTCTTCTTATTCTTTCTTTTTATCGAAGAAATTATTTCCTTAAATTTTCCCTATTTAGAACCGTTATTCATGAGATACTACTTTTCAATCACTCGTATCATTTTCAGCTAGAATACTATCAGCAGAGCATATTTTTGGCATATTACTGTCTTTTTATTTCTCGCATAACTTATCATCAATTCAAAGCGTCCTATCTCTTATTCATAACTATCTTTACACACTTTGCTCTCATGATAACCATACCTCTTATTGTCCTATCATTGACATGCGCACTCTGTTTCATTTACTAATGCATTGTTCATTCCCTTGCCTTGCCATCAGAACAACACTTTCCCTGTCTACTCGGTCGTAGGCGACCTCTCCTTTTAAGGAGGGGGAAGGATTCCCATTATGCCTTTGCATGTGCTATATTTATTCCACTTATTGAACTTGATATGTTGCTATCATATCCCATGATCAAATGACATGTGGCAGCATGATAGTCCTCGAATTAATATTATTAATTCTCATGGAAACTCCGCTTAACATTATGAAATGTAGTTGTTACATCCACTTATTGTTCTAATGTATCAAAGCAATTTTTCTTCTCTATTGTGTTTTTTAGCTGTGTTAATCTTCGAAATTGTATTGTACCAAAGCAATTGCTATTCTCTGCTGCCTTTTTCTGCTATGTTAATCTTTGAAATTGTAGGGAAAACATTGGAAGAATTCGAGCGTTATGGGTGGAAAATCAATTCGCCGAGAACCTTTAGTGTTGGAGATTTCTGACAGAGCCAGGGAAATTCTGGTGCGTGTAGGATGGATATGATACTTCACCAGACTTCAGGCCCCTAGCGAAGAAATTGCTATCGAGTTTTTACAGCACTTACAAGATGGGCAGTCCACATTAAAGGGTGTAAGGATAACAGTATCTGAGGTTGTGATAGCTGAAGTTTCCGGGTTGTCGACAGAAGGAGTAGTATGGCCTAAAAAGCACATAATGTTGCATGGCATGGTGGAGATTTTCAGAGATGCAGGTGAGGAATTAACATGAAAAGGCAAGGGCATTCAATTGTCCTCTATGGGAGAACCATGGTGTGAATTAGCAATTGTTGTCCAGAAGTACATCACCTGTGATGGTCAACGAGATGTGGTAAAACCACGACAACTTAAAATCTTAGTCGTTTTAAAGTAGAAGCTTACTGTCAATTTACCATTTTTCTTAAATTCATTATTACACGACACAGCTGATAGAATAAGACGAGCTAGACATCTTGAGATTGTAGTTAGTCATCATGGTTTAATTAGACTAATTGTTAGTCATAGTCTTTCCCATCAAACTTTAATTTGGGACAATATTATAGCACCACTAGAGATAGGGACAAATCATGTAATCCAAACCCCTACAACCATGGAAATTGAACAGCAGAACCCTGTTCCAAAGAGGAAATGAACTGCTCATATGGAAATAGTACCCCATAAGCACAAGTGTTCAGTAAGGCTAAACCCAGTTTAGAGGACTTTCGTAGATCCTCAGGGTAGTGCCAAACGGCCAGCAAAACCATCTAGTCCAATTACCACACAGGACTCTGAACCAGAACCAGAGGAAGAAGGTCACTCTGAAGCAGAAGAAGAGGAAGAACCTAATTCTGAACAAGAACATGAGGAGGAACCCAAATTTGAACCTGAACTGGAGAAGGAACCCAATTTTGAACCAGAACAAGAGGAAGAGCCTAATTCTGAATCAGAACCTAAGGAAGAATGCAATTCTGACCCTAAACAAGGGGAAACACAACATTCTTTCCAAAATGATGATGAACCAGAAAATGAAGTAGGGCCTTCTCAAACACCACCTATGAGCCCCCAAGATAATTTCTTGCAGGAATTTGAGGAAGGGATGGCCCAAGTTCTTGCATCACTTGACCAAAATTTGAACAAAGCTCAATCCTCAGAAGATTCTGGTCACATAGAAATTTTTCCTTCCCCAAAAGCTACACCCCAAGAAGAGGAAGTAGACACAGAAATGATTCATGAATATGATAACCAGTCTGGTGACACGGTTATCCTATAACATGGCCAAGGAAAGCACCAAGAACCCTTGGATACAAAGGGTATTGATCAACATGTTTTTACAAAGGATGCTCCTCAGAAGAAGTGAGTAGCCATAACAAAGTTAAGGAAGCTAAGAAAGAAATACCGAAAGCTTCAGAAGGTCAATTGACTATGTCAGAAATTGAAGGAGATTGCAAATAAGGAACCTCAGAGAACTACTCCTGAGTTAGTCACTGTCGCCACACAAACAGAAATATGTGAAGGTAGGGAAATGGAAACCCATACCGAACTTATTTCTACTTAGACAATGGGCACATAAACAAGCTTTCACATAGAGTTGATAAATAGGTCTACTCATACTGAGGGTTTACCCTCTCACAACAAAAGCACTCGGACAGAAGAAATGATCAATAATGCTCCATCATGCAATGATCATATTCTTTCAGAGTTACAAGAGGAGTTGGCATAAGCCCAGCTTGATTTAGCACAATGTCAGAATGAGATAGTTCCTCTGCAAAAGTATCAGGAGTTGTAGAGGCAATGTAGAGAATTGACCATAACTGAGAATTAAACTTTTGATAATTTCATGCAGGAGGAAGAAAACCAGAGGAATTTAAAATCCAATCTAGAGAAGGTCGTGGGCCCGATCGATGCTATTTTCTCTTTATACTCAGATGTCTTATCTTTCTACTACCACAAATTATGCTATGCTTTTATTGGAAAGAATTTTGTTGTTAAAGATTAAATCCGTTAAGGCTGGCCAGTCAGTGGAGTTGAAGACACTGAATAATTTATAAACTATTATAAGGCGCATGGGATAAAATTCCAACGTCTTCTCTGCGAATTTTACTTGCACAATTTTGTATTAGAAGGAGAGGTGGATAATAATCCTAGCCCTTTTGTTGGGTACATTCAGTTCCAAGCCTTTATTTCTTTTGCAGAAAACCAACTTAAGTGGTCCAAGGCTTATAACACCTTTCAAAGAAAATAACATGGATTGGATTTGTGGGTAAGGAATGAACCGACACACCCCTTGCTACTTTTTGTTAAACACAAAAGACTCATGACACAGGAGGGCGCAACTAAGATTCTGGGGCCTATGCATAAAGAAATTGTGCAAGAGGGGAGGGAATATTTCTTATCCATTCAGGAAAGGTCCTTGATCACATCCAAATAGAGATGGACAGTCTCAACCAATAGTGTCAGGGACAGAGAACCATTTAATTACAAGAATTTTAAAGTTGTCGTAGGCCGTTTTGTCACATACAGTAATATTATCTTAAGGGAAGGACCATACTGGTTGGGATGTCAATCTAGGAGTGCTATTATTTGGTACCCTCCTGAAGGATACCGTTCTGATTATGAGTTGCCTAAAGGTCATGAAGGAATAGACTTTGCAAATTTAATACAAAAGCACGGTTTTAGGTTAGATAAAGGAAAAGCCTTGCTTACTCTTTGACTGCATTACATAATAACTACTTATGTTCATGAGGACATGAAACAAGGTAAGCAGGGGAGTATGTTGGGCCGTGCAACAGGTATAAATTTACTCTTGATTACACTATCTCTTTCCTCCTTTTTATGCATTTGTGCCACGATATAATAAGGTTTTAATGAGATTTCGATAGAAATTTAATGAAACTGCTCTTGATACAATTTGGATTTCAAAACTAACTTTTGTTGTTTTATGCAGAAATTAGCAAATGGAACAGCTACTATTCAAAGTATTGAACAACAAAGCTAAATAGAGAAAACAACGTGCGTCTTTTGGGGTCAAATCGAGAAGCGAATCTAGAGAATCAGCGCAAGATGAAAGAATTATCTGATAATAGAATTTAGTTGTGAATTCCTCAGGATCTCCTGATCCTGAGGAATCGCATTTATCTCTTTTTATATTTAATTATAAAGGGGAAAAATGAATAGAATAGAACTTAACTTTTTTCTTTTACTTCAATTGTAACTTTGAGATACAGAGCGTTATTCTGAGGAACATATCGTGCAGTAATGACATTTGAATTTGATGAATAATATATAATTTGTGTTGTTGTTCATTTGCGATAGTCTGAAGTAATCCAGCAGTAATTGTTGGCGGCTTGGGCCCAGTCACTGGTCGATTTCACTGCTGTTCCCTATGCTATACTTTTCTTTTACTGCAATATTGATTACTCTATTTTATAGCTTTACGATTGATGTACTTTCATTAGTGTTGAGTTTGTATAATCATTGCATTAATTCTTATTTATGTTGATTGGTTTCATCTATTTGTGTTGTCAATTGATTTTGTTATTAGGTAAGAATCATCTCTTGTTAATTAAGAGCCAGAGCGTTATTGGTTAAATCAGGTTTATCACTCTTATGCAGAAGTCTAGATTTAGCTGTTCAAGATCTTTGTTATTGCTACAGTGCACTCGGTTGATGTAATTGAAATTAGAGTTTTTGATTAAAATTGAGTTTGGTTTTGGTTAAGATAGAGTTTTGATGTTTGAATAAGTTAATTTCCTTGAAGTTACAAGCTTGATGTTTATGGTTTGATCTGTTTACTCTTGCATTGAAATCAATAAGTTATTTTCAAGTATTACTCTCTATAGATATAATGATTTACATCACTTGCACATATTGTGTACACTCTTGAAAGAAAAAGACTTACCCAGGTTGATAATTAATGTAAGGCATTTAAGAGTTCTAAAAGATACCTTATTTGCGCACAACAATCACTAACCTTGAGTGTCGAGCATTTGAGCCACTACTTACTTCTCAAAGAAAAGATTACTCTTGGCTATGTGGGAGGAGATGAGGTGAAAAGTCCTTTGCATGTACAAATGAGGGGGTATTTATAGCCAAGGGTGAAAACTGACCCTTGTGGCTGTTCAACTACCCTCATGACTATTTGACTTCCATGACTTTTTTACTTTACATGACTCTTTGTACAACAAGTAGGTCTCTTGGACTTCAATGTTACATTACATTGATTGACAACATAGCCCATGGTGGAGATGTGGGTGAAATGACTCATGAAATGAATTGACATGATAGTGTTGGTACATTCATGCTGCTACTGGAGTGCATGTCGAGCTACAGTGTTGTTGGGTGATGGATGTCTTCATGGTGTATCACAGCTTCACCTCCATATGGAAAAGTGCGCGGAGTCTTCGATGGTCTTTGGTTCACTTGATGATGCTTAGTGTGTTGCTCCTTGCTTGCATGTTGGAAGGCTTGATAGGCTCATTTGTTTGCGAAAGGTGCATGTTTGTCTATTCGTGAGCACATCTTTCATGTTTTCTCATCTGTTCGTCTACGAACATATCTTTGCATGATCATCCATTCGTGAGCACATCTCTTCGCATGCATCATTTGTTCATTCATTAGTGAGCTTGTCCTTTTGCATGTTCTCCCTTTGTTCATCCCATTCGTCATCTTGCCTTATTTGTTGGTGTACCTGTATTTGCAGTCATTCATGACGAGACGACATCAAATCCAAAACCTCCTAGTCTACCATGACACATGATCATTTCGGATGCAGGTGATTGGGAGAGGCAACAAGGTTGTGAAGCGGGATGATGGCTCCGGGCATTGCTGATGAAAACTGCGCAAGAGTCACTGAGTGATGAAGATGGGAAATCCAAGTCGACAGTGACCATTTGCGAGGTTTGGCTCGGCTAAAAGGTAAAATTACACAAATTTTGGGAGGGACAGTCTGGGCTATAGGAAGGCAAGGTAGGCAGGATCTGCGTAGTCTCTAGAACGAGTGGGAAGCAGGGACTAGAAGGCAAAATTTTGTGTAATTTTCTAGAGGAACAGGTCGGGCTGCAAGGAGGGTTAGCAAGTAGATATTGCATAGTTTTTTGGGGGAACTGCCTAGGAGCCTGGTAGCCAAATCTGTGCAATTCCCAGAGGGAACTAATAGTTGGCTATTGGGGTCACTAGTAGCCAGAACTACGTAATTCCCAAATGGAATTGGTAGTTGGCTACTGGGGTCACTGGCAGGCAAAACTGCGCAATTCCCAAAGGGTATTGGCAGTTGGTTGTTGGGGTCACTACTAGCCAAAATTGCACAATTCCCAAAGGAACTCGCAGTTGGTTGCTGGGTCACTAGCAGCAGAAACTGCGCAATTCCTGGAGGGAACTAGTAGTCTATTGCTAGGATCTGCTAGTAGAGGAAACTACACTGAGCCTGGGAGGCTAGCCCGATGATCATCTCTATGTAATTTCTGAGCTGAGTGGACCATTGGGCAGTAGAAGTCCTGCTCATGAAAACTGCATAATTTCTTGGATGGGCAGCTAGTCAACTACTCAGATGACTGACTGGGAAAACTGTGCAATTTTCTGAGGGAGACACAGATGGGCACTTGGTGTCCATCTAGCCCGTTTGTACAAGTTCCTTAGTCAGCTGAGCGAGTAAGGTCAATGGCCTATGCACAATTTTTGAGGGTATTCAGTCCCGAGGTGATTGTCAGGTCCGACTATCCGGGTTGTCAGTATGAAAGTGGATTGAATTTCTTGAGGGAAGCGTAGCTTGAAAAGATTTGCTTGATGGTTCTGTACTGTTCTGGTGGACAATCGATCGAGTCGATGGCGAGGTGATGGTCTAGATGTCCGAGGGGAGTCTAGTCATCAGAACTTCAGAGAAAAATGACTAAGTGTGTGAACGATCAAAAGATGTATAGGTGATCATGCAAACACACACTCACATAACTCGATGATGAAACAAATCAAACCATCCAGATGCACATGTTCAACATGACTGACCGACGATGCAAGTGACAAGCGCGACACTCATGATTGACCATTCATTGATAGAGATGATGCTTGCGTGATAGTGAATGTGACTCTGTGTGTTAGTGCAATAAATGCTTTCATAGCGAACACAACAAGCACATACGAAGCGAAGATTTTGAGCATAACCAAAACATGGTCACAAGCATGACTTAGACATCAGCATGCAGAAACTTGAATGAAATGAACAAGCAAGGTAGATGCAAGGACTCACACGAGCTCACGAAGTGAACCCAAGTGTGTGCAGTCATCAAGTGAAACTCTCAAGGGAGGCTCCGAAATTAGGTGCAAGCCAAAATTTTGGAGGGTGGTTGTAGCCACTGCAACAGTACCCAAGAGGAGCATATATCACATCTCATGTAGGTGATAGAAACTCTAAGAAAAACATCAATTAGTAGTTAATCTTAAGAAAAGTGAGTTTTCTTTGTAACCATTGGTATATTTAGAGAATGTGATTAGTGGAGGGGAACTTAAGATAGATATTGTGAAGATGGAGACCATTCTCATGTAGTTAGTTCATATTAATTTCATTAAATATAGGATCTTTTTTGGAGAGTGTGGTACTTATCAAAGTTTATAACATCCTTTTCAACTATAGTTTCACCACTACATGCCATAATAACTCGTGATAAAAGTTTCCAATGACGGAAAAATTAGTAGAAATGTTTTCATGATATGAAATAGAAGATCAACCAAACATTTTCCCTTGTGTTTCCTAATTTGTACAATTATTTGAAGTGGATATGGATGCAAGTGTATATGATATGGGATATATCTTGATGTAGCGAGCTAAGCCAATATTCTATCACTACATAATGTTTCATGGTGGACTCTTGAAATACCTTATGCACAATAAGGAACTCTATGACCATATTCAAGTTGTTAAGATGTTGAAGCACTTAATTATGGGCAAGGAAACCATTATTTACACTAATACCTATCCATTGTAATAACCAAATTAAGCTTCTAAAAACCAAGTCCTACAAGTGGATTCAATTTTCAAGCATTTTCAACTAGTCATTGAACAATAGTGTTACACTAAAAAATGTCACCATGACTATTTACAGTTAGTATGGCTCAATCAACAGTCATGCTATCCTCTTAGGCAAGTCTTATGCCTCTGCTCTCCATGTCAAACTCCAAAAAGAGAGAAAGTCTTTATAAATGTATTTATCTCTGGGGACGCAGGTTCTCTCAACCTTACCTGTGAGGACGCACCCAATGTTCACAAAAGCTGCGTCTTTGGACGCTCTGTATGTAAAGCGGAAGGTGCGTCCCCCTGTAAAGGTTAAAATGCGCAAGTTTCATCTTTAAAAAGTCACTTGTGGTCATTTCTAGAGCATTCTAGAAGGTTGTTCGACGTGTATTGAGCGCCTCCAGATGGTTCATGCACTTCTACCAAAGAGGAACTTATCCCATCAATAAGGGAGCTATCCCATCCAAAGAGGGGATTATCCCATTGATGGTGGACCTGATTAACTTCCTCTTGAGCACTATAAATACAGGCATTGGGCCAGAAGGAGGGGAGGTTGGAAGCTATACATTTCTATGGGTAGATGCAGCTGGAATTAGGACTCCCATTTAGAAGCTTGTGAGGAGAGATTGCCATCTTTGCTTGTTCTATTTGGAAGTGGGTGAGCTTTGTCAAAGTAAAGGAGAACTCTTGATGGACCCTGGGAGGGACTTGCACAACACCAAGGCTCAGGTTGTATTTGTTCCTTTTGTTACCTATTAATGCAAATGAGTCCATTCTTCTCAATAACTTGTTATTTATGAGTTGTTTCATGTACTCCTTGGTCTATGTGTTAAATATGTTTTATTCTATGAGATTATCAAGTGCTATTTAATCGTTTGATTGTTAGTGTATGCAGGTTTCAAAGTGAAGGAGGAGCTCATCTGGATTAGCGGAGCTGGACTGCTACAACAGCGTTGGATTACAGGTAGGATCTAAACACTTGATTTCTTATATAGTAAATGCATGTTTAGAGAAGGATTGCTCTTGTTTGTCACTAGAGAGTCTTAGGCTCCTAGGGAGGTTGGTTGTGTCTGCAAAATCAACTCTTTCCGCCTGACAAATTGGCGACTCCGCTGGGGACTCCATTGATGTGAAAGTCTTTTCCTTTGTATGAACTTTTCTCTGAGAAAATTGGTTTATTTTTCTGGTTTTTGGCTCTGTGACTTTGTTTTTGGGTGGGTTAGCTTAGAGTTAGATTAATTTTAGTTTTTCTTGAATTTTCCAGTAGGACGCACCCTCTGAGCATTGCACAGTGCATCCCTCGACGCACTGTCACTGTGTACACAGAGCGGGCCCGCACCTGTTCTAACGGGTTGCCTGCGTCCCCTGCTAAAATTTGAGAAAATTCCATTTTTTGCATTTTTTCTCTTAGATTTTGCTTTTTCTTAGTTTTTTCTGCCCAGATTCATTAGTCTTTTGTCAAAGATCTTCACCTGAACTTGTTTCGGTAGCATTGAGTGGTTTAGTGGATTTCATAGAAGTTTAAGCCTTAGGGTTTGATTTTTGAATAGGTCTTGTAGTGACTTTGGCGGTAGAAGTTGTCAAGCCTTAGATCTCTCTGGTTTTGTCAACATTCTTAGAAGTCAGACCTGTCATAAAGTCTACCTGTGTGAGCAACTTACCATTGAGTTGTCTCTTTGGCAAATTTCGAAGTACTTGTTGATTAAGTCTTGAATTCCATTTTACAAAAAGAACAAAAAGATTTGAGTTTTGTTTTGACTAGTCTTTTGATTCTGCATTAGCTGGTCCTTGATTTGATTTTGGTCAAGTAAAACAACCTAGAATCATCTTTGTGAGCTTTTGCATCGTTAGGTTTGCTTAGAGTAATTTCCTTTTTGATTTGTTTGTGAGTCAAGTTTTCATAGATTTTATAGCTTTTAAGATTGATTTTCGTTACAATAGATTTATATGCTTTATTAAAAAGAGAAAATACAAAAATATCTCCTTTGAAAAGTTTTGTTTCAAGTAGCTTTGAAGAGTTTTGAAAGAAAAAGAGTTTTTCGTGCACGTAAAGAGTGGTCATGTTTGTATGCTTGAAAAGATAAAGATAATTGTTTCTTTGATTGTCTTTATTAAGAAAGTTGTTTTCTATAAAATTTGCATCTCTCAACTCTCTTAGTTAAGAATTTCATTGAAAAAAGGAAAAGTAGCGTAAATCATCTTAGGTGCATCTTTGTAGTGGTTTGAGTCGAGTCTACACACCATTGGTTTCACTTCCGCTACCTTTTGTCTTTAATAAAAACCATAAAATTAACGCTTAAAGTAAAATTGACGTAGTAACTTTTATTTACTAGGGCTCTGAAACACCAATTTAGATCAGGCTAGTGTCTTGGAGTAGGTGAGTAATTAACTCTCCAAGACAACAAAACCAAACAAGTAGCTTATCTTGTGATAGAATAAATCCAATTGTCTCATTTGTACTCTGGGAAAGCTCCTCTTAAAGGAGAAGCACGAGCTCGTGTCCGAACCAGTGAGGGGATCAATCCCCCCTCGTTGGGAACGACGCCAGACACGCACGTATTACAAACGGTAAACCTCGGATTAACCATTGTCGAGGAGCCAGGGGTCACTTGTCGGTAAACCTTGGATTATTGTCAAGGAGCCGGCAAGGGGATTGAGCTTGATACTCTGCCCTTGCGTGCTGTCGGTGGTTTAAGGGAAAGTACCCCTAGGGTCCTTTGGGCTAAGACTCTACCAGACTGAAAATTGCTTATTTTAAAGAAACACACACACAACCATCATCTTTACTTTTAAGCAAATTCTAAGGTTTAGGGCACATACCAATGGTCCTACGTTCGAGAAGATCGTTAGGGTGCAAACCCTCCTTGGAGTTCCCTTCTTCTTTCTTTGACCTGCAAGACAAACAAATCAAAGAACACAACAGTACCTGTACAAATACTTATGTATAAATCATCTTCATGCTATAAAGTTAGTTATAAAAGATCTCTAAGTAACCACTTTCACTAGAATTCAACACAAGAATTTCATAAGCATAAAGAAAGATTATTCGGGAACAAAGACGTGTTTCTTTATAAATAAAGGCAAATAAAGTACAGATATCGGAAAGATATCACCTGAACACCTTCAGCAGGCTCCAAGCAAGCTTCCTCCCGGATTCGTTCCAGCCTCAAGCTTTCGACAAGAGCTCCTTCCAAGTCCTACTCCAATGATGATACCAAGGATGAATGATCATCAATACACATGGAAACAAGGGTTTCCTATGCAAGATGGGGGAAGTGCAGACAGCACCAAGGACTTCAGACCTGATTTAAGGGAAAAATCTCAGCATAATAATCTTGCTCTCTCTTCTCTCCCCTTGGCCTTCCCATTGATGTCTTTTTATACCCTCTCCAAAGTAGTTTTTTAGTTAGGAGTTGGTTGGGAACAGTTGGGCCACGGGCACTAACAGGTGATCCAGCAGGTAAACCCGCGATCACCGCCCGAAAAAGAGGAAATTATATATTTTTTAAGTGTTTTAATAGATACACGCGGGTTGGGTATGACAGACCCGCGTGTACACGCGTGTAACTCAGGGCAATGTCGCGTATAGGGAATAAAACACTGTTTTTTAAATTTTTGGACCAGGTCTGGAAGGAAGGGTTGCCCTAGGCCAGGAGTGCAGCATCACAAACCATAAGAGTGGGATTTGGAGCTATAACAGATGCCCCCTAATATATGAGGTCAGAAGGGGAACATGATGGCCGAAATATATTAAGTAAGTACAAGGAAAGGAACTCTGCCGAAAAACTGAGGAGGACGTCACCAGAATTCAGCCTGCCAAGCCACCGAAAGGAGATCAGAAAGAAACACTATCTGAGGCGGGCATACCCATGCTCAGGAAAAGTAAAGCATGTCCGCATATCAAGTACAAGTGGATCCACTAAGTATACAAGTATAAATGACTGTAAAATACATAATGGATCATCTGATCATAATGAGTAAGTACATGTCTGAATATCACATATAAAACTGTCAATGATGCTGAAAGATGCAACGGATCACTGAAATCAAAGACTGATCCCATAAGGTACCAACTGAACATGATGGAATAGGATGGTACTACACTGCAAACTCAGGTGCCAGCATATAGAATGTCGCCATGACTGACTGCAACATATAAGGTGGAGTGGTATCAACGAGCAGTAACAGGAGCAACTGTCAAGTGAACCAATGGATGCTGATACAACCTGAGGTCTTCACCGACCGCCGTGGTACATTTCTACACCATGGGAATAAATGATCTGAAGTCGACCATGTGAGAAATCGTTTGATTACCGGTCATTGATGTATACCGTTAACAAACGCGAGACTACTCACCGATAATGATAATGAGCGTCAAGGTACCCAGTACAATCTAACAAGTGTGAATAGATGAGCTGAAGTCGAACACCGGTAAGAATCTATCAATCAGGAGACAATGATGGTTTCCCACTGTCGATAGCGAGGAATCTGCCACTAATGACTGCAAACCCCAAGGTACTGCCAAATGGACTCTAGATCTTTGCCCCAGAGCAATGAGTCGGAGTCGATAGGGAAAGATCCGCTAGAAGGAAGGCATTAAGGCATCCTCCATCAATCTAGCGCGAGTGTAACCCGTAGGCCAATAATGTGGAAGGAATCGGACGAAAAAAGATGTAGTAACCCAACCGAAGTACGTTTCCGGCGTACACAAGATGTGGCTAGCGCACGGCAGAAACCCTCTGAACCAACCAATAATGAAAGCTGACACAGAGGCGAGGTATCCACCAATAGGGTCAAATGGAAACCAAGGTACTGCACGAATCCCAATGTGTGATAATGTATGCTGATGTCGAACACAAGGGAAACCACTCAGTCAAAGACCCATGATACTGATCGATGCTGAGCACAAGGTGACCTATCAATAATGAAAATAGGGCCAGGGTGCGGTCTCTAGGTCTGCCCTCAGAGCAATGTGTCGTCGTCGATAAGGACAAGACCCGCCAGCAAGAAGTCAATGAGGACCTTCTCAAACCGGCACGAGTGCAGGACCAATATAACTGATGTGATGATAGACATGATACTGACAACCAGGGATGGCCGACTGATAAATGAGTCAAGAGACACCGCAGAAAGGCCGACTCAGGCTAACTTCCCTTGAACAAAAGCACGACTAATGTGACTATGTGGCAGCATATAATGAATCTGTATAAGTTCGTCATGCAGGAGGCACGAACGAACCCTCCATATGATTGGAAGAGATAACCAATCGGGGGAGAACTGACTCGATAACAAGGTTATGGCGTACCTAAGTCAATCTAAATCCCACCCATGCGGAGGAGACTTTGCTTTGAGTGCTTTGTTCAAGGGCGACACGACTGACTCTAGCTGCCAACAATAAATGGAAATAACGTCCCTGTTCCCGCTCTTTTTGTAATATTTAATTTTTTTTGTCTTTTTCTGATAAGCCGGAAAAAGAATAAAAGAATGCTATGGTACAGTGGAAAGAACGAGTGTCGGTGAAACAGATGATCTAGTTCCTGGGAAAGGAACGTTCCTATGCTCAATGCAGGGAGGTGAAAAACTAGTCAGTGACACTCAAAGGTATGTTCCTTCCACGGATCAAGGTATGTCAAGCTGCAGAAGTCAAAGGTATGCAAGGTTGATTTTGCAGACGGCATGGTCAAAAGTGGGCTTAAACACGAGTCCAAGTGAAGCCGGCTATAGGCCAAAAGGTGCAAATGGTCAACATGCAATGCAGAAGTACAACTCAACACACATAGGAGCCTCTAGGGTATAAGGCCAGAACGAAACGAAGAAGCAAAGAAGAATGAGTCTTCAACGCATAAGTCATGGCGGGACTACAGAGGGCTCCCGAGCCTAGGGATGAAAAATCTGCATGAGTGCCAAGCGACAATAAGGTACTAACTAGGGCACCCATGATAAGGTAGGCTCTACCACACAAGTCATGATACTTCTAAGCAATGAGAAGGTTCCGCACCATAACTTGGTGGGGTCGATCCTAAGGCAAAATGGTAAAGGAAACTGATAAGTGCACAATGCAGGCGGAAAAAACCTAACCTATATGCCAGTTTTGAGAACCAATACCTGTCAGAACAGACCAACCATAAACTTCCAAAGGAGAAATCTTCCAAGTTCTGTAAACATAAATAGGAACACTAGACACGAAGTTAATACATCCCACATATAAAATTCATATAATATCTTTGTGTTATAGAATACAAAACTTGAAAATGCGTACCTCATATATACAATATGGTACAGGGAACCACGCAACCTTTCGGCTTACGTATAATAGCTCTTCGGAATAAACCCCTTGCAGGGCTGAAACCAAGGACTCCTTTGGTAGTCATAACTCATGGCTTCAAAGAGTTCCTCCTGTGAAGGCAAAACAAGATCTGAGAAATCATGAGAACTACAAGGATCAAAAGAGGGAATTAAAGGGTCCCATGTCTCGATAGGAAGAATCTCTCGGTCAACTGCCGGGACCAAGTCCCAAGAAGGAGAATAATAAGTCAAAGGATCCTTCTTAGAAGCAATTGAACATTGAGGATTCAATGCCACATGATTCACCCGTGGCAGGGTAGAGTCTACTTGAACACTTGGAACAAACCAAGGGGCATTCTGCAGTAAAGTCGAATTAGGGTGATGATTATCAGATGCAAGCTGATCAATAGTGACAATATTCCCGTTATGAGGAAAGCACATTACTCGAAAGAGTGAAGACACCACAGCATTCATAGCATAGACATAATCACGCCCAAGTAGCATATTAAAGTCTAAAGGGCTATCAACCACCATCATATCGATTAAGACAATCTTCCCACCTAAAGTGATAGGCACTTGAGGAAGAACACCCATAGATTTACCAGGTCTTCTATCATAGGCTAACAACTGACTCTGAGCTGTCAACAACTTTGGGGAACCCAAAGCTTTCCAAGTCAAAGAGGATATAATACTTGCAGAGGATCCTTCATCCACCATACATCGATAGACATTTGTGGAATTAACCCTGACCTTTATTTGGAAAGGTGCAGCGGAAGGAAGACGAGGCTCAACAAGACTATTCCAATCAAAGGAAACACTCTTAGAACTTGGAGGGGGAACATTCGAAGAAACCGGAATGCCCCCTATACTAGAAGACTCTGTACTAGAGATCAAACAGACTCTTTTGTTAGGCGCTTCACCCCCCAAAAGAGGAGTGTAATCAGCCAGCGATTGCACTGGCTTTACCACATTTTCAACCGATGGTTGATGGGATTGATGAGAAACCAAATCAGATCTAGGAGTAGAAGTACTTTCAGACTCGGACCATATCCTTTGAACCTCTGGAATACCAGGGCATAAATGAGTAAGATGGTCTCCCTTGCATATCTTGCAAGGGAACTTAGGTTTAAAACTTCTACGTCCAGGTTTCTTATCAACCTCCATTCCGTCAACATGACTAGCAGTGGTTTGCGGAGAGTCCTGAACATGACTTGCAGAGGTCGGTGACTCATTGCTAGTATGAATCGCAGTGACTAGACTCGTGCCCCCAGCATGACTCGCAGCGGCTGAAGACTCATCTCCAACATGACTCGCAGAGGTTGAAGATGAAGTGCTAGTATGACTTGCAGTGACTAGACTTGTGCCCCCAGCATGAATCGCAGCGGCTGAAGACTCATCTCCAACATGACTCGCAGAGGTTGAAGATGAAAGGATAGAATTATTCTTCTTCTTTGACTTCCTTTTTCTCCTCTTTTTAGATCTCTTATTACAAGAAGGAGAAGAAGAAGGAATCCCAGATTTCTCTTTGAAAGAAGATGAACAATTAGCACCCATATGATGCCCCTGAAATAAAGCATTCATCTGAGAAGCTTCAAGAGCATTCGGAATATTCGAAGTGGACCACAGCCAAACGGGTAGTCCAACATTCAACCCAGGAATATTCAAAGTGGCCATCAAGGGAGTACCAACGTTTCCAAAGAAAGGAAAAGCACAAGGATCCCCTTTTGGAAGGGTACCTTGGTTAGTTTCCACAGGAATATTAGCCATATCTAACTGATCCAAAGACCCTTTCCCTTGCGGGAACATAGAAATAACTCTTCAAAGAATATGGATACGCAATCAAAACCTTTGCCCTTGAGGAGGCAACTCCACAACTTCCGAAAGAATGACCAAAAGCCTTTCAAGATCGGTAGAGCGGCAAGCCAGTCACTCAGACTACAAAGTCCAAAGGTGACTAGACAAACATACCTAAAGCCAACTATATACAAGGAGCAAAGAGCACACACTATAAAGTTCCTAAAGATACAGCCAGTCAAACAACTTTCAAGTATTTCCGCTCCGGGTGATGAGGACCGGACACCAAAATACAAGAAAGTGGAGTCAGGGGCCTTCCGAAGATAGTCTGGGATAATGACGGCCCAGTCCTATCAGCGAAGGTAACAGAGGAAGTTACGCTGACCTCCTAACAACAGCCTGCGCCGGTGCAAGCCCCCAAGCTTCGCAAGGGTGCCCTCCAGAAGTACTGTCGAGAGTGATACAACGTCGACCTCAGGTGCCACGGGATTCCCCTCCGCAGCCACCTGTGCAGATCCCTATGAGAGGCAACTATGGGTACCAACTCGTCGCAGAAGCCAGGCGGAACAGTCTTGAGGTAAGTTCGGACAAGTAGGAGAGGGGGTATCTCTCTTCCCTGTCTTCACAGACCCTCGTGCTTAACTCCCAGATCCGGAGCTTTCCTGGTCTTCCTAACGCTATTGGATTTACTCTCTTTAATCAGACTCTTATGTTTGACGTTTTAATGTGGCCTTGGAGAGTTAACTCTCCACTTGCCTAATCCAAGGCCCTAAAATCCTAAACTTGTTGGTGTAATAACTAAAACAAAAAATTCTAGTGGATTTTAATTAAGCGCTTGATTTTATTAGGCTTTTCTTTAAGTCAAAGGTAACGGAAGTGAAACTTGTGGTGTTTTTAGGACGCAAAAAGAAACTATCCTAACTACATGCACATGCACTTTTTCGTTTCGATGAAGAGCAATTTCTAGAGGGTTCAGAGGAACTTCAAATTAAACAAAATTTTTGCTTTCTTTTCAAACTCCACACTCACAAAAGCTAACAAAGCTATGTATGCATAAAAAGGGATGCAAATCTTACCCTAATGCAAGGACTAAATGTGGATGCAAGATTCAAAGACTACTCAAAAAACAAAGAAGGAAAGTTGCTGCTTTACCAAATTTTGTCTTGCCACTAAAATGCTTAGATAGAAGATGATTTGTTACCAATCATTTCGTCCAAACAATAAAAACAAGTTTAAGATAAAAAACAAAGCACTTTCACTTCGCAAAAAAGGAAATCAAATGAGAAGTAAGTTTAAGAAAGCGAAACTCAAAAACTTCCAAAAGATTTTCTTTCAACCAAACCAAAAAGTCTTTTTCAAAGGGAGAACTCTCAAAAACTGATACCAATGATTGATAAACAAGCAATCAAACACTTTTGTGAATTAACACTTTCCAAATGAATAAAACTCAACAAAAATAAGTCGTGTTCGAAATCGCTTTTTCAATCAAAAACAGCAATGAAAGTCCAGAATATCAAAAGACAAATTTCAAGAAAAATGGTAACAAACAAATTTCTCGAAAAGAAGGAGCAAATGGTCTCAAAAATGATTCCGTTAAGCAAACACAAATGTCACGAAAACAAAATGGACACAAAGATTGAAAACAATCTTCTCACTCTGCCGAAACAGAGCAATCAAGATTCTTAGACAGAAATCTTGTGTGTCAAAAATCAATGACGCTTGCAATCAACGAAAAACAAGACTAGAACTCCTTAAAACTAGAGAGAGTTCAGAACAAGATGCCCCCTGTCAAACAGGGAACTGTTACTGGAGAGATAACTGCTTGACACTGACCCAAACTACCAGAAAAACATTCAGCAAAAAGAAAAATTATAAATCTTGAAAATAATGTGATATACGCGCCTGCAAATATTTGCAGAATGCGTGTATACGCGACTGAAACTAAGGAAACCTGCGTATACGCGGGTTCACTTAGTGCAACTAGCGTATATACGCTTCTGTAATCCAGAAAAAAGGCGTATCTGAAGTCTTTCAAGAAAAATAAAAAAACACAGACTGAAAAACTGGCAAAGCTTGGATTTCAGGAAAATATCAGACAGTCAGAGCCAACAAACAGAGGGGCTGAGCCTTGATTGGCTTGAGGACTACCCAAACTAGGAACAACAAGAGTGTTGTCCCCAGTGGAGTCGCCAATTCTGGTTTAAGGGAAAGTACCCCTAGGGTCCTTTGGGCTAAGACTCTACCAGACTGAAAATTGCTTATTTTAAAGAAACACACACACAGCCATCATCTTTACTTTTAAGCAAATTCTAAGGTTTAGGGCACATACCAATGGTCCTACGTTCGAGAAGATCGTTAGGGTGCAAACCCTCCTTGGAGTTCCCTTCTTCTTTCTTTGACCTGCAAGACAAACAAATCAAAGAACACAACAGTACCTGTACAAATACTTATGTATAAATCATCTTCATGCTATAAAGTTAGTTATAAAAGATCTCTAAGTAACCACTTTCACTAGAATTCAACACAAGAATTTCATAAGCATAAAGAAAGATTATTCGGGAACAAAGACGTGTTTCTTTATAAATAAAGGCAAATAAAGTACAGATATCGGAAAGATATCACCTGAACACCTTCAGCAGGCTCCAAGCAAGCTTCCTCCCGGATTCGTTCCAGCCTCAAGCTTTCGACAAGAGCTCCTTCCAAGTCCTACTCCAATGATGATACCAAGGATGAATGATCATCAATACACATGGAAACAAGGGTTTCCTATGCAAGATGGGGGAAGTGCAGACAGCACCAAGGACTTCAGACCTGATCTAAGGGAAAAATCTCAGCATAATAATCTTGCTCTCTCTTCTCTCCCCTTGGCCTTCCATTGATGTCTTTTTATACCCTCTCCAAAGTAGTTTTTTAGTTAGGAGTTGGTTGGGAACAGTTGGGCCACGGGCACTAACAGGTGATCCAGCAGGTAAACCCGCGATCACCGCCCGAAAAAGAGGAAATTATATATTTTTTAAGTGTTTTAATAGATACACGCGGGTTGGGTATGACAGACCCGCGTGTACACGCGTGTAACTCAGGGCAATGTCGCGTATAGGGAATAAAACACTGTTTTTTAAATTTTTGGACCAGGTCTGGAAGGAAGGGTTGCCCTAGGCCAGGAGTGCAGCATCACAAACCATAAGAGTGGCGGAGTTAGGTGGTTTCATTTGAAATTTTACTTTGTTTTCGTGTGTAGTAGTTAAAAGTTTTTAGCTGTGGCGGAGTTACCGAGACAGTCCTGTAGACTTCGGGGCCAGTCTCCTGAAGTTGTTTCTGTGGCCGAATTGTTGAGAAGATCTCGTAGACTTAGGGGATCACCTCCTCGAGACGACCCGGGTAATCTAGAAGGTTTAAAGGTCCTTGTAACTCCGCCTAGTGGCAGTAGAGTAGGTTCACCTGAAGAAGGAGAATCTTCCTTGGTAGTCCATTCAGATTACCAAGGTTTAGAGACAGATTATAATCCCGAAGCTGTTACAGTTTCTGAGCTTGTTGGTAGTTTTTCGTCTACTAGTGATACAGGCGAAGAACCTGAAATATCTGAACCTGTTACTCCGACTTCTAGTGTTCCAGATTCACCGAGAATAGAAAGAGTTATCACCGAAAATCTTCCTACTGGTTTGATTGCTATAGAAGAACTTGCTCCAGAGGAAGAAATAGGCGTCTCTAACCTTGAGGGTCAACTTACTATTGATCTAAGGGAGCGTGAATCTATCTTTTACAGTCCTCCTAGAAGTACTACTTGGTACCTTTCGTTAACCAATTATTTAGACAACTCAGGGGTAGGTTTTTCTACACCTCGTACTCCTTTTCCACCTGGAGGTATTTATACTCCTGTAAATATGTCTGGTCAGTCGTCCGTGTTTACTCAAAGTCCTGAATCTTTCTTACACGGCGGTCCTTCTGTTCCCACCGGGTATCAATCACTTTCTGGTACCTTTGCAGGGGCATCTCCTCAACCCGTTGATCATGGGTTATTAGCTGGAAACAGTGGTAATATACCATTGGGTGTAGGAGACATTTACATGATGTCAGGTTCAGTTCCCGTTTCCCAACCTCAAGGTGGCCAATTACCGCCTGGGGGGCAACCTCAGTTAACGCCTGGGGGGCAACCTCAAGGTACACAAATCGTGTCTGGGGGGCAACCTCAAAGTCAGTATGTACCTATGGTGCAATACATGCCTCAAGGTCAACCCCAGCCTCAATATGTACCCCAGGGTCAACCTCAGTATCAATATCAACCTCAAGGATGGCAACCTCAAGGATGGCAACCTCAAGGGTATCAACCCCAAGGGTATCAACCTCAAGGGTACCAACCTCAAGGTCAAGGTCAACCCCAGTATCCGTATTTACCTCAAGGTTATCAACCTCAAGGTCAATACCCGAGTCAAGGTTATCAACCGCCTCAAGGTCAGTCATATGTTCCAAGTATGGGAACTGCACCTTACAATTATCAATCCTATCCTCAATCCGGTTATGGATCTCAGTATCCTCAACCTGTTACGGGTCAATACCCTGGAATGTTAGTGTGGGATCCATCACAGGGTCAACAGGTGTTGCAGCCAAGTATACAGTTGGTACCTCAAGCTGGACAACTTGTAGTTTCTGGTCCACCCCAGCAACCGCAACCTGTCCAGTCAAATGTTCAAACTTCTGTAACTTCGGTAGTTACTCAGCCGCCAATTGCACCTAGTACTCCATCTCAAACGGCTGCTGCAACTACCGCTACATCTGCCACACTTACTTCTGGAGTATCGACGGCTCCAGTTTCTACTGTCTCTGTAACCACTCCTCAGACATCTTTACCGTTGTCTGGATCTACGATTCAAACCACGGTCCAGATGCCTGTAGGTCAGCCTGGTATAAGTACGGTTGTCACTACTCAACCTCAATTTGTTCAACCGTACCAGGGACAGTACCAACATGGGCAAGCTGTCCAACAGCCGGTTTACCAGTATCAACCGTATCCTGGGTACACTTATCAACAACCTCAACAACCCCAGTACGGTCCGGTTAATCCTGGTTTTCCAGGAGGATATAATATCCCTAATGCGATTCCTGTTCCTAGTTATCCTGGATATCCTCCTCCTGGGACTGGTCTTGTGACCCAGAGTTTTAGAGATCCTAACCGGCAGTTACCGTTTATCGCAACTTTGGATTTACCAGACTTGACGCGCCTAACGAATGATCCAATTCAATATCTTCAGTTCTGGCCGCCAATGCCAAATAAGTTGCCCAGTGATATACCCAAGTTCGAAGGTAAGTCTGGAGAGGATCCGTCCAATCACGTGATGACTTACCACCTCTGGTGTGCTTCAAATTCTATCTCGGATGATTCGATCCGCTTACGTCTTTTCCAGCGTACACTCATTGGTCTCGCAGCCAAGTGGTACATTGAGTTACCACGGGCCTCTTTTTACAATTTTAGCCAGTTAGCTACCTCGTTCTTAACTCACTTTCAGTTGCCGGTCAGATACGATAACGGCACGGAGTTATTAACTTCACTAAAACAATCGACGTCCACGTATATTTCTGATCACATTCATGAGTGGAGACGTCGAAGAAGGTTAGTGAAAGTTTTTATCCCGGACCAAATCTTAGCTGAATGGTTTGTTAAATCATTATTACCGAAGATTACTGAAGATGTAGCTAAGGCCGGAGTAGTTACTGAGGAGCAAGTCATTGCTCAGGCGCAATACCTTGACTTAGTTTACACTCAGTCGGGTACGTTACACGAGAAGATTCCGGATCTTCCAAAGTCGAATCAAATCGCTGCTGCTCCTTCGGGATCTCATGCCGCTGATGGTATGATTGGTATCGTGAATACAAAGAGCAAGAAGAAGTCTTCCAAGGCTTCAACTACTCCTATTATCACTTTGCCTGATTCTCCGACAGGAGAGTCTTCTCCTGAACTTACCGCCGATATTCACGCTGTAGAGTCATCTACGGCCAAATCAAAAAACGGTGGAAAGAAGAAAGGAAAGAAGAAGGCTAAAGCAGACAAGGCTCCGAAGGAGAAAACAGAAAAGTCGGAAACCAATGACGAAAAGCGCAAACCTCGATATCCTTGTCTTATTTGTGAAGAGGATCATTTTACAAGAGATTGCCCTCATCGGGCCGAGGTTGTGAAAATAGTCAAAGGTTCTCCCACTCCTGCTGTGTTAAAAAATCCATTTCCGGAGCAGGAGAATAAGATGATAGGTTCTTCCTCGAATGCCAGTGAAGAACCCATTTTGATGATGTCTCATGTGAGGATTGCGACTCGATCGCAAGATTATGGTAGTAAGGCTCCTGTTGATGGTAAAGAAGCAGAATCTTCTCATTCTAACCCATCAACCTCAGCTCCTGGTTCCGATCCACTACAGATCGAAAAACCTAACCCGGACTTAGTGATTAAACCGCCCGCCAAGGGTGTACTTCGAAGGTCTGCTTTCAATCCACATGCGAGAGCAGCCCAGAATTACAACATTGTTGAGGACTTAGCTGTTTCACCCTCAGCAATGTTGGCGTTAGAAGTGCTGCAATCATGCTCAGCACAACGAAAATTGCTTTTGTCGGCTATCGGAGCTGTTGATGTTCAGGACCCGAACCTAATAATCTTCGATCTAGAAAATAGTACACTGCATCTCCCCCATCAAATGGCTTTCCAAATTCCAGTGATAGTCAAAAACAGGCCTATTCATCGGACTGTGATTGATGAGGGAGCTTCTACGTGTATTATGTCGATTCAATGTTGGAGATCGCTTGGTTCTCCTTCGTTGAACCAATCCCCCACCATCCTTAAGGCCTTTGATGGCCGTGGGTTCCGTCCGTTTGGTATTCTACAGGAATTGCCTATAGGGGTAGAAGGTAAAACCGTTAGTCTGGATGTGGAGGTGGTTGATGCCCCTCTAGACTACAACCTTCTTTTGGGTCGAAGTTGGTCATATGCTATGACAGCGGTCGTTTCATCGGTCTTCAGAGTAATTAAGTTTCCATATAACGGTAAGATCGTGACTATTGATCAGCTGACATACTTTTCATCCGACCCAGCCTCTTCAGAGAGTATCCAGCATGTCGGTAAGACGACAATCCCTTATAGGGACGTTGGCGTAGGTTTAGTTAAAGATTCCGGTTTACTGGGAACTTTTCCTTTCCCTCCAATCAACGCAGACCCTTCATTTGCAACAATTCATATGATTACATCAGAAAACATTATTTATGATGATCCTTGGATTGTCCCATCTGAATCTGAGATAGACTCATTCGGTGATGCTATGCCTTTGAGTCCATATGAAATTGCTTATGAAGCTGTCATGTCTTTTACCGACTCGCGTTCAACCGAAATCGACCAAATGAATGTGGTCAGTGAAGAATCACTTTTCACCTCAACCTTAGAACGGATAGCGTTTCCCGAAGTCGTGTCATCTGACGAACAACTTCGCGAAATCCTAAGTGTAGACGATCTACCATGGGAAGATCTCCATCACAGATCTTCGTTTTTACCTAAGGATGATGCATTTGAAAATGATTTTTCATCTATCTTTACCGCTGAATATGTCAAAGACGCTCAGGATCCAACGAAACATTCTGATTCAGAGTTGAATTTAGGGAATATTTCTCGTACTATTCCCATTGATATTTCAGTGAAGCCCGGAATTGAGGAGAACATTCATATAGGTGCCGCATGTACAGAAGATGAAATCCAAACTTACAAGGCCCTATTCCAAGAATTCCGCGATGTGTTTGCCTGGTCTTACGAGGAAATGCCGGGAATCGATCCTGCCATTGTTGTTCATGAAATAAAGACCTACCCGGATGCTAAACCCGTCCGGCAACGGTTGCGTCAGATTCACCCTCGAAAAGCGGCTGCGATTAAAGCAGAAGTCGAAAAGCTGTTGAAAGCAGGTTTCATTTATCCGATCCCGTTAACGGATTGGGTATCGAATATTGTTCCGGTCAACAAGAAACAAGGAACAATAAGAATCTGTATCGACTATAGGGATATAAATCGAGCTTGTCCAAAAGACAACTATCCTACGCCTTATATCGATCAAATTATTGATGATTGTGCCGGAAGTGAAATGTTTTCCTTTATGGATGGTTTTTCGGGCTATAATCAAATCAATATTCTACCTGCCGACCAACCAAAAACGGCATTCATTTGTCCATGGGGGACATTTGCTTATTGCAAATTACCTTTTGGGCTTAAGAATGCCGGGGCCACTTTTCAACGGGCGATGTCTTATGCATTTCATGACATCAAGCACATTGTGCAACCGTACCTCGATGATTTGCCTGCTCATTCTTTACATCGAGCTGATCACCTTGTCCACCTACGAGCAATCTTTATGAGGTGTAGGCATTATCGAATTCGGTTGAATCCCCACAAGTGTGTTTTCTGTATAGAAACAGGTCGATTGCTGGGATTTGTTGTTTCAAAAGCCGGCATTCGCGTCGATCCCTCGAAGGTCGAAGCTATCATCAAATTGCCTCCTCCTTCGAGTTTGCGCCAACTCCAAAGTTTGCAAGGGAAAGCGAACTTTTTACGCCGATTCATCCCAAACTACGCCGAGGTCACTAAAGGTTTTACACGGTTGTTGAAACAGAACGCACAATTCTTTTGGGACGAGATTGCCCAACAATCTTTTGATGCACTTAAACACGCGTTGACCCATGCACCGTTGTTGCATCCTCCCAACTACAACCAGGACTACTTCTTATACCTCGCAGCTTCGCATTCCACCATTGGAATGGTGTTAGTTCAAGAAGATGAATTCGGAGCGGAACATGTGATATATTATCTTAGTAGGACCTTAAATCCCACTGAGTTAAAATATTCGCATGTGGAGAAATTGGCCCTGGCAGCCGTTCAAGCTGTCCAGCGTTTTCGTCACTACATTCTTCTCCGTAAAACTACAGTTATTTCGGATTGCAACCCTATGATTTATATTTTGACAAAACAACTGCTAGGGGGCAAGTACTCTAAATGGATCGTTATCCTGCAAGAGTTCGACTTGGAGTTCGAGAAGTCCAAGTCTAAGAAATCCTTAGTTTTTGCGGAATTGATGTGTGATTTCCCGCATGCTGACACAGAAACTGTGGCAGAGGAGTCCATTGCGGACGAATCTTTGTTTCTTATCAGTACTTTAGATCCGTGGTACGGGGATATAATCATCTATCTCCAAACCCAAACCTTTCGGCCTGAAGCTTCAAAGGCGGAACGTCGAAAAATTCGGTTTCAATCCCAGCAATACAAAATTATTGGAGATACACTTTATCGCCGGGGGGCAGACTTAGTTTTTCGACGTTGTTTAACTCACGAAGAGGCTGAGAGGGTTTTGAATGATTGTCACTCTGGAGCATGTGGCGGTCATATGTCTGGGTATGCCACAGCTCAGAAGGTGTTGCGCGCTGGCTACTTCTGGCCGTCTATGTTTAAAGATTGTATCATTGCAGTCCGGAAGTGCCACAACTGTCAAGTGTTTGATCGCAAGATGCGCGCACCACCTGCTCCTCTCCACCCTATAATTGCCGTTGGTCCATTCGCCAAATGGGGTATCGACTTTATTACTTGTAACCCTCACTCGGCCGGGGGGCATGCGTATATCATCCTCGCGGTTGATTATTTTACTAAATGGGCCGAGGCGATGCCTACATTCGACGCAAGCGGCAAAACAGCTGCAGTTTTCGTATTCAATCATATTATAACTAGGTTTGGTGTCCCACAAGCAATCATTACTGACCATGGGAGCCATTTTCGAAACATCATGATGACTGAGCTTACAAGCCAGCTTGGTTTGCGCCACGATAGCTCTACTCCTTATTATCCGCAAGCCAACGGTTTGGTTGAGTCTATCAACAAAGTTCTGGTTATCATGATCCGACGAACCATTGGTATTCATCGGTCGAATTGGCACAACATGTTATTTTCAGCGCTATGGGCATACCGAACCTCAGTGAAAACTTCAACAGGGTTCACTCCTTTCCAGCTAGTTTATGGCTTGGAAGCTGTGTTACCCATTGAATGCGAAATCCCATCACTTCAAATGGCTGTCGAATTACTTCCAGCTACTTCCGAAGAGGAGAAACGTTTATTGTACTTAGCTAAATTAGATGAGACTCGACGTGACGCTGCATTGGCAATCGAGACTCACGCGAAGCGAATGAAAGCTCAGTATGATAGAAATGTGACCCCTCGAAGTTTTTCGGAGGGAGACCTAGTGCTATTATATGATCAAGCTAACGATAAGCTAGGTGCTGGAAAATTCGTTCCTATGTGGCATGGACCCTACATTGTAAAGCGAAAGCTAGCAAAAGGGGCTTATGAGCTGGTAGATTTTGATGGGGACTCTTTGGGTAAACCCAGAAATGGACTTTACCTAAAGAGGTATTATGCTTAAATGGTGGGTATGGAGAAATTTTTAGTTAGGTTAGATTTTCTTTCTAGCTAGTATGTTTGTTAGTTAGTCAGTGTGCTTAGCTTAGAGAGTGTGTTTTTCGTCGTTATTCTGGCTTATCTTGGTTTTACTCTTGATATTGCAGATGTCGACGCCTCTCCAAACATACATTGGATTTGCTGATGGTGCTTGTCGTAGTACACGGAATATCTCTTCCGCAGCTTGGGTTATCTATTCGCCCTCTGACGAGTTAGTTTCTATGCATGGGGTAAGCCTCGGTCAAACAACGAACAACATTGCAGAATACAGTGCAGTGGTTGAATTATTATCCGAATCTATTTCATTTGGAATTCGACGTTTGATAGTGAGGTTAGATTCTGAACTTGTTGTATTACAGCTTAATAGAGTTTATGCCATTAGAAATCCTGTGTTATTAAGGTTGTTTTTGAGAGTGCGTCTCTTGGAACGTGAATTTGATTACATTGAATATCAGCATATTCCAAGGTCTTTAAATACATTAGCAGATGCAATTGCTTCTCGAATGTTGGACAGACATTTACGATAATCATGCAAGTAAATTTAAAAACATTTCATCACATATGTTAAACAAGATAAGCCGGTAATAGTGATATATATATAGATAGGAGTGTGTCAAAAAATATACATCGTCTTCGATCATAGGTTGAAAAACACCTTATGATCGGCAAAAATGATAAGTACAAAAAGTCAAAAATGTCACATGTGTCTACAAAAGTGACTAGTCAATCACTGGTGGTGCTCCCTATACGACACCACTGCACGGGCTACCTTACACAAAAATCTCCTAAACGGTCCAGGGACTGCGACTACATAGCGCTGAAGTCTGATAGGAATATCATCTATGGTAGTCTCAGGCATATCCGCCGTCAGACGCTCTAGATCCTGCTCCAACTCAGCTAGTGACTCTGCAGCCGCGTCCTGTGGGGCCGGTACCGGTGCAACTGGATGTCTCCTCTCAAAAGGCCGGAGGTTGGCTGGGCGCTGTGGACCAACATCTGCATTTTGAAAATTTTTACTGTCAGTTTTGAGACGATATATATAAAAAAAAAAAAAAAAAATACATAATTTGAAAACTTGTGAAAAATAAAGTACCTCTGTCATCCCATTGTTCTCCCTGTGGAAGAACCATGTCCGGATCACCTCGAAAATCTACTCCGGCATACGGAAAGTCCTGGATCGAAAAAACCTGGTCCTCTAACCAGTGAAAATAACTATCAGAGAATCGAACAATCGCCGCGCCCTCGTCAGGATGCCGGGCCATCACCGTAACCCATCGTATCAGCTTTGGCTCCCGAGGACCCAAGATATCAACAGTGAGTTGCTGAGGGATCAGCATCGGAACTCTCTCTAAGGCAAAGCTCACGACTAGAGGCCCATATCCAAAGGTCTTCAGTCGTCCGTTCTTTGCCCTAGTCAGTTGGCTCTTCATATTAGCCGACACAGCATCACACCAGTTGAAAATGGTGCCTTGGTAACAGTCAATCGCCATCCGCATTTGGGACCCGGAGGCAATATGTAAAGCGGCTGCGCCGCAAATTCTGGTAACCGTGAAAGCTATAACTTTGAGTTCACGCAGAGAGATGTGTTTTATTTCCACGCCTTTCGCATGGTGTGCATTGGGTGTGCACCAATCTGCCCGGAGACTAGCAAGGGATTGGCCACCCGGCCTAGTCCCGGCTAGATTGAGTTGCTCACCTCTATTTGGCAAGCCAGTGAGAAAGTATATGTCAGAGGGCTCTATCTCGAGCTGGTGCCCTCCGATGTAAAAGCATTGCTCTTGAACGTTCCATCTCTCAACCAGCCATTCCAAGAATCTCACCTGAGCCCTCATGCCAGGTATGGCCCAGTATTTATATAGCCCGCATGCTTTTAGGGCATCAATGGAAGGTTGATGTTCAATTGCGGCTAAATCAACGTCCTCGTGCTCTCTTTCTCTCCAATCCAACATGGTGAGTGCCCTACACACCAAGAAACAGAGATTAGAATTGATTTGGGAAATTTTTAATGGTTATTTGTGGAGTTTGGGGTTTCAAATTCCGCGTTTTGCAGAGGACGCACCCCGCGTTTAGAACACAGGGCGTCGGGACGCAGCTGGCCTGAAGGTGGGCTGCGTCCCCCGACCTTTTTCCTGTACAGGAAAAAGTCGGGGGACGCAGGTCACCCGAAGGGCACCTGCGTCCACCGCAGAGCGCACTTTGAAACCCAAAACCCCCCAAAAATCAAAACTAAAACCTAAAACACAATTTTAATCGGATGAAATTGAAGAGTAGGATGTTGTAAAATACCTGGAAGAGACGGCGTTCGATTCTGACGGTCGGATTTTCCGCAGCGACCACGGGAAGTTTCTTGTCAAAAGCCCTTTTTTCAACCTCAACAGTAAAATGGTAAAAATGACATGGTAAAAAGTCTTTTTATAGGTTTTTTGGATGAATTTGTTCATTTTTCACCATGGAAGGATGTTTTTCGATGTATTTTTGCCTATCTTAAACAGGTATGAGTAATGTGTTGTTTTTGTTCAGGACAAAGGGATTTAGAGGGAAAATTGTCATTTTTCACAGACCAAAATATCAGAGTCATCTTTTAAGCTCTTTTCTGACTCCTAAAAAATGAAAAGATTGCCGAGCGTTTCTTTTACACTCGTTAAAACGGAATTAAAAGACGGTCCCCTTATAGCTCTTTTCTGACCGTAAAATCAGGAAAAGATTGCCGGGTTTTTGTCGTTTCAAACTCGATACGGAAATAAAACGACGTGTCCTTGATCGCTTTTTACTTTTCAGGTCAGTGGCACTAATTATGAAAGTACTCCTTGGTCGCAAGATCAAGCGGTTCCCCCAGGTATTATTTTATACTTTTTCGGGCTTGAGGGACACAAATCTACGAAAAAGTTCAACTTGGAGTCTTCTTAAGTTTTTCAGACTCTCTAAAATTGAAAAACGCCGAGTTTCTCCTATACTGGGCTCGTTAAACATTTCACAGTAAAGGACCTGTTCAATTACAAACAGGAACGAACCACTCCTTCCTAGGGTTCGAATCAAAACTAGGTTGGACTCATCCGAAGGATGAGCTTATAATCAAGCATATGTTATCCTCCTCAAGCTTGTTAAAAATAAAGAGGTACTTGCCAGAAATGGTGGGGGAAAAGAGAGAAGAATGAACCTGTTTGTTATATTTTGTCTCAGAAGAAACTTTATTACCACTCTTGAACACGACACTTTTCATTCACCTGGGTTGGGAAATCCTTTACCTCACAGTTGATCAAACCACTTTGAAAGTCTTCAGCCGGGTTCCGGGGATTAACTTTGAGTTATTCATCACCAAGCCATCTGTCGTGTCGTTATGTGTTCAAGAGGTCTGCAAGAAAAACTTTCATCTGCAAAATACTTGTCATCCATTTGACCATCCCTGAGTCAGTCCTTACAGCAACATTTCTTCAACTTGAACAATGATTTCGTGTTGCGGGCTTGCCTGCAACGGGTCGCTTTCTATCGACATCAGCACATTATCTAGAGAGATGACTTAGAAATCGTCAGTACCTTGAAGTCTGCATGCATCAATGGCAGGTTTCTCGCCTTTGACGTCAGTTTACATCATTGACTTTCGATCGAAGGATTCCGTGAAATGTTCGACATCAACTCATTCATTCACATCTCATGGATTGTACTGGGTACTTTGAGAACCATTGACATTACTGGTGGTCTCTCTCACGCTTGTTAACAGTTTACATCATCGACTGGTAATCAAGTGGTTTCTACCATGTTCGACATCAACTCATTTATTCGCATGGCTAGAATCGTACCAATTCGGGAAGTAGAAATGAAGACCCTGGATCTAGTTTCCACCATCCAGGCTGCGAGGAGTTTTGTATTCATTATCTAAGTAGACTAATCATAAACAGATGGTTGCGTCCATACTGTGTCTACAAAAGTCTATGATTATGATGTACTGCAAGATCATTCCTGTATCAGAGTAGTTAGTCTGTTAGTTAAAGTTTTGATCTGAGTATGGGAATGCCTACCTCAGTGATGATATAATCTTATACATGTATTTTGTGTTGAAAATTGCAGGTTCTGACCAGGCTCTCCACGAGATAATCCTTGAAATGATAAAGCGCTTCACCCTTCCTAGATAATACAAACCCTAATCTATTACAGGCTTCGCACTTTAGGGGGCAATCTGTTACACTAAAAAATGTCACCATGACTATTTACAGTTAGTATGGCTCAATCAACAGTCATGCTATCCTCTTAGGCAAGTCTTATGCCTCTGCTCTCCATGTCAAACTCCAAAAAGAGAGAAAGTCTTTATAAATGTATTTATCTCTGGGGACGCAGGTTCTCTCAACCTTACCTGCGAGGACGCACCCAATGTTCACAAAAGCTGCGTCTTTGGACGCTCTGTATGTAAAGGGGAAGGTGCGTCCCCCTGTAAAGGTTAAAATGCGCAAGTTTCATCTTTAAAAAGTCACTTGTGGTCATTTCTAGAGCATTCTAGAAGGTTGTTCGACGTGTATTGAGCGCCTCCAGATGGTTCATGCACTTCTACCAAAGAGGAACTTATCCCATCAATAAGGGAGCTATCCCATCCAAAGAGGGGATTATCCCATTGATGGTGGACCTGATTAACTTCCTCTTGAGCACTATAAATACAGGCATTGGGCTAGAAGGAGGGGAGGTTGGAAGCTATACATTTCTATGGGTAGATGCTGCTGGAATTAGGACTCCCATTTAGAAGCTTGTGAGGAGAGATTGCCATCTTTGCTTGTTCTATTTGTAAGTGGGTGAGCTTTGTCAAAGTAAAGGAGAACTCTTGATGGACCCTGGGAGGGACTTGCACAACACCAAGGCTCAGGTTGTATTTGTTCCTTTTGTTACCTATTAATGCAAATGAGTCCATTCTTCTCAATAACTTGTTATTTATGATTTGTTTCATGTACTCCTTGGTCTATGTGTTAAATATGTTTTATTCTATGAGATTATCAAGTGCTATTTAATCGTTTGATTGTTAGTGTATGCAGGTTTCAAAGTGAAGGAGGAGCTCATCCGGATCAGCGGAGCTGGACTGCTACAACAGCGTTGGATTACAGGTAGGATCTAAACACTTGATTTCTTATATAGTAAATGCATGTTTAGAGAAGGATTGCTCTTGTTTGTCTTTTTTGTCACTAGAGAGTCTTAGGCTCCTAGGGAGGTTGGTTGTGTCCGCACAATCGACTCTTTCCGCCTGACAAATTGGCGAATCTTTCTGAAGGTTAGAAATTTTTAGTTAGGTTAGATTTTCTTATACATGTATTTTGTGTTGAAAATTGCAGGTTCTGACCAGGCTCTCCACGAGATAATCCTTGAAATGATAAAGCGCTTCACCCTTCCTAGATAATACAAAACCCTAATCTATTACAGGCTTCGCACTTTAGGGGGCAATCTGTTACACTAAAAAATGTCACCATGACTATTTACAGTTAGTATGGCTCAATCAACAGTCATGCTATCCTCTTAGGCAAGTCTTATGCCTCTGCTCTCCATGTCACCAAAAAGAGAGAAAGTCTTTATAAATGTATTTATCTCTGGGGACGTAGGTTCTCTCAACCTTACCTGCGAGGACGCACCCAATGTTCACAAAAGCTGCGTCTTTGGACGCTCTGTATGTAAAGGGGCAGGTGCGTCCCCCTGTAAAGGTCAATATGTGCAAGTTTCATCTTTAAAAAGTTACTTGTGGTCATTTCTAGAGCATTCTAGAAGGTTGTTCGACGTGTATTGAGCGCCTCCAGATGGTTCATGCACTTCTACCAAAGAGGAACTTATCCCATCAATAAGGGAGCTATCCCATTGATGGTGGACCTGATTAACTTCCTCTTGAGCACTATAAATACAGGCATTGGGCCAGAAGGAGGGGAGGTTGGAAGCTATACATTTCTATGGGTAGATGCTGCTGGAATTAGGACTCCCATTTAGAAGCTTGTGAGGAGAGATTGCCATCTTTTCTTGTTCTATTTGGAAGTGGGTGAGCTTTGTCAAAGTAAAGGAGAACTCTTGATGGACCCTGGGAGGGACTTGCACAACACCAAGGCTCAGGTTGTATTTGTTCCTTTTGTTACCTATTAATGCAAATGAGTCCATTCTTCTCAATAACTTGTTATTTATGAGTTGTTTCATGTACTCCTTGGTCTATGTGTTAAATATGTTTTATACTATGAGATTATCAAGTGCTATTTAATCGTTTGATTGTTAGTGTATGCAGGTTTCAAAGTGAAGGAGGAGCTCATCCGGATCAGCGGAGCTGGACTGCTACAACAGCGTTGGATTACAGGTAGGATCTAAACACTTGATTTCTTATATAGTAAAGGCATGTTTAGAGAAGGATTGCTCTGGTTTGTCTTGTTTGTCACTAGAGAGTCTTAGGCTCCTAGGGAGGTTGGTTGTGTCCGCACAATCGACTCTTTCCGCCTGACAAATAGAGCTAATAAGTTGGTAGACATGCTTTAAAGTACACCCACATCCAATAGTATATATTTGTGAAATATCCATAAGGATCATTTTACCCATTGTGAATACAAAGAGGCATAAATGGAAGATGCGTACCTTATATATGTGTCTCAATACCTACGTGGCCAAATTTGTGTAGAAGAGGGTGATTTCAAAGTTGAATATCATCTCCATAATTGGTTGCTCTATAAGATAAACAAGATCTATGTTCCTAAAGGTGAAATATTTTAGCTTACTAGAGAGTATCATACCTCTAAGTTTCAAGGACATTTTATTGTTGCAAAGACAATTTCCAACATGCATCGGTATATTTGTTGGCCCATAATTCAAGAAGCATCTTGGTTTATTAGAGGATGCATACTTTGTTGTTCAAACAAGCCTAGTAATATAAATAAATTTTTATGCCATATCTTACTTGTATGCACTAGACCCTAGAATAACATATTCATGGATTGGTGGGTGTTTTTTAAACAAATAGGAAGGTGTGTGACTATCTTATTATGGTAGTAGACAAGTTTAATAAGATTCACATTTGTATGCATCGTGAAAATATCATCAAGGGATAAGAAGTGACAAAAATGATCTTTGAAATGTTTGGGTGCACTTTGGGATACTAAGGAGTGTTGAGGCTCATATAAAGATACTAGATTTCTTAGTTCCTTTTGGACTACACTTTAGGATAAGATGGACACCAAGTTGAACATATATAAACCTTTCCATCCATAGGCAGAAGAATAAACTGATATAACCAACATGAATGGGTTCATATTTTGATGGGTTACAATAATTATCATCCTGAGATCCAAAATGAAAATTTTATTAATATACAACACACTTGTAATGAATCAATCCACTCTTCTATTGATGTCTCCTTTAGAAAATTACTTTAGGTACTTGAAACCATCACCCCTAGAAGTTTTGTATGGACATGAAGGAGGAGTAATGGAAGAAATCATAAGAGATGCATTGGAATTAGAAAAATTTGTTGAAAAAATATATATAGATCCATTAGAAAGTATAAGAGACATTGAAGAAGCCACAGGAAAAGTACAAGGCCCAAACATGATCATTACATTATTTAGAAAACATTGAAGGTAGGAGAGAATTTGTTTGTGTATAAACAAATATAGGTTGTAAGGTCTTAGCATTAAAAAGATCAAGGATATACTATATGGTCCTTTTAAAGTGTTAGGTAAGCTTGGTGATAATGCTTTTTGTAGAGGAAAATCTCCTGTGTATAGGTGATCCCTCTTATTTATGTAATAGAGATAAATAATTGAATAAAGGATTAACTACAATGGATTTTCCACTAAATGTAATTTGTAACTTCAGTATCTATTAATGAGGAAAATAGGTCTTACCTTTAATTTTTGGTTGTCCTATCATATCCACTTGCACACATTTACCATTATCAACCTTGCTCAGCATGAAATATATATACATATACATATATACATATATATATATATATATATATATATATATATATATATATATATAAATATAAATATAAATATATATCTATATATATATGTATGTATGTATGTATGTATGTATGTATACATACATACATACATACATACATACATACATACATACATACATACATACATACATATATATATATATATATATCTATATATATATATATATATATATATATATATATATATATATATATATATATATATATATATATATATACACACACACACACACACACAATTGGGTACGTTACCATAAGACTACTACAACACCTTTTGGATCTAAGGTCTTAGAGATACTTCATTTTTCATTCTTGATTTCTCTCCACTAGCATAAGGCCCCGTAAACTTTAAACTTTCTATTTATTTCACCAACATAAGGACTCATAATACTCTATCTACTATATATTTTCCCTATCCTTGATTTGGCCTATTCAATTAGGAAATCATAAGATCTTGGAAATAGGCTTCATGTCATGCGAAATAAACAATTATAATTCATAGACAGGGTTTATGGCATGTGAACTAAGAATTTACAACTCATGCACAAGTTCCATCCTCAATTATGATATTTTCCAAGTTGGATATAAATAATTCCCATGCTTATTTGTGATAAGTTGTGATATTTTCCATGCTCATTTATTATTTTTTCCAACTTGTTATGAACTTTATTCTAAATTATGAATGAAAATGATTATGATATTTTTACCCATTATGTACTTTCATACTCATAACATCTAATATCATCCTTTTAAGGCATATGGTAGAAAATACAACTATAGATATTTCCAATGCTTAGAGGTAGGAAAAGGAATGGATGCCAATACAATACATTGTAGATCCATGAAATGATATGCGATCCCATGGCCATAGAAAAGTGGAAAATAGATTTGTGTCATAAAATATATCATAGCAATGAGAAAATATGATGTGGTTCTATGCTACAATATTCATTAGGAATACATGTAACACCAATTATAGTTCACATATGATAGTGATATAGTTGGTTGAAACTTGGGAGCATAAATGTATGATTCCCCGTAAACCCAAGATATTTGAACCTACCATGTTGATGATATGATTCTACATCGTGGAAATAGATGAGCCCATGTCAAACATGGTATAAATTTTCTTGATTACTATTCATTATGAATACCATTGTTATACATGAGAGGACCCACAAATAATGAAATTGGACCCTAACGTAATGAGTACAATCTAGTGAGTTTGAATAGAGAAGCCATTGTAAAGTGTTTGTATAATCGATTGATCAAGAGTAAATGAAAGAAACCCATTATCAATTAGGAGAAATCTTACCACTAATGACTCCAAGTTCCAAATTACTAGCTAATTTTTAGATCCATTTACTAGATAATGTGTTGGTGCCAATAGTAATAGATCCAAAAAGTGAAGGAATTAATGTATCCCCCTTTAATCAATGTGAAACTATAATCGATAGTTTATGTGAAGAGATAGAATCTCCTAGTAAAGCTAACATAGGTATGGTCGATGTGAAAGGTCAAAAACATCGTAGAGTGAGTAACACAAACTTCACTTTCCTTGAACATATAGCTTGACATATTGATGACTTGGCAACATTGTCTTAAGATCACTCACAATATAGTGCAATAATGCATGGGCCATTGAATAAATACCCATAGTGACTAGAAGAGTAACCAACCAAAGGAGTATATGACCCATAATCATGATACAACTCTTATGCAATCTATAACCCAATTGTAAGGAAATATCGTAAATAGGTTCCATGTTAAAGGATGACAATGAATAACAAATACCAATTTATTGAATATAGATCAAGGCTATTCCCTCATCCCCCATTCCCCACCCAAATCTTTTTTTGTGTTCCTTCTTCATGTCTTTATGAGAATGAAAAAAAATGGTTAATAGTGTAATGGTTTGTATGAGTGTGAAAAATAGATAAAATATTTCTCATTAGAGAACATGAGTGGTTCATTGGCATGTAGCTACATTCCAAGTGCATGGAACAAAAATTATGTACATTGAATGCAGTAAATATTCATGGAAAGTAATGTCCACTTGTAGAAGTTGTTTTATAGGTGAAAGGTCACTAAATGAAGGAAAAATAATTAAAATGAAAAAAGGTCAAGAGCGATTGAAGTGGTGGTAAGTGGAACTAAATAAAACAATAACATAATAGTATGTACCAATACATAAGTAACAATGGTAATAGTATGCACCAATACATAAATAACTTGAAAGAAATGGGCATAATAACACTTGTGTGGCTTTCCTTCCAAAATTGGGTCCTTATTCATGTAATGGTGTTACCTCCCTAGGTAGGAGTGCTTAATAGACAACACTATTAGGTGTTACCAACCCCCAAATGGAAGTGACATGTCCTTGGTCCATCCTTCAATCAATAGGTTCCATGTGAATAGCGATGGAACAAAGGGGGAAAGAAATTTATGGCGAATTTCTATGGTCAAAGGGACAAGATATGATGGAATATGTAATCCTATGCGTAAATATATACAGAGGAAGAAATCATGGATGCATGAGTTACCTTAGCCTTTATTTCTCCACCCCTCTATATTACCTTTTATTTTTTCTTGATTTTTCCTTGTATTACCGCTCATAGCTCGAGGAATGAGAGCTTGATTTGTATGATGTGTAGCAATTATTACCCCCTATAGGATGGGGCTATTCATAACCCATCATGGGTTGGGACATGCAAGGGTTCCTTGTCTTCTATGAGATAGGAAAACATTGGCTTATCAACCGGGATGACCATATGATAGAGGTAGAGCTCATGCTTGCATTTTTCCGACATGATTATTTGTATGTCATGACCATCTTTTGAATTTTGTTTTTTCTTTTGTTTTCCCTATGGCCATTACATGTTTTTTCTTTTATTTTATATGCATCAACCTCCTAGGGTACATTTCTAGGCCCTACCCAAGGTATGAGGATGTGTATTCCAAATCCCAATGAACTAATGCTCAGTTGGCCCGAAGAAGGGAGGTGGAATAGGGACTCATAATGTAATATGGAAGGTGGTAAGTATGGAATTAGGATGGATGGGGATATGTTATCTCAATTGCGGCTTCCCAAATAGTGCTCCTTCCTAAAGCCATGGGCAATTAAGGGAGGATGGACATGACTAGGATAGAAAATTAACCCCCATTTAAGTTCAGGGAATAAGGTTGTGGACAAGACTCTTATTTTTTCGAAGTCACCCCATAATCCATGCTAAAAGTCCCAAATAAAAACAAGCATAAGCACTCGATTGTAAAATGAATAAAGTATCTTTTTATTAGAATCCCACCTTCCAACATGTGCTCTTAACAAATGGGTAAGGAAAATATGACTTATGCAAGTGGTGAATATATGAATAGACCATTACATTGGCTACAAAGTGGCTTTGAGGGGTTGTTGGTTGCTTGCTAGAAGCGATGAATAGGAGAAAATATTCTCCTAGGGTCACCCACTTTTGGTGGGTAACATTTGTCTCCAATTGGGCCGTGAGCTCATTGTAGAGCACATGATCCATGCACTTGAATGGGAAGTTCATGATAACTTTAGAAATCTCTTGGGACCACAAACCTATAACCTACACATTACAATACAATTGTTTGGGAGAATGTGCACTGGGTGTACTGTAATTGCGTATGTTTTTCACTAAAATTTAATCCAAGTGCAATATAATCTATCATGAGAACATGATATGATGATATTAGCTATGAAAAAGGAATATGCAATGGACCTACACTACCATGCATGTTATATTATTCCAGAGCTAAGTATAGTCATATAACAAATGTAATTAGCATATTAATAGATCAATATAATACCCTTTTTCCCTATTATTAGTAAATTATGATATGGGACAAGAAAACATCACAATCATCGATGCAATATCTATATAAAAGATCATAAGGGTGGTAGGTGGTAAATTAAGATGCCCACTCTTTATGAATAGGATTCATGGATACAAGGAAACAAAAGTAATCATTCTCACACCATTGAGTGATTCCTTCAAGTTTGAATATAGAGAAGTGAATGATCAAGATCAATCATTCCTTATCAAAACCGTCCTTAGCGATGAAACAATTCATGGTATCCTTAGGGACACAATGGAAAGTATGAGGAGATGGAGGATCACAACAACTAGGTTGTTCATTACAAGGATCATATTGAAAAGGGGCCACCAACACAGGCTTATATCCTTCAATATTCATGAACTGGGGAATAATAAGAAGCACCAAGGATGATATCAATATAGCTCTTTGATCATAAGGAATATAAGGCAAGACACAATTTCTATTAATATCATCATCAGTTTCATAGATAGGGTCCTCGTCAAAATGATGGCTAGTGATTTCCCATTTCCCTTCTTAAATATGTAAGTAATATCTAGTGTTGACCTCCAAGGGATAAATGTGATCATATTATCCAAGGTCCTTAAACATTACATCATTAGGAATACTATCATTGAAAAAAGTAGGGTTATCCTCAACTTCACCTTTAATAAAATCATCATCTCCATTAAGATCCGCACCATGCTTCTTTTCAAAACTAGACTTGATGACTTCATCCGTGCTTTTGTCTTGATGTTATAAAAAGGAATCTTATTCTTTCACTAGTGTTCCTCATTAAATTCTTCAACATACTTAACAATCCCCTCCATTTGGAGAGTTATATCAAATATTATACAGGCTTCCTTCGTAGTTTAAAAACTTGGTCTTTTGTATGCTAGGAAGCATCCAACCAATATAGGGAAAGAAGGAATGTTTTTAGGATCACATGAATTCTTAATCCAGTCATTGTGCCAAGGTGCAATAGAGATAAGAAACCACCAAATGAGAATTTTTTGATTAACCACATTGATGTTTAAAGTATACTTGATGAGCTAGCCACAGGATCAACTGCTTTAGACGAATCCCCATCAAACTATGGGAATCCTCTCAATGGGCCTGTTACCCACTACCTATGAGTGACCCCTATAGGAGAAATTTTCTCCTAGATTTGTCTTCAGTTGATAGCCAACAACCCCTTACAGCCACTTAATAGCTCAATGTTCCACCATTCTCCACTGCCTGAGCCACCCATTGTGTTCCGTCGCTCATTTGTTTTGATCGTAGGTTTGAAGGTGGGCCTTCCAATCTTGAAGGTATGATATTTCATTGTGTAATTGGATGTTTATGCTTACTTTTATTGGGAAACTTTGGGCATGTATTAGTGGGCGGATTCAACGAAAATAACGGGCATTGGTTGTACTCTTGTTCCCTTACCTCAACTTGGGGGCTAATCTTGTATCCTATTCCCGTGGGATCTCCTATATTGGCTAATAGATTTAGGAGTGGCACTACATGGGAAACCATGATTTTGGTTGTGTGGCCCCACTTCTAGTTGACACCATATATCTCACACCCCTCCAATCATTGCAACCCCTTTCACATTTTTCCTCATTTGGGTCCACATTTCTCCATTGTGTCCACAAGATGTTAGCCTCCCCTTCCCCTTTCCCACACATTGGGTCAAGCTTGGAACGATGCCCCGGAGGTTGATGCAACTAAAAATAAAGGTTAAAGCATGTTATGGCCACATACAAGAGGTAATGTACCATAAAATGAAAAATATGGTTGGTATAATAAAATTTAATGCATGGGAAAAAGGCAAACATGAGCTATACCTCCTTATCATTATGGACATCACTCTAGCTCCTACGGCCCCTATGAGTGCCCCCTAAATCATTAAGGAACTCATGATTGTCCCAAATCCTGGTGGGAAATCAACTTCCTTACCCTAAGGGGGAATTCACCGCTCTTACACATCATGCTCTCATCCCTTTGAGCCCTGAGTAGTAAAATCAAGAAAAATAAATAAAAGGAAAAAGGAATATGAAGAATAATGGAAACAAAAGTCCTGTCTAACTCATGTACCATGATTTCTCCCTCTTGCATTCATACACCCAATCTGTGGGATTCCTTCATCATATCTATCATTGTACCATGGCATGTGGGTTAGATCCTTCCTCTTGCCCCCACTCCATTCCACCATTATTTCAGATGAAACCTGGATGTATCATGGACATGTCACTCCCTTAGAGGTTGAAACCACCTAATTGGGTCTATCATTAACCTATCTTTCCCAACAAGGTAACATATGTACATGTTTAAATCACATTTGTAAGGGCATGCTACTATGAAGTGTCTACTTCTACCCTTGATTATCAAGCTTATTTACTAAATTGTACTAATGATTAATTTTACTAGAAGGTAAGGAGACACATTAGATCTTATATAGTATTGTAGGTGGGTCTTCATCTTGGACTTGGTCTCCCCATATGGGATCCAGGCCCTCTAGAGGGCCATAATGTTAGGTCTATTTTAAAGCTCAAAATTCCTGTAATGTTAATAATAATTTAAGTTATAACTTCATTTCAAAAGATAAATAAATATTAATTCATAATTCCATATAAAAAATTAGTAATTTATTACCCAATGATAGCGAAATCCATTTGAAAGTTTTTTTTATTTATAATTTCATCTCAAAAAGTAGTTAGGAAAAAATGGTTGAATCCCATTTAAAGCATTAGGGTCAAATTTCCATCCCAAACAATACACATAATAAGATAAAGTCAGAAAGTTATGTAAGTGCAATATTTTTAAAATGTATTGTTTTTTAAGAAACAAAAATCTTGATATTGATTGGTCTTATCTATGTTGGAAAATTAAACTTTTCTCCAATTCAAATCTTTATTTTATGATCATAAATAAAACATATTGGCATATTTGGGTCGTCTCTTTTATGTGAAAGGATAGAATTTCAAATGTTAATTGTTTTGCATCACTAAATCCATATTTACCATTTCACATTTGCTTAATACATTTATCAAATTACAATACAAATTATTTAAAAACAAATGACACCATGTAAATGTATAGTTCAATGTGTTTATGTGTTTGTATCGACAAGGATGCTCACTGTCTCCCTTACTATTCCTTTTGGTAGCAAAACGCCTTAGCAAGTTGCATTTAGAAGCCAAAATAAGGGGTGATTTGAAGGGTATTTATTTGGCTAAAGATTCAATAATTAACAACTTATTATTTTTGGACAATATTCTTTTATCTTTTGATGGACCCGGATGAGATATCAATGCCATCAAGTTTGTCCTACAACGTTTTCATAAAGAATTAGGTATGGAAGTGGAATTTTAAAAATCTAGTTTTTCCTCCTTGCATTCTCGATGGATAAATCCATAAATGCACAAACACAATTTCCTCTTCATATAAATCTTTTCGATGAAGGGTTGAAGTACCTTGGCCTTCACCTCAAGCCAAACGACTACAAAAAATCATATTAGCAATGGCTCATTGCAAAAATTGAAAAGAGTCTAAAGGTGTGGAGTTTTTGGTGATTTTCTAAAGATGGTAGGTTGGTGCTTATCAAATCTATTTTGTAGGCCAACCTTGTATATTGGATTTCCTTATCATGGATCCCCAAACGTGTCTTAAATTGTATCTACGAGTTGTGTTGCACATTTTTATGGGCTAGAAAAAAAGAGGAATTCGTCCTTCCATAGGTCAAATGGAACAAAATCATTGTTCCAAAGGATTGGAGGGGTTGGGGCATAAAAATAATTCCTTTATTTTTTAAGGAATTGGAAGCTAAAGTGGGGTGGAGTCTGCTTTCCATGAACAGTTCTACTTTCTACTTGCTAAGTTCTAATTTCTATTGTTGACTGGATCAGATCCCCTAACAAGAAAATCTCTAATGCTTCAGTGATATGGAAGGAAAAATTAGTTTCCTTCTCTATAATTGAAAGTGGACTTGCATGAAAGGTAGGAAATGATGGAAAGGTGAGGATTCAAGAAGACCCCTCAGTGGGATGTGGGGAAATCTTTTGTCTCTTGGTTGCATTGGTAACATTCTTAAAAGATAATACCAAGGTTACCCTGAATCAAGTGGAAAATGAAACTTGATCCATGATATGGGCCCAAGGATGAGCTAATGGTAATTAGCTCAATTTTCCAACTGCTTTCATGGGAATTTAGCAAAACTACACTACTCCCATAAACTTGTCACATGTCAGAATATGAGACTAGGAGGATTCACTATGCTAGGTACATTTTTTATTCAAGGAATATACACCCAAATAGGATACTTGTACTTGATCCTCACAAATAGACTGAAGTCCCAATCCTAGTGGTGGAAGATATTGTGGAAATTAAAGTGCCCAAAAAAGGTTTAGGTATTCATGTGGTGCCTTATTGAAAATGAAATTCCTAGTTGGGATAATCTTCAGAAGAGGTGGAAGGAAGGACCTAACTAGTGTACTTCATGCAAAAATGTTGAAGGATTAGTAGCACACATGTTCCTATATTAGCCTTTTACACTGAAAAATAGGTTGTTTGCAAAAATTGACTATCATAACAATTGTATGGGTTGGATAATTTTTTTATGGAGTTATGATAGTCTTAGCGGGAAATGAAAAACAAAAAAGAAGCACACAAACATTCCTCCACTCATTTTTTGGGGTGTGTGGCTTATAGGAAGCAAATACATCTTCTAGGACAAGCCTTCATAAATAGATAAGGTGGTGGCACAGGTCATAACCAATTTCTCTTTGTTGCTTGTGTTAGTCTCAAGGCGTTCCCCTCATGTTATCACTGTTGAAGAAATCAATATTTGTTCTCCATGGGCCTATTTTGATGGGTTTTCCTTAGATATTGGAATGTGCAGTGGTGCGGTTTTTTTTGTTCCTACAGGAGCATAACTCTTTCAAAATGTAGCTTAGTTTTGTTAGAGGATCAAATAACTATGCTGAATTGCTAACCTTACAATTTCTCTTATTATTCATCATTGAAAAAGGATGTCATACACTTAAAATTTTTGGGGAATATTTGGCCGTGATAAATTCATTTAATGAGACACAAAGATGCCAGAATCATACATTGCTTCCTACCCTTTAAGAGAAACACACATTTTATCATATTTCATGTTGTCACATGTACATGGAACGCAACGATTCAATAGACCAACTATCTAAATCAAGTGCTTCATAGGTTTAGGGCAAATGGGAAATCTTCGAGTAGCTAGGAGAAAACACACAACAATGCCTCCATAGCCCATTCATGGACATCATTCGATAGGTTTAATTTCTTATTTGGGGTTGGAGATCTTCTAGTATCACTTTTTGTTTTATGCATATTTATACACATGCTCATGGAGGATTTTAATGTCTACTTATATTTCTACATCTTTAATTTTGATACTATATGATGATGATGATGTAATATGTTTTCATAGACTTATTCTCTACTGACATTGGAAAGAATATGTGCTTGATTTTGTAATTTTGTTTAGTTAGTAACTTTTGAACTGAATGCATCTTGATGCAACTAAAAAATGTTATTTCTTCATTACTAATGAAAAATTACATCTTGTTTCTTGTGTGTGTGAAAGTGCAATCATAAGATCTATGAAGGAATGCCACTTCTTTTCACTTCCATAAAATAAAGTGCAACCATAAGAATTAATAGAAAATGTTTGTAGAGTGTTTTCTTGGAATAACATTTAGTAAAATATAGAAGGGAGAATTTAGTAGTGAGGAATGAGAGTCATGTGTTGAAACTTTTGATTAGTTGATAAAAGTTCAACATAATTAACCCAATGATATTAGTAAATATACTTGATATATGCCCTATTCTTTAAAGAAAAAAAGAAAAAATTACATATATCAACTACATTTACTAATATCATTGTGATAATTACGTTTAAATTTTATCAACTAATCAAAAGTTTGAAAACATGACTCTCACTCTTCACTACGAAATTTTTCCCTATATTTTTTACTTAATGTTGTTATTCTAAGAAAAATGTCTACAATCATTTTTATAAATTCTTACGATTGAACTTTCTTTTATGTAAGTGAAAAGAAGTGGCATTGCCTTGTCGGTCCTATGATTCCACTTTCTTCTAAAAAAATTAGATGGAAAATGATGTTAAAATAAGATAATTTATAGAGCAAGGTAGGGAATTTTCCAAGAATGATGAGAAGGATAATTTACTCTTGCTATTATTTTTTGTCTTCGAGGGTAAATTTTGGCTCTAAAATCACAAAGAAGAAGGGTCAGAAGGTGTGTTACCAGTACTATAGTTTTTATTTTCAATATTATTAGGTCAAATTAGTGGCAGTTTGAAGGTACATAGGGCTCAATTCGTTTGGTGATTATTATCCGGTAGCTCAATTTCATAATCGTTGAGTCATAATTCACTAGTATAAATAAATCTTGAGCATGGATTTAGCATTCACCTAGATAGATCAAATATTTGCATATGCAAACCTCTTTTACAGTGCAAAATTTAAAGGAAAAATTTCATCCCTCTCATCCCTTGATAGATCCCAATAAATTTGTAGTGGTTCTCACTCTCTCTCTATATATAATGTATAAATTTTCATTGTTTAAATTGTCTTTTTTAATGCTATTTGGAGTACATATCGTAAACTTGTAATTCTGATACTTCCAAAAAGTATATGTCTATTTTCAAGGGAAAAATGATATAAAAAAAGTACCTAAAAATGATCAAAATGTAAAATACTGAAACTATTTTAAACATTATAATCATAATAACTTCTTTTCAATCACCTTTTACGTGCATTGAGACATTTATCTATGCATCACATTATCCAAATTAAAATTATTTTCTATTACTAATATATTTTTAAGTATACATCAATATTACTTGGTTCTACATGTTAAAATATTTTATTGATGACCCACATCAACATTTTTTATTATTATGAATTTTTAATATGTTATATATTAATTTTATATTAAGAATTGAATGAATTACACATCTCCCTCTTATTATACTTGATATATTTTATTTTATTTTTTAACAGTCAATTAATTTTTTATTTGGAAATTGAATATTTGATTATATACAACATTAGAAATATATATATATATATATATATATATATATATATATATATCTATATCTATCTATATATCTATATATCTATATATATATCTATATATATCTATATATATATATATATATATATATATATATATATATATATATATAGATAGATAGATATATATGAAGTTGATATTGCATAAATTTTTAAATATAGATGTTCAAATAGTTTTTCCAAATGTTGTGTTGAAATATTTTTGAAAAGTATAAGGTTAATTATTTTACTCGCGTCTTATTTTATTCCTAATTACTTTAGCTTTTTAAATTTGATATGGAATTATCCCCCAATCTTGGTGCGAGACAGATCATTGTCCCTCTCGAGACTCTCGACAACGGTGAAATGATGGGTGACAGAGCAGAAGGGCGGCTCAACCGAGGACCTTACATGCGTGATCAGGACGGTGGGGTGGCAGATAGCGTGGGTGAGTTTAATGTTGGAGAAATTTGACGCAGGGTTCATAATCTTCAGGTGATGAAGGGGCATAGCCCCATTCATGCATTTTTTTTTTTGTGCTAGAGACTAGTTTTAGGAGGTAAGCAGAGGTTCTTGGTTCACTATCCTCTGGTGGTAAGCTCAGTTGGGAGGTTTTTCTTGTAGCACGTCACTGAACGTGGGTTCATCGTGACTGTAGTTGGGTATGTACTATTTATTTTCTCCCCTCCTTATCTGTGGCCTGCTCTATTTTTGAATGTCTCTTGCAAGTTTCTCGACCCCTCCTGCAAATTTCTTATTGAGTGAACTAGAATTGACTACTCAACACGCGAGCATGTTTCTGTGGTTACTTTTTATGTTGAGTTTGTTGTTTCTATGTCGGTGTCTATATTATATGGTATTATATTGCTTCAAATGGGAATGTACGGAACAATTCATGTTAGTAGTTTTCTATGGACGGATTGTCCGCCTGATGGAAATGGTTTTCTTCGTGATTTGTTGAACTGGAACAAGAAAGTCTCCTATAATTCTTCATTTCTATCTTTTTATGGTTATGGTGTGTTTCTCCATGGTAGTTGGTTCGAGGAGCCAGTCTATAGCACCTACCTTCTGAGGTGACAGATGATCTATGGTCTCTTTATGTTAATTGAACCATCTCAGCACGAGGTGCTGGTTATTTTGCATGAATTGCACTGGTGTTTGGCCTTCTCGACTGACTATGTTTTTGTATAGCCTAGGCCTAATGTAGTTCGCTTCTTGCTCTTTTCCTCTAAATTTGTGTCAGGTTATATTAATTGGGGTTTTCACTTAGCGCGCATGCAGCCGGTCTATTCTCATATTATGGCTCGATGTATTTGGGTGGAAGGGTATACTGTGGGGGATTGGTGGTTTATATATATGACTCATCTTTCTCCTAGTGTTGGTTCATCAGGAAATGTGGTCAAGGTCGCAGTCGCAAGGTTGGGAATAAAGGTGGATGGGGTTCCTCCTCTATGCAGCCACCGAGGAGAAATGATAGAAAGTCTAATGCTCATCTTATCAATGTCACGGACCAAGCATATAACACAGGTACTCCAACCTAGCAAAAATAATTGATTTCTTCACGAGAGGCAGATCTCAACCAGTGTGCTGAGAATGAAGTATAGCTTGAGGATTGGTGTCTCTTGGTTCCTGATCCTGACCATACCCATGGTCAACTCACTTAATATAAACAAAAGGTTGACCTTTACTCGATGATGAAGAGTATTTTCTGTCAAGCTATTATGAATTATACAGTCTATGTTAAGTTTGACCTGTATTTCCGGGAAATTCAAAAAGAATTTCAACTTGTCCAATTTCAAATTCAGTAGCAGAATGTTTATCTAGGTCATATTTAGAAGCACATTATGTGTCTTCCTCAATCATAATTACCAGGTTCTAGCACCAAGGACCCAATCCTAGTGGAGTCCTCTGATGATTATTAGCTAGAAATATATTTTTTGTTTATTTTGATGATATATATGTCAGTTAGAAGTACTTAGTTTAGTATGTTAGGTGTAAAATGGTTTATAGAAATTGAGTCCTATAAGGCTTTGTGTGACAGACTTAATATTCTCATATTTTCGATGGCATACAATGTGGTTCGATGGCCAATAGACTTGATTTCCTAATGGACAGGTTGAGGCCATGAAACGTATTTGATGGCTGTAACTTGATTTTTTGCAAATGAATGAATGAAAGGTCCTACAATCTTACAACAAAAAAAAATGATATGGAACTATATTATCTCATGTGGACATTGAAATATATTATTTATGACTGAGAGTGAGTGAAATATCTTTACCACATTCAGTTGTTATATCAAAAAGCCTAGATCCATCTTAACTCTAGATCTACCAAGCGTCGAGAGGGATCAAATCTCTTTTCACTCTAAAATAGGTTTGCACCTCAAGATATTTGATCTCTCTTGGTGCTTGGTCGATCCCAAGTTAAGATGTATCTAGGTTGGTTTAGTTATTAATTATAATTATAATTACATTTTCAATTATAATTATAATTATAATTAATTTCATTTGTTTACTTTATTTTTTATGTAATTTGACCAAATCAAAATTTTTAATGGGACAGGAGGGAAAATTACAACATATCTTACATCCTAGGCTTGTCTTCCATATCAGGTTGGAGAGCACCTCTCGGCACAACAAAAAATTGAGTGACCATAGTGAGGTTAGGTTTATTGATGTTTTATAATGTTTTTAATTAAAAATAAATAGATGTGTATATCTATTTTTGTTTTAAATTATAACCGACATTTCTTTCCTATTTATTGAGAAATTTTTTACTTATCTTAAGAGGGATATATGTCAACTCTAGGTTGAGCATGGATGTAATCACACCTCGCCCCATATTGGGTTGTAGAATGGGCCTCTTGATGCAATAATATTTATATAAATTTCAATTATTTAGGTGAACATATGTTTTCTAGAGATTAAGAGATATCTTACTAAGCTCAAAAATCCATTCTCAAACATTTTATACAGTAGGTGATGTTAAAGGAAAGCAGTTGTAAGAAATTTACAGACGAAGGAAAGGAAAAATTATGTTGTGTTGTTTTTTTGGAAGGTGGATTTTAGTTAAACAATTATATGTGACAAATGGTGTGTTTTGACTATTATGATAGTTTCAAGATGAGGCCAAATTAATGCTACGTTAAAGGTAAGCAACACTCTCATCGAAGAAGACAACCCAAGGTTTTTAATACCATTAACCTTGATAGGCTTGTTATACACATGTTTGTTTCTGGAATAAGATATCTAGAATTTTAATATTGTAACTAAGAATTATTAGGTAGATTATATAGATTTAATTTTTATTGAATATTTATATAATATGTTTAATGGTTATAATAGAGGATTGAGTCTAAGTGAGTGTTACATTAGTTTAATTTTCAAATGAGATTAGGTTAACTTAATGCTATGTTGGTCAAGTCTGTTATATAAAAATTAATCAAATCTGTAATTAGTAATTAATTAGGCAAAGTAGGCAAAGGGCATGATCAAAGATCATGCCCATTCACCAAGAGGCACCCAAGGAAGTATTTAAGCTAGGGGCCTCCCACATTTGTAATCATATTTCCATTTATTAATAATATATGTATTTATTTAGAGTGATTCACTCCATTTCGTATCAGAGCAAGCTCACTCCTCAGGACTTTGTTGTTACTCGACCTGTTGCCATCATTTTACTTCCACTATCATTGTCCCTAATGCAGGAGCATCCAGCTAGGGCGCCATGACTGGGTGATGTCTCTGCTAGGTTGGAAAGTTGATTTAGCATTTGGATTGTCTTTCATGTTTAGTTTATCAGAGCATGAGGTAGGATTTTGTTTTTTTTTCTTTTAATTGCTATATTAGTCAAAAGTTAGTTGGTCGGTTAGGGTTGTTATGTGTCTGACCCTAATAAATAGCAACTTAGTAATTGTTCTGTCAACTTAAAGAGGAAAAGACAAAAATTTCTAAATGAAGATCTTGTCATGTAAACAGAACCGAGAATTAGTAGTTATACAACTATATTGCTTTTAACTGAAAGTAACTACAGTTTCATTAACTGTAAGTGAAGATGTATAAATGTAGAAATGGAAAACATGTAAAAGGTTCAGCATTTCCAGATTCGAGCAATAAAAAAAGACAGAACGAAATTTTTTCCTAATTGTCCATCTGTGTCATTGCCTACGTGTTGTACCATTATGTTTTATTCATTGAACAATTGAATTCAGTGTTAGCAGACAGAGAACGACTACTGTAGGTCGTGTTTTTCCTCCTTCACTTAACAGAAAGCAACATCGAATATGCACATACATCCACAACCAGAGCGAAGGATAATCGAATTGAATTCACAACCAGGAGAGTAATGCACAGCGAGTCGACCGAAAGAATAATACAGAAACAGAGTGCCGGAGAAAACGAATTACAACAAAGGTAATTTCGGACAAATCTTCACATCTTTCATAAATAAATAGAGACAGATAATTTATGTGTACATTGCTGTTGTTCCAAGTAAGTTAAGCATTACATTTGTTCAAAATAAAACAAGTGCCCAGCGTTCGACAGAACGGACAAACCCTAGTCTAGGGTTTGATATCAGGGAAAACCCTCAACCTCAACAGACAGCCAAACCAAAACCATAATCAAAAATAGACTCAAGCCTAATTTATGATGATGAACCAGTTTCTACATAGCTACAGGGTAGTGAGAGACAAATCCTACAGAGACGAAAAGAAACCCTAGCTGCAAACTGACAAGCTTTAGAAGACAGAGCCTACTAGCAGAGGGTTGTTTAGTTTGGAGACCGAACTGTGTTAAATCCTCACATCCAGGTCGAACCCTTGACCTACACAAACCAAATGAGTTACAGTTAGCATACCTTATATAGTGTTACCTGAGCCAAAGCATAACAAAAATAAAGGGAAAGTGTAACATACCGGAGCACGACCGAACCAAGAACCTTGCGGGACAGAGCCATAGATAACCAGAAGAAACCTGAGACCAAAGGAACAAGCTTGGTCAATGACTACATCGGAAGAAGGTAAGTATATAGCACGGAAGGACAAATTACCTGGTTTGTAGCCAAGGAAAATCATCGTGCTGTCACCTGTGCACATTGAAACCTGAAGTTAAACGACTTTCACACCGTAGCAGAAGTAAAGGGTAATATCAACAACAACAAAGGATAACCATTGGCCAAGAGACCAAAATCTGAAACCAAAAAGTAGCAGAACAATACAAAAAACGAAGAACTCAGTGTAAAAGAAATTCGAGCAAGCTCACCTCCAGAACCAAGGCTAATTCATTCGGCAGAAAACAAATCCACTGACAATAGCACAAATAAGTTCGGAAGGCTGACGTTCATTTACATCCATGCCCAAAAACCAGAGATTGCCATAAGCACTAGAGTGAAACCATACATTTTGAAAAAAACCCTTGCAGAGTCTCCATAGCAAAGCAGAACCCATGCAATGACTGGGAAACAAGAGAATTTTCTGTAAAAGGACCAAACAGGAGGACAAAATCTGAGGCTAGGTACCGTAGATTGGTATTTACGAGCTCATTAAATGTTTCCAGACTCCAATAAAAATATCTGATATCCATATCTACAAACAACCGCCAAAAAAACAAACCAAATTCACCAACATCATAAATCCCGGACAGGTGGATAACTAAGGCTACGTGGAAGCGTGGGCTGGGTCACATCAAAGTGGTATCAGAGCAGTTGTTTATGTTAGTTAGAGAAATGGAGAGAGGAAGGCGGGGTCATGGCAGAGGTGCTCAAAGGATAGCAGAGGAAGGACTGAGAGAGGAGATCAGAATTCTTGTTGCCCGTTTGGAGGCAGTAGAGGCAGGGAGAAGAAGAGACCTAAAAATAGGCGATGATAGTGAAGAGGAAACTAAAGCAGCAACAGATGGAATAGAAGGTGAGTCCCCAAAAGTGAGATTGTTGAGGTTTTTTTTAGTGGCAAGTAGTAAACCCAAGACAGAACTCCCAACCTATGACGACAGCCTGTCCATAGAGGTTTTATTAGATTGGATTGGCGAGATGGATAAGCATTTCGAGTATGAGGAAGTCAGTGAAGACTGCAAAGTTAAGTTCGATGCAACGAAATTGAAGGGACACGTAGCCCTGTGGTGGGATAGTGTCCAGACAGAGAGGAAAGGGTTGAACAAGTTGGCGATTAAAACCTGGTCAAGGATGGTGGCCAAGTTAAAGGGCAGATTTCTGCAAAAAGACTATCAGATTGCACTGCACAGGCAGGTGCAAAATCTAAAACAGAAAAGAATGACGGTGAGGGAGTACACGGAGGAGTTCTATCGAGTGAACTTAAGAGCCGGATATACAGAGGATACTGCAGAAAGAACATCCAGGTATGTAAATGGGTTAAGGTTAGATATTTTAGATGAAATCAATATTTTATCTCCGAAAAACACTAAAGAAGCATATCAGAGTGCGATGAAAGCTGAAGAGAAAATTACTAGAAGGCAGAATGCCCGGAGAGGACGAGGAGCCGGCAGGGGAAAAGGCCAGTCATATGGTAGAGGCTGGACTGCTAGTAGCAATGAGGAAGGCAGCAATTCCAAAGCTTCTGGATCAGCAAACAGAGGTGATAACACGAGAGGCAGTAGGTCATCCCAGTGAGGCAGGGGAAATGGCTGAGGTAGAGGTGCTGCTTATCAGTGTTACATGTGTCAAAAATGGGGACACTGATCATTTGAATGTCCAGAGGTAGATCAGGCTAGACAGTAGGGTGCATATGTTTCACAACCAGAGGGCAGTGGCACCTCCCCAAGAAGCAGAAAATGCTCTAGAGATATGGGAAGCCCTAGTGTTGCACAAAGTGTTGTTAAAACCAGTCAAGGAGGTCACTGAATAGACCCAGCGGAAGGCTTTGTTTATAACAATTTGTAAGTCACGAGGTAAGTGTTGTAAGTTAATTATGAACAGAAGTAGTACTGATAACTTAGTGTCCACAGAGATGGTAGAAAAGTTGGAGTTGCTGCGCTTGAAACATCCCAACCCTTACAAAGTGTCATGGCTGCAAAAAGGCCATCAGTTGCTGGTGGATGAATAGTGCGAGGTGGAGTTTCAAATAGGCAGATATAAGGATAAAGTCGTTTGTGATATCATGCCAATGGATGTATGTCACATACTGCTAGGCAGGCCTTGGCAGTACGACAAGAAAGTGGTACATGATGGAGTGACGAATTGTTATAAGTTTGTCAAGGATGGAATCAAGCATACGCTTGTGCCCATCAAATAGGAAGGGACAACAAGGACAAGTGAACCAAGAACATTGTTGGTTAGCGGAAAACAGTTTTTGAAACAAGTTGAGGACAGTGAGATGGGTTATGCAGTTGTAAAGAAAACAAGGAAAATGTTGTTGCATACAGAGGTATCAGATTTACCTACAAAAATCCAGCAAATGTTGCAGGAATTTACGGATATAGTAGTGGATGACTTGCCAAACAAACTACCCCCCCAAAAGAAGCATAAGTCATCATATCAACTTCATACCCGGAGCCAGTTTGGCGAATAAAGTGGCATACCGAATGAGCCCCAAAGACAATGAAGAGATTAGGAAGCAGGTGCAAGAACTACTAAACAAGGGATTGATAAGGGAAAGTTTAAGCCATTGCGCAGTCCCAACGATTCTCACTCCCAAGAAGGGAGGAGAGTGGTGGATGTGCACCGACTCAAGGGCAATCAACAAAATCACCATTCGGTACAGGTTTCCACTGTCACGGATGGATGACATGATGGATTGTTTAAGTGGAGCAGCATATTTCTCTAAGATAGACCTGAAGAGTGGGTACCATCAGATTCAGATATGAAAGGGGGACGAATGGAAGACAACCTTTAAGACGAATTAGGGGTTGTACGAATGGCTGGTCATGCCATTTAGACTGAGCAATGTGCCTAGTACATTCATGAAGTTAATGAATGAGATGCTGAAGGAGTACATCGGGAAATTTTTAATAGTGTACCTGGACGACATATTAATTTTCAGTAGGACAAGGGAAGAACACCTTCAACACGTACGAAAAGTGCTAGAAAAATTACAGCAGAATAAACTGCTAATAGATTTGAAGAAATGTACCTTTCTGCAGAAGGAATTGATTTATTTGGGCTTTGTAATAGCAGAAAACAAACTAAAGATGGATCCGGAGAAGGTTGCGGTGATAGTGAATTGGCCATCTCCAAAAAATTTATTCGAGGTACGTAGCTTTCATGGACTAGCGATTTTTTACCGGAAATTCATAACGAATTTTAGTGAAATTTGTGCACCTATTTTGGACACCATTAAAAAGGTCAGCCAGCCTTTTCGATGGATAGAGGCAGTGGAGATAAGTTTCCAGTTGTTAAAGAGAAAGATCACTGAGAGGTCGATCCTGAGATTTCCAGATTTCAAGAAGCTTTTTCAGGTTCACTGTGATGCTAGCGGTACAGTAATTGGAGCTATACTCAGCCAGGAGGATAAGCCTATGGCCTTCTTTAGCGAGAAGCTAAATGAAAGCAGATAGAAATACTCATTGTATGATAAGGATTTTTATGTTGTTATACAGGCATTAAAACACTGGAGGCATTATCTGTTGGGAAACGAATTTGTGTTGTTTTGAGATAATTCTGCACTACAGTATGTAATGCAATAGCACAAGTTAAACCACAAAAATGCCAAATGGGTGGAGTATTTGAAGAGTTTCAACTTTGTATTGAAGCATATTAGCGGGCAGGCCAAGAAGGTGGCGGATGCACTAAATAGGAGAGCTCTACTTATGCAGGAAAGCATTGTTCAAGTTCTGGGTTTTGAGCACTTAAAAGACTTATACCAGACTGATACAAATTTTAAGGAGGCCTATAAGGCATGTCAAAATCCCTTAGTGAGAGATAATAGTCCATGGTTGGACTACAATCTACAGGAGAAACTGCTATTTAAGGGAGGACAACTGTGCATACCTGACTGCTCGACGAGGGAGAGTATTATTTGAGAGAAGCATAATGGAGGTCTGGCCGGACATTTCAGCATGGACAAGACACTCGAGAAGCTCAGTCATTTCTACTTTGGCCAAAGATGCGGAGGGATGTACAACAATTTGTGGCTAGATGTAAAGTGTGCCAGTTGGCAAAGGGTCACAGTCAAAACACAGGACTGTACACACCGTTACCTTTTCCAGGCAGACCGTGGGACTCAGTCAGCTTGGACTTGGTCTTAGGTCTACCTAAGACACAGTGAGGCTATGACTCGGTGATGGTAGTAGTGGACAGATTCTCGAAAATGGCACATTCCATCCCTTGCAGGAAAACAAGTAATGCCACTCACATGGCCCACTTGTTTTTCAAAGATATTGTCAAGTTACATGGGTTGCCTAAGTCCATTCTATCGGACTGGGATGTGAGGTTTACAGGACCCTTTTGGCATACCCTATGGAATAAAATGGATACACAGTTGAGTTACAATTCTGCTTATCATCCGTAAACCGATGAACAAACAGAAGTTGTAAACAGGATTCTGGGAAACCTACTATGAAGTCTAGTTGGAGAGAATTCACGGACGTGAGATCGAGTGTTGGCATAGGCAAATTTCGCTTATAACGACTCGCCTAACCACAGCACAGGCTTCAATTCATTTCAAATCCTATACGGCATGCATCCTCGTGGAGTGCATGAGTTGCGGGATCTTGGACTGCAGGAAAGGCGAAGTGCAGATGGAGAAGATTTCGCTAACGCGATGAGAGATTTGCATGAACATGTAAAAATTAAATTGCAAGATTGTAGCCTAAAGTATAAACAACAAGCAGATTTGAAGAGAAGGGAAGTACAGTTTAACATGGGGGATGAAGTCCTCGCACATTTGAACAAAGAACGCTTCCCTAAGGGTACATACAATAAGCTAAAGTGCAAGAAGATAGGACCCTGCAAAGTCCTCCAGAAATTTTCGGTGAATGCTTATGAGATACAGTTGCCACCCGGAATAGGCATTTCACCTATCTTTAATGTAGTAGACCTATTCCCCTACACGTCTAACCCAGAAGAAAAGGAAGAAGATGGAACCACGCAGCCTACACGGAATGCCCAGGATGGAGGAGAAGCTTGGAAGAGACAGATGCCTTATGTTCAACCTCCCGAGATCGAGAGCATTCTCGACACTCAGGTGGCCAAATGAACTCAGAAGAAGGAGTATCTACAATACCTAGTCAAGTGGAAGAACCATCCGATTGAGGACAGTTTGTGGCTTGATGCCAGGCAGATTGAGCAGACAGGTTCTTCAATAGAGAAGCTCATGGACTAGAGCCATGATTTCTTTTTGCCCTGGGAGCCTGATGCAGGAGCATCCAGCCATGGTGCCATGACCGGGTGATGTCTCTGCTAGGTTGGAAAGTTGATTTAGCATTTGGATTGTCTTTCATGTTTAGTTTATCAGAGCATGAGGTAGGATTTTGTTTTTTTTTTCTTTTAATTGCTGTATTAGTCAAAAGTTAGTTGGTCGGTTAGGGTTGTTATGTGTCTGACCCTAATAAAAAACAACTTAGTAATTGTTCTATCAACTTAAAGAGGAAAATAAAAAAATGTCTAAATGAAAGTAACTACAGTTTCATTAACTGGAAGTGAAGATGTATAAATGTAGAAATGGAAAACATGTAAAAGTTTTAGCATTTCTAGATTTGAGCAATAAAGAGAAGAGACAGAACGCAAATTTTGCCAAATTGTCCATCTGTGTCATTGCCTACGTGTTGTACCATTATGTTTTATTCATTGAACAATTGAATTCAGTGTTAGTAGACAGAGAACGACTACTGTAGGTCGTGTTTTTCCTCCCTCACTCAACATAAAGCAACATTGAATATGCACATACATCCATAACCAGAGCGAAGGATAATCGAATTGAATTCACAACCAGGAGAGTAATGCACAGCAAGTCGACCAAAAGAATAATACAGAAATAGAGTGCCGGAGAAAACGAATTACAACAAAGGTAATTTCAGACAAATCTTCACATCTTTCATAAATAAACAGAGACAGATAATTTATGTTTACATTGTTGTTGTTCCATGTAACTTAAGCATTACATTTGTCCAAAATAAAACAATTGCCCAGCATCCGATAGAACAAACAAACCCTAGTCTAGGGTTTGATATCATGGAAAACCCTCAACCTCAACAGACAGCCAAACCAGAACCATAATCGAAAATAGACTCAAGCCTAATTTGTGAGGACGAACCAGTTTGTACATAGCTACAGGATAGCGAGAGACAAATCCTATAGAGACAAAAAGAAACCCTAGCTGCAAACTAAAAAACTTTGGAAGACAGAGGCTTGTTTAGTTTGGAGACCGAACTGTGTCAAATCCTCACATCCAGGTCGAACCCTTGACCCACACAAACCAAATGAGTTACAGTTAGCATACCCTATACAGTGTTACCTGAGCCGAAGCATAACAAAAATAAAGGGAAAGCGTAACATACCTGGGCACGACCGAACCAAGAACCTTGTGGAACAGAGCCACAGATAACCAGAAGAAGCCTGAGACCAGAGGAGCAGGCTTGGTCAGTGACTACACCAGAAGAAGGTAAGTATATAGCATGGAAGGACAAATTACCTAGTTTGTAGCTGAGAAAAACCATCGTGTCATCACCTGTGCACATTGAAACCTGAAGTTAAATGACTTTCGCACTGTAGCAGAAGTAAAGGGTAATATCAACAACAGTAAAGGATAACCATTGGCTGAGAGAGTAGAATCCGAAACCAAACAATACAAAAAATGAAGAACTCAGTGTAAAAGAAATTCGAGCAAGCTCACCTCCAGAAACAAGGCTAATTCATTCGACAGAAAACAAATCCACTGACAATAGCACAGATAAGTTCGGAAGGCCGGCGTTCATTTACAGCCATGCCCAAAAACTAGAGATTGCCATAAGCGCAGGAGTGAAACCATACATTTTGAAAAAAACCCTTGCAGAGTCTCCATAACAGAGCAGAACCCATGCAATGACTGAGAAACAAGAGCATTTTGTGTAAAAGGACAAAATAGGAGGACACAATCTGAGGCTGGGTACCATAGATTGGTATTTACTAGCTCATTAAATGTTTCCAGACTCCAATAAAAATATCTGATATCCATATCTACAAACAATCGCCAAAACAACAAACCAAATTCACCAACTTCACAAATCCCGGACAGGTGGATAACTACAACTACGTGGAAGCGTGGGCTGGGTCATATCAGTCCCTATACTCTCATGTTCATCGTCATTGTGCCTATCCGCTCGGTCCTCACACTACTCACAACGTCGAACCTCCACCCCACTCTGTCACTTGTCCCTTTTTGTTGTTGCCTTACCTATTCCCCGACGATGCCTATCTTCAATTGCTGCCCGTGATGTCTCCCGACCATCTGTTTGTGTTCCAACCTCATTCGATCATCATTCTCCATTTCATGTTCTTCATTTTGGCATTCTTCTCACCATATTTTCCCTATCATATCCGTGTTTGCTTTGACCGACGTGTCCCCTCTCAACCAACATGCCTTTGCAACCCTGACTATACATAGTTATAACTTTTAATCTATTAACCTATCTAAACCATATATATACATTTTATTATATAGTTGTTTATATAATATTATTATATGGTTTTTATAACTAATTAATAAATTATACAAATATTAACTATACAAGTTAATTTAAAAATAAAAATAAAAAAATAGGATCAAGTTAAGAAAAAGGGTTAAGCTAGATAAATATACACCACCACATACACGAGAAATGACTTCGTCAATGTCAATGGATGATTTCAATAAAATATTGATGGATCTTGAGACTAATATGACTTGACATGGAAAATAAATCGAGGAGCTCCAGAATACCTAAAAGAGAATCTAGAGTTAGCTCAAGAAGAACAGTACTAGATTTAAAAAGGATCATGCAATCCTTTGAGATATGTTGAATCGAAATCATTATCAAGCAATGGTGATGTTGACCTGTATTTCTGATAAATTGAATATTTCACTCAATCAAATACCCCATGATAATGAAGCTACTCAAGATCTAAATTCTTTGGATACATCAAACTCGTCAGACTCACATGAGAAACTTGAGTCTCCAAAATCATCATCCATGCCCCATCAACAAAATAGTAACAAGAATTTTCAAAATATGTAGCTCTGGAATCAATATTACTCAAATATGCAGCTCGAAAATCAATACCACTTCTTCACTCCACCAGTTGCTACATATCAACAAAGAGAAAAGCTTGGGCTCTCCAAATTCGATGGTAATGAGAATTGCAACGTTGCATAGTTCAATAAATCAGAAGAATATTTTGATATTTACGATATTGATAATGATGATGAAAAGATCATCATGCATCCATGCAAATGGAAGGAGAAGCATATAATTGCTATATGTGCTAGAAAAAGATGACACTTGCTATCAATTGGAGGAAATTCAGCAATGCATTCCTTAAAAGGTTCCAAGGTGTCAAGGAAGAAGAGTTCTTCATGGCACTCACCAAACTGCAACAAAATGGAGACGTGGACGAATACACTCAAGAATGGGAAAATTTAGCTACATGAGTACCTGGGTTATCATAAATGTGTCTCATTCAATCATACACCATGGGACTTAAACCCCATCTCCAAGCTAAGCTTGAAATTCATGACATCACTTGTATAGAAGTAGCAAGACAAAAGGAAAAAGCTATTGAAAGAAGCACGAAAATATGCAGTGGCAAAAAGTTGAAAGAGTATATTTGAGACAAATATTTTCCCAAGATGCGAACATGGATAACACAAAATATGTTCCACCACATCTCAGTGAAGGAGAAGAAACTAACTTGGAAATGCAAAGAATGAAAGAGGGAAAGCGTAAACATTGTGGAGAAAAATGGGACCCTAAACATAGGTGTGATAAGGGAAAAGTAACCAAGAACCACACTGGTTGGTTCGAAACGCGCCGACAAATATTCTATTATGTGATTTTAGTCGAAGAATTATCTTAATCTTGACATGGATCACAGAAGCCTAAATTAAACTATTGAATCCCTGCACAGAAAAGCTATTGCATCTAAAGTTTAGCATTTTGAATGGGCTCGCTTGCAGGTTTCAATGTTGAGGTCAGATTTAACCAAGAACCTATATAAATGTGAAGCAACTAAGGGTTCAGACAGTGAAGAACTAGACATAGAAGAAATTGAAGATTCTTTAGATATTTCTCTAGAACTAGATAATGAGAATATTCCACAAGTGTCATTATCGGCCATGACAGGTATGTCACAACCCTAGACATTAAAGTTAAAAGGACATATCAAGAATAATAATGTAATGGTTTTGATCGATACCAGTAGAACCCACAACTTTTCAGACTCAACTATGGTGAAAATACTCAAAATTTTTGCATATACCATGCATAACATGAAGGTTATGGTAGTTGATGGTAACAAAATTGATAAAGTAGGGAAATGCCATAAAGTTAAATTACAGATTCAAGACTATAATCTAGAATCTTCATTCTAAACTATACCATTAGGAGGAGTGGATGTGATCCTAGGTATCCAATGGCTTCAGACCCTAGATACTTACTCTGCCAACCATAAAAAAGAAATTTATAAAATTTAAATGGGAAGGGAAGAAATATAAGTTATATGGGTTCCAAGCCCCTGTGAATAAAATTGTGTCCTCATCTAAGATGATGAAAATGATTCGGAAGGGAGCACCAACTTATCTAGTGTATTTTCATCAATCAGAAATGATAACTTCAAAAATGATTAAAGAAGAGTCACTTAAAGTTCAAGCACTAATTCAAAACCATGATAAGGTGTTCCAAGACCTTCCAATGAAGTTGCCTCCTAAAAGAGAAATTGAGCATACAATCGAAGTCAAATCAAGATCAAATCCCATAAACATCAAACCGTATTGATATCCACATCATCAAACATATAAAATTGAAATATTAGTCCATGACATTTTAAAATGTGGCATTATCACAAATAATAGAAGTCTTTATGTTGCTCTAGTTGTATTATATCGAAAGAAACATGGATAATTTAGATTATGCGCCAATTATCGAGGACTAAACAAAATAACAATTAAAACAAGTTTGCAATCCCTTTTATCGATGAAATGTTGGATGAACTACATGGAGCTAAATACTTTTCAAAATTGGACTTAGGGTCATGGTATTACCAAATTAGAATAAGCTTGGAATACATAGCAAAAACTACATTCCAAACACATGAAGGCCATTATGATTTTAATGTAATGCCTTTTGGTTTAACCAATGCACTAGCAACATTCCAAGCTACTATGAATGAGCTATTCCGCCCATATATAAGGAAGTTTGTGTTAGTGTTCTTTGATGACATTCTAGGTTATATTAAAACATGGAAGGAGCACCTACAACATTTGGATCAAGTTATTATTGTATTAGAAGAGCATCAGTTATATGCCAAGTATTCTAAATGCACTTTTGGAAAAGAAGAATTAGAGTATCTCGGACATATAATATCGGAGAAAGGAGTAAAAGTAGATCCTAATAATATCAAGGCTATAAAGGAATGGCCCAAACCAGTTAATATCTCCAAGCTAAGAGGATTCTTAGGATTGACTGGGTATTATCGAAGATTTATTAAAAAATATGCCCATATAACTGCACCCCTAATGAAGCTTCTAAAGAAAAACTCATTTCGATGGAATGATGAAGCAGAAAAGTGTTTCGACGACTTGAAGAAAGTTATGTCTAATGCCCCTGTATTGGAAACTCTAGATTTCTCAAAACCATTTGTGATTGAGTGTGATGCTTTAGGTTTTGGCATAGGAGCAGTACTAATGCAAGATGGTCACCCAATCATGTTTGAAAGTAGGAAGCTTAATAAGAAAGAACGTATCAAGTCTATACAATAAGGAAATTATTTCTATTATTCACGCATTTGTCAAGTGGAGACAACATCTCTTGGGAAGTAAGTTCCTAATACGAATAGGTCATAATAATCTTCAACATTTCCTCTAGTAGAAAATTCTATCTATAGAGCAACAAAAATGGATCAAAAAAAGAACTTCCTTTGACATAGATATATTACATAAGAAAGGGAAAGATAATGTAGTATCTGATTCTCTGTCTAGGAAAGACGAAGAACCATCATTACCCGCAGTTTCAATTGTTGTTCCCGAATGGATGAATGAGATTCGAAGTGAATAGAAAAAGATACAGAAACAAGTGCTATAATCAATAACCTTCTTGAGAATTCCAAATTTGAATTGAAAGATGATATTCTATGGTACAAGGCAAGAATTTATCGGAGTTCAAATTCCAAAATAATCCAAGGCTCTCAAGGAGTCACATGATTCACTGTCAGTTAGACATGTAAGATTATTTAAAACCTACTATAATGCATGCCATTCATTTTGTTTGGAAGGGAATGATTAATTATATTAAAAAATATGTAGGAGAATGAGATAAATGTCAAAGGAATAAAAATGAAAATATTATGACACCTGGACTACTTCATCCTTTAAATATCCCGAATCAGAAATGGGAGGAAATAGAAATGGAATTTATTGGAGGTTTACCTGTGTCTGATGGTAAGGATAAAATTCTTGTAGTAGTCGATAGACTCACCAAGTATTCTCACTTTATTGGAATGAGGAAAGCAGACTCAGCAAAACAAATCACTGAGATATTTTGCAAAATTGTTTACAAATTACATGGATTTCCCAAGGTCATTGTAAGCGATAGAGATGCGAAATTCAAGGGTAATTTTTGGAAGGAATTTTTCAAACATATAGGAACCTACCTCAACATAAGTTCAACCTACCTTCGTCAAACAGATGGCCAAGTAGAGGTTGTCAATAAATGTTTAGAAGCCTAGCTACATTTTTATGCCATAGATAAACAAAATAAGTGGGCTCGGTGATTACATCTCGCTGAATGGTGGTACAATTATAATTACCACACGTAGGCGAAAATGACTCCATTTCAAGATCTTTACTGTTACAAACCTTCGAAATGGAAGGAATTTGATATCATCAAGACAAAACTTCTAGTTGTTAAAGACCAATTAGAAGAAACCTAAAAAGTCATCCAAACTCTAAAATAAAATCTAAATAATGTAAGAAATCATATGAAGCAGCAAGTTGACCTAAACAAAACATAGAGAGAATTTGAAGTTGGAGAATGGGTATTTGTTAAACTTCATCCTTACAAGGATATGACCTTAAAACAAAAAAGGAAAAACAAATTGGCACCAAGGTTTTATGGACCGTAATAGACGAACAAAAAGATCAGTCAAGTAGCATACAATTTAAGCCTTCCTGATAAAATTCATGTTCGCAATGTTTCCCATGCATCCTAACCTTAAAAAGGCATTTGGTGAACATCAATCAACACAAACAAAACTTCCGACTTCAGATGACGAAGGAAGGGCCATTCTAGAACCAAAAGGTATTATATCCATCAGGAAAAAAAAGTTTTGATCACGAGTAATCAAAGAATACCTGATCAAATGCAACTACTTACTAGAAGAAGAAGCTTCTTGGGAGACAAAAGTGTTTTGTCAACTACACTCATCATTACGTATTGTTTACAGACAAATAATCGTTTCAAGAGGAAGGAAATGTTATATAAAAATTAATCAAGTTTGTAATTAGTAATTAATTAGGAAAATGGCATGATCAAAGATCATGTCCATTCACCAAGAGCCACCCAAGGTAGTATTTAAGTTAGGGCCCTCCCACATTTGTAATCATTTTTTTCCCCAAGGAAAAATTGTAATTTTTTTCATAATGAGAAAATTTACTTGTTGTAGATGCTAATAAGAATATGTATAATAATCATGTCCTGATTTCTAAGTATCTATAGATAATCTAGAAGACTAATCTATTCTTTTGTACCTTTCTTTTTTTTCCACTATTTGAAAACTACCAGTGTTGGGTGTGGATGTAATAATAGACATTTGCGTGCCTTTGGTAATTAGTTGGAGTTCTTTGTTAAAATCAAATCCTTTTGATCAATGTGTTCTATTTCTTCCACTAACTTCTTTCCCAGGGGTGTGTTGTTCACTTTGTTGTTGTGGGATGGATGACCTTGGAATTAAAGTGGTGTAGTTCTTGATCTCGTCCTTCTGTGAATTGTTCTCGGTGGTTTTCTTTTGGCTTTTGTGGTTGTCTTTTTTGTTTTGTGGATAGGCACTTTGTAGATGACCAGTTTGTACACATATGCGGCATCTAAAGGCGGTATTATCATAGTCCAGGGCTGGGGACCATTGCTGGTTGTTATGATATAATAGCATGTGATCTGGTAATCCTTGACTAAGGTGTACCTCCACATAGATTCTGGAAAAGGTGAAGATATCCTTATTGAGTCGATCTCCATCTTCTTTTAAGAATTTACCAAGAGAATTTCCAATGTTAATACTTTATGGTGCCAAAAATGTAGAGGTAAGTTATATAGACGTACCCACACCGACATTTTGGAAACCACAATGGTATTTGAGTCAAAATCTGGAAACCATGGTGTTATGAAGAGACCTGCATTACCCCAAAACTATGGTCCTTCATGTAGTGCATATTCCTTGTCTTTAGTTGTGTCAAACTTAACAATGAATAATCCTTTTGAGCATAAGTGTATGTCACAACTTTTTTTTCCATATAGAGAAAATCCATTGTCTTAGGGCTTCTGATTTGGGACAAAATCCATTAAATATGCAGATCACAACTTTAGAGATAAAATCATTATGGATCTCATTTACCTCAGGTAGAGTAATTGTTAGGGCTGGGATTTGAGTTGTCTGCTCCACAATGTAGGGACCGAGAGTGGTGGTTCATTGTTTTGTTTGTTTTTGTGGCTTCGTTTCCTTTGACTACATCTTTGAAGGTGGTTGGTCCTTTAGAGCTTGTCTTAGGACATCCTCCTAGAAGTCTTGTATTGAGGAAGATGGTTGAGTTGCAAACAATGTTATAATTTTGTAGCTTGAGTTCCTCCTGTAGTTATTTCCTTGCTTAGATTAGGAGTTGCAGGCTAGATGATATACCCATATTTTCTTCAATCCTATGTTTAATATTTTTTATCTTCTCCCAACAACTGATCTTTATACAAAAAATTTTCCCTTCGAATGTTCTGATAAAGAGATTTCTCGGTGTTCCTTCATGTGGTTCTATCATGGGCTCTTCAAGATCTGACCGCAGATTGTTGATTACAAGGCAACGTTCTCACCCAACCCTTGGTGCTTTCTTGAGATCTGAGTCATTGTGTACTCTGTCTCACAGCATCCACAAGCTAAATCTATGTGCAATCCCAAGCTCTTGTAATAACGAACGATTATCTACCCTAGAACATTGTGTACATATTCATTCCCCGAGATTGTGATCCCAGTATTGATGTAGAGTGTAATGCATAGTACGATTTGCAGATACCATTCATTGATTTGGAGGTGTCACCATTATGGAATTTGAATATGATTTTCTCAGTGAAGGTTTTCCATTTGCGAGGGTATATCCTGTATATGGTGTGAGTGAGGAAGATATGTTAGTATATACCATAGATGACGATATTTTTGAAGTGGAAAGAATAGAACCATAGATGTTCTCTACCTGCAACTTGAATGCGAGCCCAATTCTTTCGTCGATCAAGTGTTTGAGGTAGCGTGTGTCAGATTCACATTGATTTCCCCGATCCGATCCTCATTTATAAATTTCATACAACATTTCGACCATATCATAATTAGAGTAGGGATTCATGGAGCGAGCGGTCAGTTGTGTTGTAGATATAGTAAAATTTCATGTATCCCAATCAACTACCATCATCGCCTAGTTCCTCAAATGAGATCTCCCACTAAGGGTCATCTATGTTCCATTGAGGGCCACGCTAATCAGAGCTAGGGATTCCATATCTGGCCAGAGTGGGGGTTGATCTTCAAAATAGATGGCTGGATCAGAAAGCTCATGACCCAATCCATGTAGTATGCTTCAACTCAGCGGTGATGACACCCATTCATGGCATAATGGGGGCCAATTGAACAGATGGGGGGCATGATTTGCACCATAGTGAAACAGATTGGATAAATGAATTGCAGAAAATATGCATGTATCTTCATAGCTTCGGTGGAGGCACCGATTGTCTATCTTACATTCTCCATTGTTAATCCAGATAGCAGTATCGGAGAGCTCATACTCATAAATCCTCGCCATTGATCGAACTCTCGACACCATCATAAATTGAGTCCCTTGACCCGTACATTTGTAATCATCTTTCAATTTATCAATAATATATGTATTTATTCATATCGATTCACTCCAAAGTCCCACTATCACAACCGATTGAGGATGAGCCTTGTTAGCAAGGCAACCTAGGATCAAACCTCATAAAGGATGTTGCATCTATGCCAGGGAGAGGAGACACTCTAAAATCCCGTCAGCTTAGGGATGGTGTGGCCCAGGTCAGGTGTGATCCTAGGGTGAATTTGATGGCTTATATGCCCTTGGGTCACGGTTTCTCAAGCCATGGGTTAAGCCTGGATAAACACATATCACTTGAAAAAAAAATTCTATGTTAAAGGTAAATATTATTTTTTTTGAAGAAAATAAGGTTGAGGATTCTTAATTCCAATTGCATTTACAATCATGTTTATTACATTAAATAGTATGTTTATTTTGGAATATGATTTCCATAATTTAAATTTCATAATAGATAATTATTATATGGGATTTAATCTCGATGAAATATCTATAAAATATTATTAGTAGTCACAATATTATTGAAAATTGTTTTAAAAGTAGTTATGACATTATGCTTGTGTTATTAAACTTTTATTACTTATTGTTGTTTTATTATGTTTAATTAGAAAAATAAAATAATAAATTGAGCATTGTTCACACTCCAAACAGAAAATCGCATTATTATTTCATAGACAGGTAGAGGTTACATATATAGCTTATAGATTATAGATTTATTGAAATCTAGATCCTAAGAAAGTGAATCTGATTAGCTAAAGAAGTAACCTAGAAACTCACAATATCAACCTATAATTCACATGTAACAGATATGGAAGCATTAGTTCCAAGTCCCTCCCTTAATGCTTACATGTCAAATATTAGAATCACAAATTACAATAATAATTGATCTTTTTCTTATTAGTCTTCATTAGCACTTACACCTGGTCTTGAATCTCATAGACGATTCTCTTTCTTTAACCACCATATTTGAAATAACATTTCATCCATTGAAGACACAATTGTTTTTTATCATCATTAATGTATTTGTAGGATTAATGATTCTTTAATACCCCAAAAAATACCCGATACTACATCACTCTGTGGACCTACTTCCATCTATAAAAATTCAACAAACTATAATTTTAACAACTATATAGATAAGTGGTCTAAGTATTGATTGTATTCAAATGTCAATCATACAACTTTACATTTTTGGCATACACAAAATTGCATGCACACAAATATAACTTGTAACTAATGTTCTTAAAGCATCGAAGAAGGACAAGAAACATTAACTTATACTATGATACTATATTCAATAATTGGTTCTTCATTATATAAATTTTACAAACAAAATGATCATATTCTACTCATTATTAACTTCTATTTCATTCGTGCACCACACAATAAAACTGCATATAGGAATCAACAATAAATTGTTGCATATTATTTTTCTAAAATATTAGAGAGAGAACAGGGTTCCCTAATAGGATTGATGATTAGTTATCCACATTGCATGCACACTACTCAAAACCTTTGAGAAATGCAAGCAGATACTTCTAATCCTTATAATTCCCTTCCATAGATATCAGATGGTGTATCTATAGTTCACCTAGAAAAAACACTTTCAAAACATACTTTAAACTATATATCCATGCCAATATGACCATATCTATGCTAATTTTGGCTTCTTCACAACAAATCTATCCACAATCAAACTTCACACAACATCCATAACACTAGATCTTCACAACTCTCCTTTGCATGCAACTATCCACAATCCACACACAAATAAAATATTCACACAAAAAAATCACACATTTACACTAACCTATTGTTGAAATAAATTACAATCACATTTCTTTCATATTTCTAGGCCCTCTTGTAGGGAATTAATCCCAAAGCTCCAACTTTGATACCAACTTAGAAAAATAAAATGAGAGACTAAACATTGATCACACATAAACATAAATCACATTAATATTTCATAGAAAGTTAGATGTTACATATATAACTTATAGATTATGGCTTCCTAGCAATCCAAATCCTAGGAAGGTTAATCTAATTATCCTGAGATAATAACCCAGAAAATGACAATTATAATGAATAATACACATGTAACACTCATGTAAGAATTACTTCCAAGTTATTTTTCTGGTTTTCTTTTGTTACATTGTATATATGTTTAATTCATATATTAAATATTTTTATAATTATTAGTAACAATATTAATTTAAAATAAAATTATAACTATCTCGACTCAAACTTTTTCTAGTACAGAAGATCTAAACCTTAGAAATGCTTTTCCCTTTCAATTTCATGTGTTTGATGTTGGTTTAAAATACATGAAATCCAATTGTTACAAGGAAGGTTGGGCTTGGTTAATTACCAATATTGAAAAATGATTTAAAATTTGGTGCCTTAGGTGGATATATAGAGAAGGGATATTTGTGTTAGTTAAATCAGAGTTGGAGGGCACTTCTATTTTCTAGATGTCAGTGGCTTGAATCTCCTTGTTATTTAAGAAAAAATTTATCGAATATGCTTTATAAATTTTTATGGACTAGTATTACAGATCAATTTTTGCTCCCATGGGTTCATTGGGTGTGGATTTCTCTCTCTAAAGCACTTGGCGTTTTGTGTCCAAAAAGTATAGTCTTTTTCTCGAATGCTCTAGAAGCTAAATGTGGTTGGAGGCTCATATTTACTCATAGTTTTATGGAAGTTGGTGGTTTATGAGAAATGCATCCACTCCTTTACTCTAGAATATTATATTAGCCTTAGGGATAAACCTCAGGTTAATATATCTATTATTTGGCATGTTGTCCTCAACTCTTTCAACATTATTTCTTTTTTTCTTACTTGGAAGGTTGGTAATGGAACAAAGAATTTTTGAGACAAGGCCCATGGCATGGTTGTAGTATTTCCCATCCCCTGCCTTAGGCCTTGATCGGCCAATTCAAAGACAATGGGTACTCTCACCTTGATCATATCAACAATCTAACTATGACTACTGTATGGTATCAAGGGTGGTTATCTATAAGGGCTTTGCAGATAGGGTTGGAATATTGGGAGGTCTAGAAAGAATATTTAGAGGCTTTATATGCTGCACATATAAGATTGTTTCATTCTCACAATGAATTGGGTTGGGTCCATTCTCTAATAGGAATTTACACTCCAAAGGTGGGGATACCTTCACCTAAATATGGAAGCTTCTACTGAAGCTGGGAATGATGGTAGAAAGGTGTTTGGAAACTGAATTGTCTGACAAAATCTTGTCTCTTTATGTGGTACATCCTTACTAAAATTGTGACTACTTGGGACAAGATGCAAAGGAATCATACGATTGGTCTTGGTTGGTTCATACCTTGTAAGAATGATGGTGAATCCATTGAACAACTATTTGTTGACTGTCTATTTATTTGTAAAATACATAACATATATGACTCTTTCTATTGGTCATGATTATTCATGGAGGGGAAAATTTTTTTAGGAGAGGTGGAGAGGTAGAGTACAAAACGAGAATACAAAACCATTCAAATCCCTACCTATTATCATTTTTTAGGGAACATAGTCAGAAATAAACAAAGACATTTTTTTAGATGTGTCTTCTTCTCTGCATCAGGTGGTTGCAGATGTTATTTACATTATATCTCATTGCCCTCAATCTGTTACTATCCCCATATCTAGAATTGGTATTCAAGAGGAGCCTAATAGTTTTCATCCTTGTGGCTTCTTTGATGGGGCCACATAAAGGAATGAATATATGTGTGAAGGGGCCTTTATTTTATTCTTATCTGAGAAACACTTTTTCAAATTTTCCTTGGTGTTGATGATGTTGGATGCCACCAACAAGTGAGGGGTATCCTCGAGATGAAGTCCCAATTAGACCTCACACCATTTGGGATAGGAGCCTCATCTGAAATATGTGCATGACCACCATTATAGTGATATTAAGGATATGCCTTGGCTACAATAACAACACAAGAGATCATACACATGATTTCTAATAGAAAATATTCATTATTTTACATGAAAAATAGTTCATAAGATAATAACTATCATGAAATCATATAACAACACTGTTGGGCATGGAATCCCCCCACAACATGTTTTGGGGCTCAAAGCACAAGTTTTGAGTAATATTATTGTAAAGCCCCACGAATTGCAGGTGTGGAGCATGAATTGTATGTTAGAGTCATAGGGTTGTCCGCCCTAAGTTTTGAATGTAGTTTCGCCCTACCCATGGTCCGCGGACCATGGGATTGTATAAATAGAGCGAGGCTCTAAGTTGTAAAAAAGGGATGGAATCTGATAGATAGAATAAGATAGCGAGCATAGAGCAAGAGTCTAAGTATATTGGGTCGTAGTAGTAGGAAGAGGCTCTGTAGCTGAGTGTGCAGAGGCCTAGTAGAGTCCGTAGCTAAGTGCGCGAACCCCTGCAAATAAGTGTGCAGGGTGGAGTTGAGTCTGTAACAGAAGAGGAAGAATAATAAAGAGAAGTTTTATTTGAATTCCGTGTATCTGTTCTTGTGTTATTACATGTGTGATATCATTTGAAATCATACTATTTATTTACTGCATGCATTTATATGAATGGTGAATAGTGTTAAGTATAACTGAAAGCATACAGATAAACTAAGTTAATCAACTAATATCGTGTTATTGATAAGGACTTGGGTAATAACATGGTTCGGCCCCCGAGTAGGGTTGCGTGAAGGCAGTATCTTAGGCTGCGAGGTATTGATAAGTGCACATAGTAACGTGCATGCATGATTGAACCGCGGACCACTTGGAACCCATCAGACATCTCGAGGGTGCGAAAACCTAGTTCTAGCACCCTCCCATACTACTTCGCGTGAGACCTCAGTCCGTGCTCCACAGATTGTTGCCGAAAGGGCCAGTAGTACCAGGATTTGTTTGGCTAAATCACCTCTGAACCTGGGTCAAGCCCCATCAAGCCAACAAATGGTTCCATTGCCAGGACCGAGATCTGCATAAGGGATGTCTGATGTCGTGTCACTGGAATCCAACGAAGAAATAAATTGAAGGGTGGTTAGAAAGAAAGATTCATGAGTTCATGGTGCAGGAAATCAAGAATCCACAATTATGAAAGGAACAATGGTTGGAGCGCTAATTATATATGGAAATCCATGAAATTTTCTTTGCATCCTTTCCCTATGAGTTGTATGAGTGGATCGCGAAGCTAGCAGACAGTCAGGGAAGGTGTAGGCTCAACAAACCGATTGTGTGGACTCCAGAATTAGTGCACAGACTAGAAGCATCAGAAGATAAGATTGCACGCGCTGTGGACCATTGGCTCGATCAAATTATAGGGGGGTTTATCACCGAGTTCACAGTAGACACGACAGTCAGCTACAACAAGGTAGAATGACGCTTCCTCAAAGGATCGCGAGGTAAGTACATTAAATATTTGAACACTTGGATTAAGATGTTATTGTGTGAAAATCGGGTTATGCGAATAAATTGATGTTTGGGGCTACATGAAGTGGGAGGATGTATAGAAATGAAGGTAGCATAGAGATAGAAAATAGCCCCTTGATTTCGCCTAGACGGGAAAGTGAGGAAGAGCTCGCGAAAGTTTCTTGGAGAAGCACGGTTAGTCTGATAAGGCAGCGAATTCCACACCTACCACCTCCACCTACACCACCAACAGTCTCACCATATTCACCTCCATCGCTTCCCACACCACCTCCGCCACCACCACAGTTCAATATGCCAAGCGCGATAAAATTTCTGGTATTCATGGGAGTGTGGAATGAAGATTTGGACCAATTTTGGTTCATGGTAAGGGTTGTATGGGAAGCACAAGGAGTCGTGGAGGACAATATAAATAAGGCAACATTGGTGAGCGCATTAGAGGATCGCACACTGACATGGTACATTAAGCATTCTAATTACCATCCAAATGTGGGGATCACAGATATCCAGGCCGTGCTGAGTGGGGAATTTAACAGGCCAAAGTCGGAGACACAATTGATTATCAAGTTTGAGGAGATCGCAATGCTTCCAAGCAAGACCCCAGGGGATCTGGATCAGAAATTGAAGAGTATGATTCGCGAAGCTAACATGACCTTGACTGATGGGTAGCACTGTACATGGTTTGTAGCATCACTAACACCGCATCTAAGGACGGCGCTGTCGCAGTAGAAGTTATCCACCCAGGCCAAAGATTTGGAGATTGCAATGAGATTGCATGAGACCCCAATACAAGATCCTGGCCTGCGAGTCCAACAAATCCATGTGCAACTACAAAATTTGAGTTTTGAAATGCAGAGTTTGAAACAGGACAGGATAGCTCGCCCAGAAGCGCATGAAGAGGTATGGTGCATAAGATGCAAAGGCCAAGGGCATGACAAGGACCATTGTCCAGTATCTGCGAACTACTTGGCGACAGGAGGGCCGATGCCATTAAGACTAGAGGCACAAGCAGGACCGAGTGCGACACGTGCATTATGGTGCACGATCTGTCAGATAAGAGGAAAACACGCTATGGGTAATTGCCATCTATTGCAGAAGTATACGCAGATGTCCCAACAATTGTTCTGTAATTTTTGTAGGTTGGTAGACCATGATGAGTGCACCTGCAGAAGTTACAAGTTGATGATGGATCAAACTCCTACCTACAGAGTGCAGACTAAAACGCAAGCCCTCGATCCCAATGCAGGAATGGCACGCGTTGGATTTCAAGGGCGTGGACGAGGTCGAGGTGGAATGGGACCAGGAAGGGGTCACAGACAACTAATTTGTTACAATTGCAGAGGGCCATGGAACTATGCCCGCGATTGTACGAATCTAACAATAGTATCATGTTTATATTGTACTCAGTTTGATCATGAGACAGAGGACTTCCCTACACTGATAGCGAGGCTGCACGATAAAGGGATACTCCAGCCTCCCCCAACTCAAAATTTGCAAATGATGAGGTCTGAACTGCGTGAAGAGGACCCGAATGTAAACATAGTGCTCTGAAGTGGTATCACAATAGGAGATGACAAAGGTAAGCAGCCTGAAGAAAGTGCGTGGGTTCACAAGGCTTCTATAAAGGAACCTGAACTCGATTTGGAGTGCACGAAGGAGACATTCATGGAAGTTAAGAAGAGCTTCACGAATGCCTCCACTTCAGGTAGTAAGATCACATAGAGCCGAAGATGGATCCTTCAATGATCACTACCTTTCTGGAGACACATATGAAACTATTGTGTGATAGCAAGGCTGTGAAAGGGTTGCAGGAACTTATCATTAGGTGCGCTGGGTCAGAAGAACCGCGCGTAGTCCATAAAATCGGAAAGAACACATCACGAACAGGAAGGGAAATGAGATTGACTGTGCAAATCGGGGAGTGTGAAATGGATCAAGTAATTCTGGAGCTAGGAACGGATGCGAATGTGCTACCAAAGTAGACATGGGAGTGAATGGGTAGACCCGCGTTGTAATGGTCCCCTATTCAATTACAAATAGCGAACGAGCAAAAGGTCCTACCGATGGGAAGATTGCAGGGAATAACAGTACACATCAAAGGTGTGAGCACACTTGTAGATTTTGAGGTGATAGATATTGTTGATGACAACAATCCCTATCTTGCGCTATTGGGAATAGACTGCACCACTGATATGAATGGAGTAATAAATCTATAGAAGCGCAAAATAATTTTTGAGAAAAAGTCACTATGTGTAGTGGTAACTTTAGACCCTATGGAAGGAGCGTGCTACACAGAGCCAGTACACGACAACAAGCTAGACTATATCTACAAGATAACCGCTCGAGAATAGGATTGGGTGAATCCTACACTGGATGGCCGAATTTCGTGGGAGCGCGAAAGCTCCTGCACATCAGATTCGAATGAGGAAATAGAACAAGGGCAGAACTAGTTACACAAGGTAACCATGCTCAATTGCAACATGATGGTAAGATGACTATGCTGTGTGACAACAGAGTCAAGAGATGTGCCTGTGTATGATGGGTTGATGGCGGTGGATGAATTCCTAAGCAAATTTTAGAGAAAAGTACCAGAACAGCAGCGGTTCGATGCTCTGAAATGGGAACTGCACACTACGCCCGCAAGGTGGTGGGTATGCATCAGAGAAGTATTGAGGGCCGGCATGAATGCAGAAGGGGGATGCTTATACGATTTGGAAAACCTTAGCTACAGATGGGAGCCGGTTATGAGGGGTGAAACATCTTGCACGCCCACCTTTCCAGATGGGTACAGGTGTATGGTACGCAGCCCACACAAATGCACATCACTATCATGATAGGAAATAGGAACAACAAGCAGAAGCAGGCAAGACAAGTGTCTGAACAACGAAGCATGATAAAACCTAGTGCGCCAAAAATCATACATGGGGAAGCCTTTGACAAGGTGTGCGAAGTGCTAAATAGGGTCCACCATGTGAGACGCATTGACTGGGCCCTACGCGTACCAATGGTTATATGGGCTTATAGGACCATGTGCAAAACTCTGACTGTACAAGTGCTTCCGAAGCTAAAGTATGAAGCAGGGGTTATAGCCCTTGTGGAGCATGCGAAGACGAGTACGTGCATAACAACACTCGTAGATACGATCATCTGCGCAGACCAGAACGAAGAAATACACAGTTGCGTGAAACAGAACATATAAGACTTGAGGAAGAAATTCGACAGGGAAACTTTAGAGTTGGAGAACTTGAAAAAGACCGGGTATGGCTAAGGGAGAAAAGCGCTTTAATGGACACAGAGGTCAAGAAGCTGGAAAACAAAATAAAGGAAGCATTTCTCATTGAAAAATTGAGGATGGCAAGGCAAGGTGCGTACAGTCATACTGAAAAATTGGAAAGCTATCATTGTGAATTGGTTAGTCTAATTTCGCGACTGAGATCTCATGTCACCAAACGTATTGACCAGGGAAGCGCAGTGGAAATAGTAGAGTGCGTGATGCCAATCACTACAATGGAAGATGGGAATTCTCTATGAACTATGGTGGAGGATGAGATGAAGCATCGCACGGGTGGTGTGCCCACCTGACTAGCCATAGGAAGGATAGTCTTAGTGCTCCAGGCAGTTGAAAGGGAGCGTGGGACTATAAAATATTCTACTTGGGGGCTATGCGATATGAGAGATGCACGCAAGAGCAGGACATCACAGGGTCCGCGACCGTGCATGGAGGGTTGCGTTTCTGCGTGGGTTGGCTGGGAAGTGACCATTGGTGTCACTATTCATGATGGGGTGTCTTATTTGAGGCCAAATGGAGTGGGCAACAGGCATTTAAGACATGAGTTATGGGCAAGACTTGGGAAAATATTCCTCCAATAAAGCATTAATGGCCCAAAATTGGGGGGAATGATCGAATTCAAATTTGAAAGGTGCTATAAAAATCACAGGGCTGGCCAGCGAACAACACTTGGTCATTTGAGAATTGAGCATTTGAGCATAGCACAGAGTGTTGAGAGCCAAGTGATAATTGAGCTCCTAAGTTCGTGAGAGACAGAAGATAGTGTAGAAATGATGATAGCCACTAAGGATAGGTTAGGAATTGAAGAGGTAACCACTGACGAGGCTACACAGACCCAAATAGTGGGGGATGTCCCAGAAGGCGTCGAGGTGGTAACAAAAATCCCCAAATCACCACAGACGCCGTGGCCGAAGAAGGATAAATAGGCAATGGGTCCAGTATGCATGTCCCCGAGGAATCCGCGGCACAACAAATTATCAATGGAAGAAAAGGGGAAGGCAATCACAATTGAAACAGATGAGGAAGAAGAAGACTTGTAGGCCCTGATCACCACCATAGAAAAAGAAGAAGATGTGGAGGAAGATATCCAACCATTGCGCTCTACAGCAAAACTGCCCACGCATGTCCCTCCAAGGAAAGGAAAGACCAAAGTACCAAAGGATCTGGATGAAATGAAGAGTTCACTCCAGACCCCGCTCCTCCCTAATGGTATCGTATTTGAGGGCACGCACCTAGGCCACGTACCAACCATGAAATTCGAAGACTGGGACCTCGCTAAAGCGAGAAGTTCCCTACACCTAGAGACCGGGAATTTTATGAAGCAGAACACCGAGGGGGCGGTGAGAATGCTAGAGCCATGAAAATGGTTGCACGGTGGGGAAAAGGCAGAGTTGCTGCACTTATTATGGATTCCACATTTCCACCACGCGCCCATCACCATTTTCGTCATCAGGTAGATGCTCTGCCTGGTGCATGATGGGTATCTATGGTTGGAGGAGCCTATTCCCATCACGGCAGACCTCATCCACCATATTTCTTAGCTTCCCTATAAGGGAAAGGACCCCATGACTATAGCAAAAAAAACTAGCGATTTGGCTCTAGTAGAAGCCATGAAAGCGAAATATATGCTGGAGAAAAAGAAGAGGGGCTACGCCATCTCCAGCATTAAGGACAAGAGGGTGCATGTAGCAACTCAACTCTTGGCTGGTAAAGTGATGAGAAAATGCCCCATCAATGAAGTACTAGTGATGGTGGTTGTGTTGGCTGATCAGTGTGCGAAGGGGGTCTAGTTCAACTGAGCCGAATTCCTTTGCGAGAAATTTTTGTTAAACTGTCACGAATCCCAAGAGCAGGGTAAGACATTCCACTATGTGTGGTTTGTTTTATCCATCTTGCTGATAGTGGGAGAATTACCAGAGGATAGTTAGTTTCCCAACATTGACTGAGACTTACCAGAGGCTGCGAAGTACGCTTCACTCTGGGCCACCAAGGATGTGAAACGGATTCGCGATACAAAATTTTTTTGAGTGCTCATGGAGGCAAGCATTCAAATTTGGATCAACAAGAGGCCGCGCCTATCACCTACGGTGAAAAATAGTCTGCAGAGTTTTGCAGACTTCAAGGCGGATATGCAAAATAGTTATATTAGGGTGCGAAAGGACCCGGCGAAGCAGTGGAGAAAGCTACCATTTGTAGCCATTGACGACGCAATCTTAACTGTATTGGAGACATCACCTCTTGAGTGGCGCACCCCAGATTTGGTGGAACTCGAGAAAGCAGCTGCATAGAAAAAGAAAGATGATGCCAAGCTGCGCGTCACCCAACTAGCCACAAGAAGGTGGAACGAAAAAGCTGTAGCTGAGGTAAGGGCAGTACGCAAAGTGGCATAGGAAGCCACAGAGCAAAAGAAGGTTACAGAAGCAGCAGTAGCAGCATAGATAGCTCTAGTGTCACCAAATGCGATGGATTAGATATCACTTAACATGATGAAAGACATTGGCCTTAACCTAGCTACCCTTCCTTGGGAAACACTATATCAGTTACAGGATGGGATAATGGCAAAGCTGCGGGCCAAGGAGAGATGCGAGATCCAGGTTCTCAGTGAGTAGAAAATTAACATAGAACAGCTCAACTTGTAGTGCGATGAGTTGGTGTCGCAAAATCAACAGTTGTTGAATATGGTAGATAACTCTTGTCGACGCGTCCCAGAGCTAGCCATTGCAACAGATCTACCAGTAGAAGTCCAGATCCACAGTTTGGCAAGTGGAGTCCATGACGGGAGAGAAGAGACGACAAGGGTGCAACTGGAGCTAAATCTCTAGATCGTTGAGCTGTGGTTGAAGGCACAGCCTTCCACTCCCCCAGAAATTAGACAACAGCATGCCAGCGCTATTACAGCAGGGTTGGAAGATATTGGAGGTGCAGTGCGCGACTGTACGAATATGTTGGAACAGGCATTGGAGGTCCTCATGACTTTGTAGGAGGATCCCAACATCTAATGACTAGAGACAGAGGCTCGCTAACTCCAGCAGCAGTACAACAACATTAAAGGGACTATGTAGACAATAGTCCTCACTGAGCGCCTTGCGAGGATGTAGCAAGCCAAGGCGTTAAAGGAGCAGATGGATGCGGCACGCCACAAGGAAGTAGTTCTCAAAGCGTGCATCCAACCATGGATTGACGAAGCCTTCACAATCACGGTAGATATTGAAGGAAAGCATGCACAAATTTAGGGGATGCATGCACAGATACAAGGCAGCACGCTAGAAATAGAGGTCTCAGAAGAGAGAATGCAGTAGGTTCATCAAGCAGCATCTCAATGCGTTGTAGACATCAAGACCGTTCGAGACCAGTTGGAGGGACTCCATGCCAAGATCATCGCACTGACAGAGTGACTCGAGGGTGAGTCATGATGTTTGTGTTGGGGGCCTGTTGGGCATGGAATGCCCCCACAACATGTTTTGGGGCTCAAAGCCAGAGTTTTGAGTAATATTATTGTAAAGCCTCGCAAATTGTGGGTGCAGAGCACAAATTGTATGTTAGAGTCATAGGGCTATCTACCCTAAGTTTTGAATGTAGTGTCGGCCTACCCATGGTCCGTGGACCATGGGATTGTATAAATAGAGTGAGGCTCTAAGTTGTAAAAAAGAGGGATGGAATCTGATAGATAAAATAAAATAGCGAGTATAGAGCAAGAGTCTAAGTATCTTGGGTCGTAGTAGTAGGAACTGGCTCTGCAGCTAAGTATGCAAAGGCCTAGTATAGTCTACAGCTGAGTGCATAGACCCCTATAGCTGAGTGTGCAGGGCAGAGTCGAGTCTGTAACCGAGGAGGAAGAATAATAAAGAAAAGGTTTATCTGAATTCCGTGTATTTGTTCTTTGTTATTACATGTGTGATATCATTTGCAATTATACTATTTAGTTACTGTGCACATTTGTATGAATTGTGAATATTGTTAAGTATAATTGGAAGCATACAGATAAACTAAGTTAATTAACTAATATCGGTTTACTGATAAGGACTTAGGTAATAACACTGTTTGGTCCCCGAGTAGGGCTCCGCCAAGGCAATATCTCAGGCTGCAAGGTACTAATAAGTGCGCGTAGTGACGTGTGTGCATGATCGAACTGCAAACCACTTGGAACCCATTAGAAATCCATAGGGTGTGGAAGCCTGGTTCTCGCACCCTCCCATACTACTTCGAGTGAGACCTTAGTCCGTGCTCCACGAACTGTTGCCGAAAGGGCCAGTAGTACCGGGATTTGTTTGGCTAAATCACCTCCGAACCTGGGTCAAGCCCCAACAAGCCAACAAACACACATCCAACAAGATAAATACCAAAGTCAATGAAATAGTTCATTTTATTTAGTATGAATGAACATAAACATATACCATAGACATTTCAATAATAGTCATACAACATCCATGATAGATGCAGAAACCTAGTTCTATCATCCCTCAATACTATTTCGAATGAGACTACAGCCTGTGCTACGCAGGTTGTTTCCAAAAGGGCAAAAAATTAGGGTTTTGTTGGTTGGCACAGATAACGTTGAACCTGGGTCAGGCCCCATCAAGCCAACAAATGGTTCTGTTGTCGGGATTGAGATCTTGCTAAAGGGATGTGTGATAAATGGTTCCCCATGAAGAAAGAAAATGAGAAGTGGATTGATCGAAAACTGTACGCGTTTGCAGCACAGGAAAACAGAAATCCATGCTTGTCCAAGGAAGAGTGGCTAAACAGATACCTGTACACAAACGAGATTGAAATCTTCTTCTACTCTTTTCCTGGTGAATTGCATGAGTGGCTATCCAGGTTAGTGGATAGTTAGGGTACATGGAAGCTTGATGACCCTATTGTGTGGACCCCAGAACTGGTGAAGCGTTTGGAGGCTTCTAGAAAATAACGTGGCGCGGGTCGTCAATCACTAGATCGATCATATTTTAGGAGGATTCATCACTGAGTTCACGATCGATACGACCATCATCTATAGTGAATCACAATGCAAGTTCTTCAAGTGACGCAAAGGTAAGTACTTAAAATCTATGAAGACCTAGATTAAGATGTTGCGTGAAAAGTGGGTTATGCCATTACATTGATGTTTGGGACTACACAAAACAAAAAACCCTTCAAAAGGAACAAAGAATCAGGCTCTGAATATAGTCCGTTGTTAGGATCTTCTAATAACAACGACGAAGGAACTATTCTGAGAACACCACGAAGCTTGCTGTAGATAGTAAGCCAGGGTATCTCGGGGATACCCCATCCATCCAATCCACCACCACCTCCACCTACACCACATACACCTACGCCTCCACCTCCACCTCCACCTCCACCTCTACATAAACCATTCAACATGGCGAACATGATGAAGATGTTGATCTTTAAAGGGGTGGGAATCGATGACCCCACACAATTCTGGTTTGTCGTGGGTGCTGTGTGGAAGGCACAATAGATTACTAATGATAATATGAAGAAAGAGTAGTTGGTCACAACACTGTAAGATAGGGAATTGACTTGGTATATCAAGTTTTATATGAATCAACCTAGTGCGACGATGGTAGAGACTCAGCCGGCACTGAAGAATGAGTTTAAAAAGCCTATGAATTAGGCGTAGTCTGTAACAGAGTTTAAGGAAATACAATAGAGAGTAAATGAGTCCACGTGGGACTTTGATCAAAGGTTAAAATGCCTGATACAGTAGGCTAATATGAAAATCACGGATGATCAACACAAAGGCTAGTACATTGCTTCGTTATTGCCTCACCTTAGATTTCCATTATCATAGTAGAAAATATGAAAGAAAGAAGAGGTTGTGGAGATCACAAGGAGGTTGGAAGCCTCACTAGCGCAGGATATAAACATTGGAGTACAACAGATTCAGTCGTAGCTGGCAAGCTTGCACATGGAGTTGCAGAGCTTGAAGACAGGAAAGGAAGCTCAGCCTGAGATGTGTGCTGAATTTTGGTGCATTAAATGTAAAGACAAGGGACATGATAAGGAATACTGACATATTTATCAGAATTACCTAATTGGAGGAGGTCCTATTCCTTTGAAGCTTGAGAACATTGCGGGACCAAGCGCAAGAGTACCCTTACGGTGCGTTAACTTCCAGATAGATGGGAAGCACGCAACTGACCATTGTCACCTCTTGCAAAAGTTTGTATAGAATCTACAACATTTGTTTTGTACCTTCTGTAAATCAGTTGGGCATGATGAACGAAACTACCAAAGCTACAAATTAATGATGGATTGGATGCCTACATATCCAATGCAAGTTGAAACTCGGCCTCAGGATTAAAGCATGGGTGTAGTGCATGGTGGATTCCAGGGCCACAGAAGAGGAAGAGGAGAGGTTGGAAGAGGTCATGGAAAATTTATTTGCTACAACTATGGAGAAGCAGGACATTTTGCACGTGACTGTCAGAACTCAATGCATCTATCCTATCAGTATTGCAGACAGTTTGACCATGTGATAGAGGATTTCTCAATGTTGATAGCCAAAATGCAGGATAAAAAGACTCAACCAACCATGCAAAATATATAGATGATGAGGGCAGAGCCTTGCGAAGAGGACCATAGCATCAATATCGTGACGCGAAGTGGTATTACCATGGGAGAAGATAAGCTAGAAACTAAAGGTTGGGTGTGCAAGGCTGCCAAGAAAGAGGTTATATTTGATCTCAGTAAGGCTAACTAAACTTTCAAGGAATCCAAGAAGAACTTCGTTGAGGCTTCTACGTCAGGGAGTCAGGAGAAACCAACTAAAAACAATGAAGTGTAGGATGTGGACCCCTCGCTATTGGCTACTTTTTTGAAAAGCTATATGAATCTGTTGTGGGATAGGAAGCTGGTGGAAGGGCTCTAGGAGATAATTGACAACTGTACGGGTAAAATAAAGACTCCTCCTAAACAATGCGTTGTAAGGAAATTAGGTAAACATAAGAAGTGGATAGGGCACAAAATGAGGCTGACTGCATAGATTGGAGAGTATGAAATGGAACAAGTCATCCTGGATCTAAGATTTGATGCAAATGTGCTACCAAAGAAAATGTGCAAAAGGATGGGGATACCTACACTACAATGGTCTCCTATACAACTACACATGGCCAATCAACAGAAGATGATTCCTATGGGGCACCTGTATGAGGTAATAATAGACATTCAGGGAGCAAGTGCTCTGGCCGACTTTGAAGTGATTGAAATAGTGGATGAAAAAAATCCTTACCCTACACTATTAGTAATTGATTGGGCATTCGACATGGATGCATTAATTAATCTAAAAAAGTGAAGAATGACATTTGAAAGGAAGGAACTCTAGGTTATTGTCCCATTGAATCCCACTGAAGGAGCGAGCTACACTAAACCAGTTTGTGACTATGAAGAGGAAGACAATTTGGATCAAATATACAAGATCACTGCATGCGATGAATATTGGATCAATCCCACTGTAGATGGGCGAATTACATGGGACAGAAATAGCTCGTGTACCTCGGATTCAGATGAAGAAATTGAGCACTGGAAAAATAGGTTGCTCGAAGTCTCAATGCTACGCTGCAATATGATGAAAAAATTGCTTCATTGCATATCTACAAAGATATGAAACCTAACTCATTATGATGGTCTGAATGACGTTAACTTGTTTTTGGATCAGTTTGAAAAGGAGGTACCAGAGGAATATCGGTTACAGGTGCTAGATCTGGTGCTACGCGCTACACCTACACAATGGTGAGGGACACATAAGAATAAATTTACTGACTGGAAAGAGTACAAGCAAATGATGGAGCTAAGGTTTAGGTACGCAAATACTTGCCTGAACAAGAAATACTTAGGCAAGGATGATCCGCGCAGGCATTTGGCATGATGGACTAAAGCTTGGGTGCAGGAGCCTCAACGAGAATGGATACATATATTTTTTCATACCCTAGATACTATTCCGATGAACTAGTACTTGGAAATGGATCTATGCCATGGGATGACCGAGTGGAATATCCTGAGGGAAATTTTCTTATTAACTTTCAGCTTTGAGGATGGATTTGCGTGTATTGATGAAGCGCTCCAGGAAATTAAGGCCGCAATATTTAGGGCGCCTGAGGAACCAGTAGAATGGGTTCAACCAGACTGGAGTACAGAACTGCACCATGGACTCGAATGCTACAACGTGACTGCAGAAGAAGAAGAGGATCCATGAAATATCAACATTCTAGAGTCTGAGGTACTACACAAGGTTGAAGGACCCAAAGTAGCAAACCCTAATATAACAAAACCCTTGAAGACTGAGAAAGTGAGCATTGGGTCTGACTTGTAGCCTAAGTTTGCAAAGATATGTGATTATTGCGATGAAGATACAGTTGAGAAGGTTTCGGAACTACTGCGCGACTACTAATACTTGTTTCCTACCCAGTTCTCAGGTAAAAAAGGAATATTATGGGATCTAGGTGTAATGAAGATCACCCTAAAGCTCAATGCAAAGCCCATGAAACAAAGACCCTACCATTTAAATCCCAAGTATAAGGAGAAGGAGCACAAAGAGCTGGACAAAATGCTAGAGGTTGGAATCATTGAGTTGGTGGAAGAGTTTGATTGGGTGAGCCCTATGGCTATTCAGGAGAAGAAGCAACAAGATGAAATCAAGATATGCATAGACTTGAAGAAGCTCAATGATGTGTGAGTTCATGACCCATTTCCAACGCCATTTACAGATGACATTTTGGAGAATGTTAGAGGGTAGGAGGCCTATTCGTTCATTGATGGGTTCTTGGGGTACCTTCAAATTAATATCGCGTCGAAGTATCACAAGAAGACTACCTTTGCGACGGACTGGGGATGCTTCCAGTACATAGTGATGCCATTCGAGATGAAGAGTGTGCTCGTGATCTTCTCAAGGGTTGTAATTTCATCTTTTAAGGAGTTCATCCATAAATTCTTAGAAGTTTATTTTTACGACTGGACTATGTTTGGGTTAGTAAAGCACCATGTTGCAAGTCTTCACCTTATGTTGGATACTTGTCACATACACCAGATTTCCCTAAATTTGAAGAAATGTATATTTTGTGTTCCCTATGGGATATTTCTAGGCCATGTGGTCTGCAAGCAGGGATTAATGGTAGACCCTGTGAAGATAGTTTTTATTATCAATTTAAAGGCTCCAAAGAATGTAAGGCAACTCCATGCAACTCTAGGCCACACCAGATACTACATGTAGTTTATCAAAGCTTATGCACAGATAACTATGCCAATGGAGAAATTAATGAAGAAGCACATGAATTTCTGCTGGGATGAGGAGTGTAAATTTTTTTTGGATGTTTTAAAGGAAAAGATGGTGACTGCACCCATTTTGGTGTTCCCAAACTGGAAGAAGGAATTTCATGTTCATGTGGATGCCTCTTATATTGCGTTAAGTGTAGTATTAACCCAGCTAGGCGAGGGTGAAATTTATCATTCTATAGCCTTCGTGAGTAGGAAATTTTCAAGGGCCAAGAAGAACTACTCAACTACAAAGAGCGAAGGGTTGGTGATGGTCTATGCGCTAAAAAAATTTCAACATTACTTATTGGGTGCACACTTCAAATTGTACACAAATCATTCCGCTCTCAAGTACCTGGTCAACAAGCTTGTGTTGGGGGGGAATATCTATCAGTGGCTGTTTCTTTTTCAGGAATATGACTTTGAGGTGATTGTGAAGCTTGGGCGATTGAATGTGGGACCAGATCATTTATCCAGAATTGAGACAGGTGAAGAGCCCACTAGTTTGTAAGAAGGATTGTTGGATGCGCAACTCTTTGTTGTATGTGTCGCAGACGATCACTTTGCTGACATCATCTAGTTTTTAACCACTCGCACAACCACAGAGGGATATTATACATAGCAGAAAAAGGAATTGGTGGTCTTCGCGGCTGATTTTTCTATGATCACTGGACACTTGTATATGATGGGCTCTAATGAAATATTGCATTGATATGTTCCATAGTTTGAACGATCTAGCATCCTCGCTGAAGCACATGGAGGAGTGGCAGGAGGACACTATGTTGGCAGAGCAACCATGTAGAAGATCCTGCGCATAGGATTGTGGTGGCCAATGTTGCATAAGGATTCTAAGGCTTATTGTTGAGCATGTGATTCTTGTCAGAGGATGGGAAATCCATCGCAAAGGGATGAAATTCCCTTAAACCCATATATTTCTTTACAGGTGCTTGAAAAATGGGTGATCGACTTTGTGGGTCTGATATATCCACTAGGGTAAAACACGGGCGTGCGAACATTATTCCTACAACCGAGTACTTGATGTGATGGGTAGAAGCATAGTTGATCAAAGATTGTAGGGATACTACAACTCTGAAGTTCCTTCTCGAGTTTTTCTTAACTTAGTTCATTTTCCTGAAGATATTAATGAGCAACAGGGGTACGCATTTCTTGAATGAAACTATTGTTGTGATACTGGACAAATTCCAAGTTTATCATCAGAATAGCACACCCTATCATACTCAAGCTATTGGTATGGTTGAAGTGTTCAATAAGATCTTGGAAAGTGCATTGGCAATGGTATGTAACATGAAAAGGAATGATTGGGATGTATACAGACCAAACTCCCTTCAGGTTGCTCTATGGGATAAAGGTTTTTATGCCCATGGAGTATATTGTACTAAGTATGTGGATTGCAGCACTCACTAATATGCTTGATCGCAACACGATGGAGGAGCATCTCGTGCAGCTAGTAGAATTAGAGGAAGATAGATTTTTGGTAGGATTTCACCAGCAGGTGCAAAATGAGTGTGAAAAGGCTTGGCACGATTGACATATTAAGCAACACACCTTCCAGGTAAATGATTTAGTATGACTTTATGATAGAAAATTCATGAAGTTTCCCGAAAAATTTCAAATGCATTGGTAGGGGTCATATGTCATCAAAGAAATTACAGATGGTGGCGCAGTTCAGCTCGCAAAGATGAATGGAGAATTGTTTCCAGGAAGAATCAATGGAAGTTGATTGAAGTTGTACAAGGTTGATCCCACCCCTACGTAATGACTATAAAATACATTGCCCTAGAATTAGGAAGACAAAGTAAGGAAGTTGTGTGTAGGAAGCAAGAAGGGCACCAGCAGGAGTTGTGCCATGGAGGATGGTGCCGCATAGCTAGGTCCAAAAGTAGTTGTTGGTGGCAATGAAGATGATTGGATGGAAAATTTTCCCTTAAAATGAGTGAGGAGTATGCATTTATGGGGAAAATATTTGGAAACGTACCACCAAAGATGCATTAATGATCGGAAATTGGAGGGAACAGTCAGATTCAAATTTGAAATCACCTATAAATTTGGCATGCCACCCTGTATTAGAACACTTTTTTCTTTGAAAATTAATTATGAGCTTTCTCACCTTGTGTTGCACCAAGAGCTGAATTCTATGTCTAAGCCTGATTGGGAAGAACTTTTCTCACATCTAGGATTAGCTAACGTGTCTGAAAATTTTTGTAAGGCCTTCTTGGATAGAATGGCTGAAACTTTCCCCACAGAAGTCGTCAATGCTGAAGTTGCAACCCCTGAAGTCGCACCGACAATGGAAGCAACACCCTATGTATCTATGGCACTGAGGTTGCCTAGGCCTAAGTTGTCTTCCATTGAGAAGAAACAAAAGAAGCCACAACAAGTTCTGATGAGACAGTCACCATGGAAAAACCCCACTGAGGTTCGCCAAAAGGGGAAAATGGATAAGTCACAGCAACTTCCAAATTCATGGTTTCTACACCACTACTGCTAGAAAAGGTGGTGTTTGAAGGTGCGCTATTAGGGCGCATTCACTTGCTCAAGCTAGACGATTAGGATCTGGAACACCATGAGAAGTTCCCACAGCTTGCACCAAATAAGTATTTGGCAAAGATTTATTATAAAGAGACTGGGGTAATATGATTGGAGCCAATGAAGTGGGTTGCGGGGGTTGAGAAAGCAGGCCTGTTGAACATGCTTTGCATACCGCATTTCAACAGAACCAACATCAACATAGTTTGCTTTCGACAACTGCTCACGTTGGTGCATGATGGGTGTCTCTAATTTGGAGAACCCATTCCTATTACTGATACATTGATCCACCAGATCACTATGTTTCCCCATCAAGAGGTGGATCTAGTAGAGGCAATTGGAGGAAAAACTAAAGAAAATCAACTCATGAAACAAATGAAGAGCGAGTTACGCTTGGTGAAGAAGTCACACAGATATTTCATCTACTCAATTATAGACAAGGCAGTGCAGTTTACCTCGCAAATTTTGGCCTGTAAGATTAGGAGGAAGGGTTACGCAAATGAGGTTCCAGCGCTGGTAATTTCATTAGCTACCCAATGTGCTAATGGTGTCTAGTACAACTGGGCACATTACCTCTCCAAGGAAATTTTGGCCAATTGTCAGGAACACAAGATGAGGGCAAGGAATTTCACTATGCTTGCCTATTGCTATTAATTGCGCTAGTCACATGGAGGCTTCATGAAGATAGTCAATTCCCTCCACAAGAACCTGATTTACTAGGAGCCACGAATTTCTCTTTGCTATGGGCAACAAAGGACCTTGCGCAGGTCATGGAGACTAAAATGTTTTGGGTGTTGGTCGAGATGGATCTCTACATGGTGATTAGTGAGAGGCCGAGGCTACAATTGACTCTATATGAACAACTAGAAGCTTATGGAAAGTTCAAGGCAGACTTTCACAATGTGTCTATCCGCTCGAGATGGGATCCAATTAAAACGTGGTACAAGTTACCCTACCTGGTGAGTGAGGCTGATGTGCAGGAGGTCATGGGAAATGGCCAGGGGAGTGGTTGCACCTCTCATATCTCGGTGCAAGTACAAGCAAGGATGGGGAAAGTTCCTTCGTGCACACCACAACAACACAAAAGTAGAATGAGGTTGAGTTGGTTGTAGCTCAAGAGAAATATGCGCAGCAGAAGAAGGAAGTTGTTGCCAAGGCAGCTGTTGAGAAAGAGTGGGTAGATAAGGAAACTACTATCGACATTGAGGAGTCTGTGTCTTAGCACACCAAGGACCAAGAAGAGTTTTATGTTGAAGGAGGCGAGGGTGTGGAGCAGGGCACCCCCTTTAGAGTACATAAGCACTGCAAGGAGACAACTTCAGGACCTAGGAAGAAGAAGAAGTCTGACAGGCATGCGCATGTCAATTGAATGGTCCTCATTGAGTGGGAATTAGATGAAATCAGGGATAAGGTCCGTGATACCATAACATAACTGTGGAAACAATTCAAGCATCATTACCAACAGGCACTGGGAAATGTGTAGAAGGAACTGCGTGATCTACATATCTGAATGGGGTGTATGCAAGCGATCATTGGCCAAGCGAGCGGGATTCAGGTGAGCTTGTAGCAAGTGAGCATGACCATCCTAGATACAGAGTGGACTATAAACCTAAGAGTCATCGAGTTTTCGGATGGGGCCCTGCATGACTAGTCAGAGGAAGTAAATGCCCAGCTCTCACACCTTAAGGATTTGGGTGTCAATCTCATGGTAATCCCTATCTAGACCTTCCATGAATTGCACCAAGGAGTATCTGATGAGCTAAGTGTTAGGGAGCAATGTGTGCTGCTAGCGATCAGTGAGGTCAATATAAGAAAAGAATAGATATTTGTAGAAAAGCTGCAAGCATTTAAGGAGAAGGAAGAAATGGCCATGCGTAGCTAGAACTTGGAGGTAACAATTACATAGGCATGTAATGCGTTGCCTGAGCTGAACATTCCTGCATAAATAGATTCAGCAACAAAGATTCAGAAGTTGGCTAGAACAGTCTAGGAACCAAAGGATGAAATTGGTTGCGTCTAATTTGAACTTCGGCTATAGATCTCAAAGTTGCATTCAAAGTTGCATCCGATCACTCTGACAGAAATCCGGGAGCAGCACTGAGCAACAATTAAGGAGGGGATGGCCACATTAGACACAACAGTCAAGGACTATACAAATTTATTGGAGCAGGCCATGGAACTATGGACATCTTTGCAGGAGGACTCCACTCTGTAGAATATCGGTACTAATATTAGGGAAAAGTAGCGGCAGTTTGACAAGATCGGGCTGACTGCGTGCACTTTGGAACTAGTCCAGCACATGACATGACTACAGGAAGGAAAACAACTGCAGATAGAAATTGAAGAATTGCATCGTAAAGAGGCCATCTTAAGGGCCAGAATAGAACCATGGAAAAAGGAGGCAAGCCAGCTCACTTTATCAGTTCAAGACAAGTTGAATACCATCCAGCAGACGTAATGGACAATGGGCTTCATGGTGGAAGGCCCTACTACAGAGAAGCTGGTCGAAGAAGTACAGTAGGCCATGGTGCAGGGTACTGCTGATTTGTAGGTTTTGAAGATGGAGTTCCATGAACTCCAAGATAAGATTGTAGCACTAGTCGAGTGACTTGAGGGCGAGTCGCCCAATTTGTGTTGGGGGACTATTGGGATAGTGTCCCTAGGGGTTAAGTTTTGGTCAAATTTTGTAAATATTTAATGTCTCCACGAAATGTGGAAGCAGAGCGTGAAGATGGTATGAGTCAAAGGGGCTTTAGTCCCTTTGGTGGGTAAGTGATAGGGAAGTTTTGACACCCGCCCATTGTCTACAGACCATGGTATTATAAGCAAAATGTTATATATAGATGAGTCATAGCGAGTCTAGGGGGTATCTAACTAAGATAGAAGATCATTGCTTTGGGCAAGAAGCTAAGGCAGGAAAGGTATATTTCTTGTAGTTAGGTGAAGGGGAAGGCTCTTGTAGCTAAATGCGCAGAGATCTTGGTAAGTCCGTAGGCTGATTGTGTGGGCCCCTGTAGCTGAGTGCATAGGGAAAAGAAGTATGTACTTGAACGATTATAGTTAATAAAGATAGTTTTGAGCCAATTCTAATACATGTGTATATTATTTCTTATTTCTGCAGTATCTATAATTTCGCTCTATGTTGAACTTTATATGAATTAATTCTTATCGGGTGCATGAAAATAGTAAATCAGTACTATTTATTCGTGTTATGAATGATTAAAAGTCTTCATGAATCTCTGGAAGTTGTTTAAGTATATTTAGAGTAATTGACTATTCAAAAGGGTTAAGGGTTTGCGAAGGTAGATCTAAGCCCTAGGAACCACAGGGACCTATCACACAGGCCTCCAGATGTAGAAACATAGTTCTGTCATCCCCTAATACTGCTTCAGGTGAGGCTATAGCCTATGCTATGTAGGTTGTTTCCAAAAGGGCTAGCAGTTAGGGTTTTTCTTGTTGTCGCAGATAACTCTAAACCTAGGTCAAGCCCGATCAAGCCAACACTCAACCTTCATTCATACATCTAGATTGTATCTATTTTTTAATCTCTAGTGCATTTGGACATATGGTTTTGGAATATGTTTGAATGAGACTTAGTATCATGATTAATTTCATGTGAATATTAGTTGGCTTAGTCACATAATGCAGAATAGATTCTTTGGTCACCTCGAAATCATCCTGGATGGTTGTCTATTTAATGTTATTCATGAAATATTATATCTCTTCTTCAATAATACTCCTACTCTTTAGCTTCGTAAATGTACCAACATATGGCATATTGTGAATCCTGACCAAGGAATCCAATCCATTATACAATCGATAATATGTTGTTACGGTGTTCATAGCTGATGTATGGATTTTCCCATAGATCTGTATAAACATCCTATTTTTTTCCCTATCCATTTCAACGTCTTGCTTGCTTTTCTTGACCAACATTGTACGTATATCGAGATATTTGGTGCCCCAAACCTAGATTACATCTATGGATATATAAGTTGTCTTTAGGACCTTTACCATATTTAGTTACCCTTTCTTCACTTCATGCAAAAACAACACTACATGAAGAGTGAACATCTCATCATATAGTTGTGTCATATTATCTTCCAAAGGCTTGATCTTTGCTAGTATTATTGCCTTCAATTCCATATTGTTAGCACTAATGGAAGACAACCTTTGATTGTCGGTTGTGATATGGTCAACATGTTTCCTTGCCAAGGACAACTCTTTTTCCAATGTTACATTTTCTCTCATGGGATAATCAATGTTTTACTTAGTGGATTCACTAAAGGTCACATTTTTTGTTGCAACTTCTCTTGGATTCTTGAATCCTAGTAATGAGAACAATCACCCTTTCTATATTGATGGAAACAGGGTGATGGGGATAAATTTGGAAATACCTTCTTCTCTCTTGTATTATCCTACTTTTTAGTTGGTAGAAAGTGAAGTTTGAAATGTCCATAGACCTCTCATCTAGTGGAAGAACTAGTCCCATCTCACTAAATGGGAGGTGGCCACCAGTAGGAGGATTTAGGGGATGATAGCTTGAATGTTCTGCAAATGGCATACTATTTAATCTTTTCTCATCCTCACCTTCTTCATCATTAATCTACTAGGCTTGTAAATCTTCCTATTTTCTCTTGCTTTCTTCTTCTTATAACAAATTTTATTGTTCTTCTTCCTCCTTTTTATTTTGCATGGCTTCTTCCTATTGTTTCTTCGTGACTTCTTCTTTTTCCCTTTTCACCTCTTCCTTTATTTTTTGTGCTTCTTCTCTTTTCTTCCTCTCTTGTTCTTATTTATGTTTCCTTTCTTCCTCTCGCTTGTGTTCCTCTTCCTATTTCCGCTCTACTTTCTTATTTCTACTCCCTTTCCTATCACTTTATCCAAACTTCTTCAAATTCCTTTCTTTGTTTTTCTCCCTCAATTGTTCCTTTGGTCATATTTTCTTTGATTGTTTTGCTCCACTCGACTTCAGGATCATGTAAAATCTTCATCATAGACTTGAAAATACTATCCTAAGTAGGAAGTTCTTGTTGGTTCCCTTCTTGCACAATGTCTGTTGTATGAGATGTGTTAGAAGGGCCTGCTTCATCACCCAATCTAGTTTCTCTGGAAGAATTCTACCAATTCTTCATTTTTTCCTTATCTTTCAAAGACATGGAAACATAAGGCCAAGAAAAATGAAACTTCGCATAGTGATGTTTGCATAGTCCCCTAGGGTTATATCTATGAAAACTCATTTCACCAAATTTGAGGCAAGATAGTTCTTCAAATTTTTCTTTCATTTCCTTCAAAATCTTCAACTCATAAGGCCACACTTGTAGGGGAAGGAGACACCATGGTTTCTTCTTCTTCTTTTACAATAGCTATGAGAGCCTTGAGAAAATATGGTATGTAATTTCCTACGTGATAACCTTATCAGTTACATACTTTAGTAAGAGATGTGTTGGCTTTTGAGAACTAAATACCCTGATACAAATGCCCTTATGAGAAGCAAACCAATCTGCAACTTTAGTAATCACTTCTTTATCTTTCTCAAACACACAGAGTGCCTCTTTGTTAGGTCCCTATAATACTAGTGTATTCCCTTATTATTATTGTCATTGTAGCCCCTTATTGTTATTTTTGTGCCCATGTTGTGCCCATATTGTTATTATTGTGCCCTATAGAAGCCCACAATTGTTATTGTTGTGCACTTACATTATTATTGTTATGTCGTCTCTGATTACATTGTGACCCCTTTGTTGGGTGTGGAGCCTGATTTTCTTATGTATTCAAGTCTATCACTACATTGGACCCCAATTCGAAATGGGGTAGCAAAGCCATCTGTAAAATATTCGCTGCAAGGGGGGTCTAGGGGGGAAGCTACAAAAGCAAAGTATGTTGCTTTTATAAAGGCTAGTAAAGAAATGATTTGGTTACAAAGGCTTCTGGATGAATTGGGTAAGAAGCAGGAGTTGGGTAGGTTATACAGTGATAGCCAGAGTGCCATACATCTTGCAAAGAACTCTGCATTTCATTCCAAGACTAAGCATATACAGCTCAAGTACCATTTCATGCGGTCAGCGTTGGAAGATGGACAGTTGAAGCTGGAAAAGATACACACGAGCTAGAATCCTGCAGATATGTTAACAAAAGTTGTAACCAAGGAGAAACTGAGAATATGCTCAGTTTCAATTGGTATTCAAGTATGATGAAGAAGATGAGAAACAGCCAGGTCCAAAGTGGATTCATTGTCCAGCAAATGAAGCAGTGGTGGAGTTGCTATAATCAGTCTCCAAGTGGGAGATTGTTGGGTGTGGAGCCTAATTATCTTTTGTATTCAAAGGTATCGTTGCATTGGACCCCAGTTTGAAATGGGGCAGCAACACTACCCATAAAATATTCACTGTTGGGGGGTCCAGTGGGGGGCGCCCCCAAAGCTAAGAATAGATGTAAAATTGCCTTGTAAAATGTTGTAATTTTGTAGTCAATCTAGGTTGTTCATTAGGCAGAGATCTGACGGTAGAAGTTATGTTTAATTTAGGGTTTTTTGCCCTAGAAGGCAACCCATGGCTATATATGAGGGAATTGTATTGCGTCTATGTATATATGTATTCTGAGTGAGGAAGAGAGAGGAGACTGAGATCGAAGAGGGGGTTACAGTGGATCTGTTGTAGGTTGTATCTCTTCAGTTTTATAGATAATATAAAAAGAAGGACTGGCTATTTCTCCATGGATGTAGCCCAAACTGGGTGAACCACGTATATCTGTGTCTCTCTTGTTTTATGTGTTTTATGTGTTTATATTTCTGCAATATTTTATGTGTTCCATTGCTTTGTAATATATAATTTTCTAACACCCTTAGACTCCTATATATAGAAAGGAGGTCTTGTCATTTGTATCATCCAATAATTGTTCATCTGTGTAATGTAAAGGAGGTTTCCCCCTTGAAGCGGATGATTTTGAAGTCGTTGATCTCTCTTTTCTTCTATTTTGTGAGTTGGTTGCATAACATTTAGTATTAAAGCTTTGGATTATAAGGTTTCACTGCTTCAAACAAGTCATCGTGGCATGTTCACTATAACTTCTTTTCTACGAAGTTGTAGAAGTGGGGTACAGATAAATTCTAAGTGCGGACATAAACAATTCCTCTAGCCCAAGAGAATGGGTCTAGCCACAAACAAACAATCTATGGAAAATATCCTTAAGCTAGAATCAAATAAGAGGGCCTACCTCTTATTACGTTATTCCACTTGCTAATGATCCTGCTTCCCTACTCCAGCTATCTTTTGTTTCCTTCCTTCGAATACCTGAAACAAGTAAACAACAACAAACAACAAACGTGATAACATACAAAATGCATTCAACCTACTTAATAGGTCAAGGAACATTAAGCCTTAAATATGTAAGATAATAATCTCATGTAGGAAATTAATCAATAGTTATATTCATATAAATTTAGAAAGAGATTACAACCAATGCCTTGACATTGCTAGTCTCCTCTGACGTATCTGGGTTCCAAAACTTCTGCTAGCATCTCATGGATAGACCCAACAATGGAAGTTTTAAGGATTCTTCTCTTTAGTCTTCAAACCAAACGAAACACATAATTCTACCTCAAACATAAACTAGAGAGCTACAAGCTATAGATGTCTTGCTGATTATTACTCCAAACTAAAAAATCCAACTAGAAAACTAGTTCTTGATTGGGAAAAAGAGAGGTTTATATAGCTTGGATGGATGGGAGATGGTTCCTCTTATCATGGGAGAAGGCCTTATATTTTGGGTTTGTTCGATCCTAATAGGGGGAAGGAGCAAAAAATGACTTCCTCAGCTCCATCTGGCCCAACCATTTACCAGACTTTCATTACGAAGCTTCTAGACCTAGAAGCTTCGACTCCATATTTAAAAAACTTGCCAAAAGAGGATCAATGTGACTAAGAAAGGGCTCAGTTGCTCCGATCGACACTAGTGTTGGTTTTAATCTCTGCAAATCAGTGCGAGAAGGACATAGGTCATTAGCATCGGTCTTGCAAACTAGGGTAAAAGGAAGATTTTTGGGAAATGATGCAAAAGAGAAATGTTATGCTCATGAAGAGGGACATAATGGGAGTTTTTTCATGATGGGAAAGCATGTAGGGTTCATTGTAAAGGTCCTCTAGGATCGTGGAATGGGGAGTACAGGGAAAGTGACAAAATGTTGTGTAACAAGAAGAGGAAATTAAAACCCATTTGATCTTAAATCATTATGAACCTCAAGTATGAATTTAAAATATTGTATTGTTATATTTGCAGAGATATGATCCAAGGAAGTTAGGGTGTTTGTAGGCTCCCGAAATATATCTCAAACAAGTGACCTGGGGAAAATTGTCATAAATTTCTTTCTGAGAATGAGATTGAAATTTCATAAAAAGGTAAAAAAATAATATGGACTGTAGTTTTCTGTGTATCATTTCCAAGTCTGAAGGTCAAAACAGTGACACGTGGAACTTTGTACAAGTTCGCTTTACTGAACCAGTCTATAATTAGGTCATTGTGGGAGATTTGGAATAGCTCTTTCTTAGAGAATCAAATCTTGATCAGATTTGCGAGGTTCAAAAGAGCAATTAGAGGGCTACCGCAGGATGAAATGTTAGACCATTTAGATTCAAAATTAGAGATATACAACAGAGTCAATATCAGGCTCCTACAAAGTGAAAAAAGGTGTGTAATCTTTTTAAAATTTTGCATAAGTTTGGTTTGAAAAATTAGTTTGAAGTAATTCAAAGGGCATAGTGTTATAGGACAAAATGACCTCCTCATCAACTTAGAGGTGAAAGGCAGCATGACTGAAGCAAAGACCACAATTGCAGGTCTTGAATCCACGCTAAGCTAGTTTTGCACTACTAACCTGCTTTATAAATCTTGTTACCAAGCATAGAGGAGTGTTAATCACCCTGCTAACTCAAGTTGTTAGACCAGGGGGGCAATACTGAAAGTAAGAGATAATCAATGGGTCAAGCTAATGAATCTGCTCACAAATATCTAGATATTTATCCCTACATTTTCTCAAGAAAAGTAGGGAAAGTCCCAAAAATCAAACTATTTGGGGAAATTCCATTCCAAGAATGAACGCAAATGGGAAAAATCTTGAAAATAGGGCAGGTTCATGGCTTTTTCCCTAATGAACTCTAGAAGGAGCTTGGCAGCCCTAATTCAATTGTTACATAAGTAGTGAGAGGGCCATTGTGAAAGAGGTTAGAGCATTTGAAAGGATAGCCCACTAAGCTGTTGTGAATTGTCATACACTTGAAGAAGTGAGCTGAAAGAGAGAGAGAGAGAGAGAGAAGAAGAAGGGGCAAAGGAAGGCTGATACAACGGATGGTTGCAATCACTCTTCCATTATAAATACAGAACTACACTTGTGTTCCCTACTCCATAGTGTCGGTAACATTTTTCTTTGAGTTGTTCATTTCGATACTTGTTGAGTTGAGTAGTTTAACTTGTATACAAATATATGTTCATTGTGCATTCTTATATTAGTTTTCAATATTGTATGTTGTGATTGTGTTTTCCTTTCCTTTGTGCAAGAATTTTCTTGGAGCCGGCTTTGAAGGAGTTCTTCTTGGCTGCATAGCAATCTCCAAACAAATCTAGAAGGAGACTTGAGGTAATCCTCTTTCCATACTTTGTCAACTTATATTTGATAGATGAACATGTGTATAACTTGGTAGCTTCTGCAGATAATCTTACAGTCTGTCGAAGGTCCTGGGAAGACCTTTGAGGGTAGTTTTCATTCTCCATACACCGTGCATTTTACCCCATAGTAGAATTGGCAACTCTGGTGGGGACTATACATCTAGTTCCTGGTTTACCTGGACTCCTCTCAGTTCTTCTCTTTCTTCTAAGAGCTCCCTACTTCTTCAAATCATTTTCTGATCCACCAACTATCTTGTTACATCCTACTAGTTTGCACTCTCCTTAGAAACTGATCCTAAAGGCCCTCTATTTGAGCAATTTCCCTCACTAACGTAGGTTAACAAGCTAAACAAAGTTTTATAAAGCACTGTGCCTGTGTACAGGGAGCATTAGTTGACCAACTAACTCTATGTTTACACTGAAACAGAGTGTTAGTCTCCCATTTCCATGATTTCCAGTAGTGTCTGTGAACCAAAAGGGGGGGGGGGGGGGAATTTTCTCATGGGCTGAAGTAAGATCTGCAACTATATTATGTTAGCAAATTTGGTGTCCTGAAAATTAATTTTTAGGAAAAAAAATTTGTTTTTCTCTCTTAAAATACATTTTTTTTTTATAAAGAAAAGACTGATAAATTGTATTCATCCTTCTGTCGAAATAGTTGTAAGCTGCTTCATTTTGGTTTTCAATAGTTGTTACGAAATATTGGAAAAAGAATCTTTTGGTTATGCAAGTGTTGAAAGGCTAATATGCACAGACGAATCTATGGATGTGTGAAAAGTTGAATATGTAGAACAAGACTTGTTTGCATAAAAAATTGAAAAAAAAATTCAGAGCATTGTTCTACATGTTTTATTGAGTCAAGAGTCTCAACATATTCATACTTCAACACCCCTACCGAAGACAAATAATCAAGTACACTTAAAATTTACATTAAAATCAATCAGTTACTCTTTTGAGAAAACCAACATTAGCTAGGCTAGGATCTTGGGATAAGCATGTGAGTGAACTGCCCAAGGTTGAAAACCAAAACTAGTGTCGTTAACGAGTGAAAAATCCTTCTGCACTCATATTACTAGGATCACTCCACTAACCATGGAGCGAAATATGACACAAAATCGGACTGTAATTGAAGGTAGCTTTCCTTCTCTTACAAATCCTTTGGGCATTCTGTGTACTGGGGATCCCTTCTGGGATTTCAGAACTGAGTCGGGGATTCAGGTTTCGTGCCCACATAGCATGTTTTCTATGACTATATCCCCCCTAGTAATGCATGTGATTTGAGGTATCTCTAGTGACCAAAACGTCTAGGTACTTACACAAGGTGACTGGGATAGGCTGTCCTAGTACCTGACATGGACAGATCTACTCTGTCTTCAGTTTTTGGGAGGGAGCTCGTCTTCACGAGAGTACTTGGCCCCTCAATCTGAGGTTTGGGCGAAGCTCTAGAGTAACTGTAACTATAAATTTGGCCATCCTTCTCTGTTATTCATTGAGATACTGGGTTTCATCTCTAGTGATCGATGGGTATCAGACGAGGTACTTTCCCTCTGTTTGCTGATTGATATATTTAGTGTATTTTTTTATTTTTAGGTACCTGAGTGCTATCATTTTTTGAGACTTTAAAGAATATCATGATAAAATTTATTTGATAAAACTTAACGGTCACCGTGGCTACATTCAGCCCTTGTCGTCACTCTAGACAATTGTTAGGACTTCCTCCACTAATTGTGGAAGATTCGTCGAGTTCCACTAACTTGGATTCCTCATCTTCGAGGAATCAGTCTCCTAAATCTCACACGAGATCTGTGGGGATGACCAACGATTCAAGTTTGTCGGAGGATTTCTTCATGGAAGGATTTCTTCCCCACTTTAACACTCCACTCACAAAACCATCGGACGTTATCATGGTTCCCATGGTACCTGTACTTCCTTCTTTAGTAAGTGGAACTTTCCCATCTATCCAGTCGACGATTCACGGGTTGTGGAATTTTAGCGACATTGTTAGTCCTTTATCACTTCCCCAGTCGACAGTCATCATAACACCGGTAATGTGGAATCCCACTATTCTGTTTGTCCCAAGTACAACAACTCACATGACACCCTTTATAAGTGGAACCCAGCAGATGCCAAGCTCCACTTGTCGAAGGTATGCATGGACAGTCACTAATTGACATGAGTGTTCCCCTTGTCAATCAAAGCCAAATGGTTAGTTCTATGTTGTTCGAGAATCCACAAGGGGTTCCCAACCAATCCATGGGGGGACCCTACTCACAGACTCAAATGAGTCAAGGGGGCACCGCTTATACTGGGGGCAATTTCATACCCCAGTATCAAAATCCTCATGGAAATCCACTCTACAACACCATATCGCAAAGCAACTGCTACACCATGAAACCCATGTACATTATGGGGAACCAAATGATGGGAGGAGCACAGAGCTCCTCAGGTCATCCGTCATCATCATGGCTCAAGTTGGGGGCACCCAACTCTCTGCCTTTTTTGGCAACGTTGGATACTCCTGACTTATACAAACTGACAAACGACCCCATCTACCACAACTTACAATGGTCGTTGTTCCCACATAAGATACCAACGGACATCCCAAAGTTCGATGGAAAACAAGGGGAGGATCCGGGCACCCATATCACCACCTACCATCTCTGGTGTGTTTCTAACTCTATGGTGGATGATAGTGTCTGGTTATGTCTTGTTCCCTGCACCTTAACTGGCAATGCCACGAAATGGTATATTGAGTTACCACGTGCACTAGTAAACACCTTTGACACTTTAGCGATGGAATTCCTAAAGCACTTCTAGTTACCTATCCGTTATGAGACTGGGACAGAGCTCCTCACTTCATTTCGTCAGGATACCGCCACCCACATCTCCCATCATATACATGAATGGAGACGTAGTCAGAGGTTATTCAAAGCTCCCATCCTAGACTTTCTCTTAACAAACTGTTTCTATAGGTCCTTACTCCTGCAAATAGCTAGAGGCGTCACTTTAGGTGGTGCGGTCACAGAAGACCAATCCATACGTCGTGCCCAACACTTAGATTTGATATATTCACAGTCTGGCACTCTTTACAACATAATCCACAATGCTCCTGGTAACCCCAATGCTTCTGCCACTAAGCACCCCGGAGTGCATGCTGACAGGATTGTCGGTGCAACTTCTGGGGTCACTGTAAAACAACTCAGTGGTTCCATTGCCAAGATGGCAGTGGACCCCTCTACCAATACGACTTCTCTTCTTGCCACTGCGATAAACTATGTGCAGTCTACACAAAATCACAGTGGTAAGAAAAATAAGAATAAGAAAAAGACTGCTCCTTCTGAAGAGCAGTCACCCAAGCAGCCCAACCCAAAATAGAAGTTCATTGCGCCTGTTAGCGCTTGAAATTTCACCTAAGGCTGAGAAAGGTAAACCTCAAGGCAACATCAAACCATTTAGCCTCGTAGCTAGCCCTACGGGGCAAGAGAAGGCTCTCTCCGGTCTATCTCGTAAAATCTTCAATGGATGAGATGACAAATAAGGTAACACTAATATTAGGCTAGTAAACTGATCAAAGAGTTTGATTTGGGTTTTTTTTTTTGGGTTTTTGGTGGAAAATTGAGGAGAGGGCAATTTTGGGTGCGGGGATTGGACACAGTTTTTGCAGGGGGTTCCTTAGGGCGAGGTAGGAGACAACGTTGATGCCTTTAACTGAGGTGAATGGTCAGGAATGAAAGATGAAGAGCTAAAGAGAGAAAACAATAACTTTGAATTCCCTTTAGACAGAAGAAAACATTGAAATTAAACAAACTTAAAAGCAGAGCATGGCAAGCATGAATTCTTACTTTAACACTTCATTTGTTTAATGTGCAGGAGTAAAAGAAAGGAAATGAATCACATAAAAAGCTTACAAGTACATTGAGAAACACACCATCAACACATGAGTCCACAAGAATCCCAAAGAGGACTGCAAAACCCTGGTCTTCCTTAGCCAAAAATTGCAGAGATACAATGAATAATACAATGATAGCTTCTCCCTCAAGAGTCCAACCATGAAAATGAGCAAGAAAGTACATAATATAGATGATCTAACCTATTTCCCTGCCTCCATGGGTCGAGCTCACTATCCTAGGAGCTGTTTCAACCACTTCTAAACTAAGCACTACAAACTAGGTAGTCAAAACAACTTGCCTCTATAAGCTAGGAGACCAATTCATTCATTTAATATTTACCCTTTTCATGAATGAATGTTCTAGAAGTGTTACATAAGAGTAAAAGTGTCTAAAAAGTACAATAATTACATCAAAGAGAGTCACATTTCATCCCAAAAATTCAAACTGAGTCAAATCTGCGTTTTCTGGGCTCTACAGTGCATTTTTTGAAAAAACTGCCTAACGGGTCGCGTGCCCCTACTTGACAGGTCGCGCGAATTTGGAGCCATATTTGGGGCACTTGTAGGTGGCCAAATTTAGAAAACGTGGGCTTTTTGGAAAGGTCTATGAGTATACTTTCCAACCCAACTGAAATTTTTGGATTTGGAGTTCATTTGCCCTGTCAAAACTCAAATCTCCCAAGACTGCTTTCTGCAATTCAAAAAAGTGGCAGAAAGTCATTTTTTGCTAGTTTTTTGACTTTCTGGAGGTCCAAAACTTCACCAAATCTCAAGTCCATCCATGAGCATATGTAACTTTGCATGAAAAATCTAGAAATGCTGAGTTTTGGTCAAAAGGAGTTGCCATGATGAAGGGTCGCACGGGGGGTGAGACCCGTTAATGGGAAAAACCTGCAAATTGCCAAAAAATGCCAAAATTCACCCAAAATTCTCAAAATTTCTTGGGATTTGTGCTGTGGCTAGGCTATTTAGTGCCTTGATCCTTGAGTGAAGCCTCAGCCAAGATACGGAGGGAATTGGGCCTATTTCTCTGTTTTAGTGCCTCGGTCAACCGCCTTTGAAACATCTTCATTTTTGCCTTGCACACATGCATCCTTGCCCAGTAGTGGTTCTTCATGTTCCTCAGTAATTTATTCTCTTGGTTGGCCTTAGCCAACAGCCTCTCCATGTGTGCATTTACCCGGATGAGCATAGTCTCTCGATCAGCGGGCAATGGGTCACCGGGTCTTCTTCGGTTCAAGATCTGGTCACTACGAATCCTCGACAGCTCATCAAGCGCTTTCTCCTCCTCCAACTATTTGTTGCGCTGCTCCAGGTATGTGATGGTCCATTTTTCACCCTCTAATCTCCTCTGTAAGGCATCATTTTCAGCTCTGAGATGCTGAATGATCTCCTTTGCCTCTTGGCTTGGAGAAATGGCCTCAAGATCAACAAGCTCAATATCTGGAACTCCTGATGGCCCCTCATCAATCTTGGGCTGCTTGCCCCTCTGTGATGCCTGTGCTGCTGAAGAGAGCGAGGCCCCTTCCACCTGATGTGGAGATAACACTCGCTGAGCTGATGATGAAGGCGAGACCCCTTCCACCTGCTGTGGAGATAGTACTCACCTAGCTACTGCAAATAAAGCCCTCGGGCCTTCCTGATAGGTAACCAAAGGTGAGGAGCTGACATGCCTAGTGACAGGGATGTCATGCTGCTGTGATGGTCCTCCCTCCTCATGAATAATCTCAGGATGTGGCGAGGGTGGTGCTGTGAAAAACTCACGAGAGATGAACTCCTCCCATGAGATGCCCTGCTGAGCCAACTGATGCAATACTACAAGCTGAATCAAACCATAATGGTACAGGCTCCTAAACTGTCGTGCCGGGCTCTTCCTCTGCAACATGGGCACCATCCTCTGAATGTTCTGATAGAAGAAAACATGGATGTTCATCATCCTCACTCGGGTGAAGTGCATCAAGAGGCGAATATGATATGAATATACCTGTGAAAATCTGCCCTCACAGGTAAAATAGTGCATGATGAGCCTCATCGTGGGAGCATACTCGCTCCTGAGAAACCTGAATGGAAACACACCTGCCAAATGTCTCATGAATGGTGACCGGACAAAAGGCTCAAAGTGAACATTATCCAGCACCTTGCGCTTATTCCACACCTCCCCAACATTAGGTATCCCTGTGGCATGTGAGATCACCTCGGGTGTCAATGTAAAGTCCACCCCTACAAGGTTGACATGTCCATCATGTAAGTGTAAAACAAAAAGGCGAGCCAACTCTCTGTGGTGCTGAATCCGAGAGATCCTCTCACAGAACTCATAGCAAGACATATACTGAAAACATGTGACTGCCATAGGACAAGCCTGTAACTCTGCTAAAGAGGTGGGCTCCTCTCGCTTATGATGTCCACCCTTTCCACCCTTATGAGGCCTCCTCTGTACCTCAATCTCTGAAGCTGATGACTGGTCATCACTTTGCTCATAGGTTTCGGTTTCTGACATTGTTTAAGGAGCAAAGTGGACAAAATGTACTGCTGTTTCTGCCTGTAAAAAGCTGATTTATATGTTGTTTCAAGGGGACAAGGAACATGAGGGAAATGTTAGGGGAGGGACATTTTTACAAGGAAAATGGGAAAACAATGTATACAGCAGGGAATTTAGGGAAATACACTGTAAACATCATTGACATCATTGCATATACATCATCAAATTCATATGCTTACATGGGCATAAGGAGAGATAGGGTTAGGATGTGATTTTTTATTTTTAAAGGGAAAAGGGGTAGGGTTTATTTTCTTTACAAATTTAAAAGGGAAATTGACATGGAGATATAGGGAAAATGAAATGGGAATGAGGAAAATAATTACAAGGGGAAAAACCATGAAACAGCAATAAACCCTAGCACACTTTTACAATGTAACATACAGCCATATGGAGGTCTTGCTCTTGTACATTTCGATCATTAAAAACACATTCATAATATCCATCAACCATAACCAGCAATCATAACCAAGATTAGGGAACCTACCTCAAGCAATTTGATGGCTTGGAGGGCGTTTGAGCAAATTTGAAATAGGTTTGAAGGGAGGTTGGCTTGACGGGTCGCGCACCTCGCCCAACGGGTCGCGCGGGCCTGACGGGTCGCGCCCGTTGAAAATTTGCACTGCAGGAAACCCTCTGACGGGTCGCGCACACCTGACGGGTCGCGCACCTAGCCTGACGGGTCGCGCGCCTGTCACTCGCCCGAACTTGCTCTGCTTTCGCTCCTTTCACTCTATCACTCACTCAAACTTCTCTTGCAAGTGTCTTGGATGCACAATGAGAGTGAAAGGAGGGAGATTGGGTTTTTATAAGTTTCATTTGAAAAAATTTCATGCTCAAACCCACTTTCTAATGTTTCTCTTTGACACTTTATAAAATTGACTTTTTGGTTTCCTTTGTCCTGAAATTGACTCATTTAGTGCTTTGACTTGATTCTTTTTGCAGGTAGATCATATGAGGGATCTAGGCAAGGGGACCAGGGTTGCATATTGTCCGCTGAAAACTTTTGAAATTTCATCACTTTTTACAAAAATTTGAAAAATGACCTTGGCTTTAAAAATAGAGTTTTTAAATCAAAGGTGAAAATTAACTGTACAAGATAAAAAACTTCGAAGAAATATCTTTACAATCATCCCTCTGGCTTGCTGAGCACTTATTGACCTTCAAAAACATGACCTTGTAGACATTTTTGACCAAAACCCTAGAGCTAGGAAATTGACCTCAAGACAAGACAAGACAAGCTTTGAAAGAGCTTAATGACTGAAATGACCTAATCCAGCAATTCCAAGAGGGGTAAAATATACCAGCTCCTCCATCAAGGTTATGGCATGCCTAATGGGATGCAAAAATTGACACTGATGAGACACCTACATATGAAAATGCAAAGAGTTTTGATCGCTGATGGAGGGCTCAAGACCGACTCTAACATTGGCTCTAATGGGGATGGTAGACCCTTGGAGGTACCAAGAACCTTAGACCTCTGGGAGAGCAGACCAGTGCTTTATTAACATTGGGCAATGGAGTCAACTTTTACACATGTGACCAAATTTGAACAACTTTATTTGACTTGGACAATTGACTGAAATCCTAGACTAACTTTGACACTAACTAACTCACTTTATGCAAAAAATAAACTGACCGAAACAACCTCAGAAACTCACACCAACTAATCGCCATTTTCAGAATTATAGCCTTCACCGCGGGCCCCAAACTGAAGATGGGAGATCAGTTCACACTTGCTGCAGAATGAAAGTAAAATGGTAATTACAATGAGAGTGATTAGAGCAGAAAATGCTCAAGCATGATACCTTTTGAGCAGCCGGCCATTCACCGACCCACCAAGACATTCATCACCGTTCATTTCTTTGAGAAGAAAAGCATTTGGACCACGGTATGCTGCAATTTTATAGGGACCTTTCCACAAGTTGTCAAATTTTCCATGTTTCCCTTTGTCTTCATTTCGGGCATCCCATCTCAACACAACATCATCGATCTGAAAATCCTCTGATTTGGCCTTTTTGTCATAGATTTTCTTTATGCGCTCCTGCAACTTAAGGGAATTTTGATGAACCTCCTCTCGTGTCTGCTGTAAATGAATCATTTGACTGATCCGCCGTTGCATAGGATCCTCCTCGCCACCAGCTTCTTGAAACAACTTGGCTACTGGAACACTAAGTGAAGTAGGAAACACTGCATCAACTCCATAAACCAGCTCAAAAGGTGACATACCAATTGACTTCTTTTGACTTACCCGATCAGCCCATAATGCATTTACTAACTTTTTGTGCCAGCTCTTCTTATTTATTTCCAGCAATTTCTTTATGATGTTCACTAGAGATTTGTTCGAAGATTCAGCCAGCCCATTACCTTGCGGATGGTAGGCGGTTGAATGCCCCAAGCTGATGTTATATTTATAGCAAAAATCAACCATTTTCTTTGATTTGAATGCTGCAGCATTATCTGTAATCAACTTATGTGGACAGCCGAAACGTGACAATATATTACTTTCAAGAAAAGAGATAATTACCGAATCCATGGCCTGCCGGGTGGGAATGGATTCAATCCACTTCGTGAAGTAATCTGTGGCGGTCAAGATCCATCGATGTTGCCCGGAAGATGCTGGGTGGATTTCGCCAATAAAATCCAAGCCCCATTGCTGAAATGGTGCGCTGATTTCAATGGGCTTGAGAGGCAACGGCTGTAACTTTTGCTTTACTTGAAAAATTTGACATTCATGACAGCTCTTTACCACTTTATACACATCAGAAAATAAAGAAGGCCAATAGAAACCAGCTCTCAAGATCTTATTAACCGTGGTCTTCCAAAAAAAATGACCCCCACAGTCACCTTTATGAAAATCTTCTACTGTTGTCTTAGCTTCTTCTTCGACCAAACAGTTCAGCAATATGCCACCGGGATCTTTCCAATAAAGTGCTGATTTGATAATGCAAAATTTGGCAGCTTTTAGCTTCAATGTTCTAGCTTTGTTTTTAGGCATCCCAGGGGGTGAAGAAAAATTTTGAAGCACATAAACTATATCAGCATACCAAGGAAAAGACACAAAGATATCGGATACCTGTAGAACTGAATTTTTTTCATCTTCATCAGACAAGGCAGCAATCAAATTAATATCAAGGACGTGAAGATTTGTTTCAGCCATCAACTTAGCAAGACCTTGACCTTTAATCAACTTGGTAGGCTTAATTTCTACATCATACTCTAATAGTGCAGCAATCCACTTACCCCTTCTTCCTTCCGGTTCCGTTTGTACTAAAACATCCTTAACAGTTGCATTGGTAACATATGCTAAAATATGAGAATTCAATATGTATACTCGGAAATATTTCAAGGCTTTGATCAGCGCCAATGCTTGTTTCTCAATAATATTATAATTCAGCGCTCCATCCCTTATGATACGGCTGAAAAAAGCGATGGGCCTCTCAACCCCTTCTCTCTTTTGCATCAATACGACTGCCAATGTATGCTCAGAAGAAAATGAAAATAAAACAAAATCCTGTGTATAATCTGGGTTGATCAAAGTTGGGGCTGAAGATAAGATTACCTTTATCAAATTAAAAGACTTTACCGCCTCTTCGGTCCATTTGAGCTCGCTGTCCTTCTTGAGCATGTTGGTTATCTCTCTAAGATGTTCGCCAAGATTGGGGATGAGGCGACGCAGAAAATTCAATTTACCATTGAAGGACTAAATTTCTTTCTTGCTACGGGGCTGCTCTAATTGCTGAATTGCTTCCACCCGTGAAGGATCAATACGAATGCCCTCTTTAGAAATGATATGGCCCAACAGCTTGCCTTCGCTCATAGCAAAAAGACTCTTCTTCGGATTCAATGAGATACCATACATTTTGCACTTTTGAAACACCTTAGTCAAATGAAACAAATGCTCTTCATCTGATTTAGAAAACACGGTCAGATCATCAAGATAAACAACTAAAAAGACATCCTTCTCATTTGCAAAGGCCATGTACATTGCCCACTGAAATGTGGCACCCGTGTTCTTCAATCCAAATGGCATCTTGGCATAATGAAATGTACCCCATGGAGTAGTAAATGTTGTCTTGTCACGGTCATCTTCATGTACCAAAATCTGATTATACCCAGAATAACCATCAAGCAATGACATCCTTGATGCCCCCACTACCCGCTGCAATATATGGTCCATTTTGGGCAGCGGATAATTGTCCTTTAATGACACCTTGTTCAGATTTCTGAAGTCTATACACAATCGAATCTCGCTGGTCTTCTTTCTCACGGGCACCAAGTTGGAAATCCAATCGGAAAACCGGATTGGCACTATGATTCCAGATTTATACAACTTGTTGACTTCCTTCTCAATCAATGGCAGCAATTTAGGATTAATTCTTCTCAACTTTTGTCGGAAAGGCTTTTAATTTGGCTTTATGGGAATGGTATGCTGAATGATACTTGTGTCATAAGTTTTCAAATCTGAATAGTCCCATGCAAAAACATTAGAAAAAGAGTGTTAAACACACATGGACAGCACAAGAGATATGAAAGATAAATCAGTGAGTACATTTTTTATTAACATCAGATATACATTTATAGTACAAATATGTGACTCTTGGGTTTCAGATCCCAAGGTCTCTTGGACTCCTTTTGTCCATTCGACTTCCACACTAACCCACTTAGGATTAGGTGTCCAACATTCCCCCCCTTAATCCGAAGGGTTATGTATGAGTCCAAGAAGAGAGCTGTAATACAAAATGTGCAAAAAATGCATGGCAGCACTAGGCTGAATGTGCTCTATGAAATGTTGGTATAAAGGGCAGTGGTTTAAGGGTGACCACCAACACTGGAACGCTTAGTGCAGTTCCCGGAACTCTTCCACAACTGGCAAGAAGCTGGAGTCTTCTGCTAGAGGAAGTGTTCTTAATCAGTGATGGTTTAAGGATGACCAACAACTTTGGAATGCTTTAATGCAATTCCTGGAACTCTTCCAAAACTGGCAAGAAGCTGGAGTCTTCTGCTAGAGGAAGTATTCTTAATCTGTGATGGTTTAAGGATGACCAACAACTCTGGAATGCTTAATGCAATTCCTGGAACTCTTCCAAAACTGGCAAGAAGCTGGTGTCTTCTGCTAGAGGAAGTGTTCTCAATCTGTTCCTGGAATGCTTCCGAAACTGGCAAGAAGCTAAAGTCTTCTGCTAGAGGAAGTCCCAGATTGCCAACTGAAGGCATGTTCAGGCATCTTGTCTCTGGCTACAACTCTGAAACTGGTGTGGCAGGTTGTGGCTCAGGCTCGCTTGATGTGGCTTTGAAGCTTGTAGATGACCATCATTTCCCCCCTTGTCAGATACAAGGTGAGAAGATGGAGAAAACTCAACTGCAAGACTGTTCAATACTCTGGAACAAGTTCTAACATGTGTTTGGAATATCTTCTTGGCCGTTTATGCCCATTGCCAAGAAGCGATCCATCCAAGATGAATCTTTGTTCTCGCAAGACGTTTGTTTTTGAAGCATCTGTTTGAAGAATGAGTGGTTTTATGATAGTGCTTACATGGATGAAGATCAAAAAAGTGATCTTTCAAATGGCCAACTCGGTCACAGTGTTGGCATTTCACGATTTGTTGTTTTTGTTGTTGTTGTTGTTGTTGTTGTTGTTGTGGAAGAGGGGCAGAATCTGGAACAGCTGAAGCTGAACTGTCATGAGGAGTAGGTGCACTGTTATGAGGAGCAGGTGAACTGTCATGAATGAGTCCAGCACTCTGAAACTGAATGGGCTTTGAGTAGTCTGGAATATGAAAGGACAAGTCCTTGTCATATCCAAGACCAGTTCTGTGCTTGTTGTGGACAAGTTGTTCCCAAGGTCTGATGATGGGCTTGGGAAATGCAAACTGAGTTTCTGCATCTGCATGTACAACTGCTGCTTTATTGGTTTCTGGATCTGAATGAACTTGCTGCTTATGGGAGTCTATTTCACTGTTCTGAACAAAAATAGGTTCAGAATGATGACTCCTTTGTTTTATTTCTTCTTGCTGAAGCTGAGATTCAAGCTGTAAAAAATCAATCTTTTCCTGTGCATTATATAAGCATGTCTGAATGTCACAAAGAGTGTCTTTGCTAACATTTACCTTCCCATCAATAGTGGAGTGTATTATTGTATTCAGTAACTCTAATACATCATCAAATATAGCCATTGTCTCAACAAAGAAATGAACACTCAACTAATTCCAGCTAAGAATTTAGCCAATCACAAACAGATTTGTGTCCAGCAAGAATGAAAGGCTCAAAGTCCTTCCAACACAGATACAATAGATATGTTTCACCCTTAAAATGCTCAAGTATACCAAGATACGCTTTGTATGGATGCACAACTAAATGACTTCTTCCTTCTTTGAAATTCAAACTTCAACTACAGGAATGGATTACATATACCTCTGATGTATCAACTCAAATAATAACAGAGATTGGAAGCAGATGAACAGCTAATATTCAAGAGATTATTAGAGACTGATGAACTAATAACTCCAAACAGATCAATACATCACTGAAGTTTGTGTTGCAACCCTCATGAAGATGGAGAATAGCCTATGCATATTCTGATGCATCTATGCCACTGTTCAACTCCGGGCAGAGTTTCCGTCTTGACATCTCTGTTGATTCCTGTACTTCATATAAGGTAACAGCAGGTGGAGCTTTACACTTGCTGAGTAATTCGTGTGGAGATATTAATGAACTTGGCTTACAAAAGCGCACCTCAGCAGGTATTGATGAATATGGTACGAATGAGAAAACATATCAGTGTGCTTCGTATGAGATGTGCATATATATATGGGCGGTATCTTAATGTAAAAAATACACTAGAAATGTCATACACAAAGAAATTTCCGAGATCCAAATCTACAATTATAAACACTCATCGCACAAAATGGCTTTCAACCTCATATACTTTCATGATGAGAACTGCGCAATATGCTATGAAGATAACCACCAGCCATGATCAAAGAGACAAGGGATACAACACCGACACAGAAAAACTTTCCAGATTTCTTGAAACGAGACCCCAGAAGGCTACCTCCTTCACGGCAAGCCTGGTCTCCTCCACGAGTCACGTACAACAGTCAAGACGGGCACCACAAGCTGCATTATATGATTTGCAAGCCGAATAGCAAACACGAAGCCGATTATCACCATCGCATATTTGAATGGAAATTCAACAAGCTAGCCGCTTTGCCGCTGCTGCACAATAACCATTATCCAGAATAGCAAACAGTGTCCGACTAGTTTGAAACAACTTGTTGTAGTTTGGTATTACAATAGCTGCTTCTAATTGCTGCAGAATGCTTGCTTCACTTGGAGCATAGTGTTGACCTTCTGAATCACGTACAAGGACATCTCCACACATTGACAAACTTGAAAGAGAACACTGTTGTTTCTCGTTAGCAATCAGATTGAAAAACAAGCAAATAAATCAGAACGAACATACTAATTTACAAAGCTTCACCCGAATCTTTAACGCTGGACCACAAAAAAGCTCGCACACATCACAACACCTCCTAACACAAAACCACGCCCTCGGAGAGTAGGAGGTGAAGGAGTCGAAGGAGGTTCGATTCCATACTCCAATTTACTCTCATTCACAAACTCGATAGTTGGGTCTCAGAGCTGTGAATACACCATTCTTCAAAAGTAAACCTTCCTTTCTAAAGGTTAAGAAAGAAAATTGTGAAGCCTACATTCCCTTGAAAGACTAATTGATGGCGTGTGTGCCATTTGGCGGGGCATTGTCAGTCCACTGGAGCCAACATCGTCAGTGTTTGTTAGAATTCTCTCTGCCTCATGTTTCAGCTCTTGCACAGTCACATAGATTGACTAATCGTCAATGCAGCAGTTGGAGTAGAGGAAATTCCCTGGCTTCATCAAATGCAGGATTTTTTTTGCAAAAGAATCTGTCAACTCAATATTTGATCCTAGCTTATATCATCGGTGTTCTCAACAAAGAGGACATAGATTGGTTGTCAGGGCAGAATCATACTACTATAGTATTCTTGGAGTGTCACGGAATGCCAGTAAATCAGAAATAAAAAGTGCTTATCAAAAACTTGTAAGACAATTTCATCCAGATGTAAACAAAGAAGCTGGCGCAGAGAAGAAATTCAAGGAAATCAGCAAGAATGCCCCGACCTCCTCCGCATTTCATTAAACCAGGTCTCCTTCCAACGGCGACGAATCTTAACCTTCCGACCGCCTCAAAGATTCCTCAATTTTCACAAAATCATCCATCCGCGACCGGCAATGCAACCGCGAATCCACGCTTCTGCTAAAATTCAGAGGAAAAGCAAAATCTTTGAACGCTTCAACAAAAGCCAGAGATCAGTTTTACTCATCTGCTCTACTCGCTGCAATTTGTAAGTCAATTGAAGTCGAGGGAGGAATGGTGGCGTATAAAAAGACTGACAATCGACAAGAGACGAGAAATGTCAAGACCAAGATGAATAGATCAGTGATGAAGATTTCTAGAATCGAAAGACAATGGGACGATGATCCATGGCTAAATGATGTGAAATCAATTCGTGGGACATCAGCCAAGATGGTTGCAGTTTTCAATACTGAAAAATACGAAGCCGAGGCTGCATATATAACCTTTGTTAATATGGGGAAGAGAAAGTCATGGCGTGCACAATTAAATTGTCTACTGAGTTGCAAAAATTATCTTGGTTTAAAAGACCTGCGGAAACTGAAAGCCTTTAGACATTGCAAGGCATATCCTCCTGCGAAATTACCAATCCGAATAGACTGTTTCAAAGGCGTGAACTGTTATCTGACAGGACAGAGCAGCGCATGCATAGGGATAGCATACTAAAAATACCATATGGCAGAGAGGAGCAGCGAACAGTCACCTACTGGCAGACGTTTATGAATAGTGAACGTTTATGGACAGAGAATGCAGGTCATGACGGCTTGGACAGATGCGTTATATGGCAGAGGCATCATGTTAGGAGCACTGGAAAAGAATATGGAAGAGGGCTAGAACTGACATGACATGCACATAACAGGCCATAGAAAAACAAGCGGCTCTGATACCATGTTAAACACACATGGACAGCACAAGAGATATGAAAGATAAATCAGTGAGTACATTTTCTATTAACATCAGATATACATTTATAGCACAAATATGTGACTCTTGGGTTTCAGATCCCAAGGTCTCTTGGACTCCTTTTGTCCATTCGACTTCCACACTAACCCACTTAGGATTAGGTGTCCAACAAAGAGGACAATAATCTGATATACTCTTTCTTTACCTTTGGCGGCAATGCTTTCGAGAGCTTCACCATCTTTGGACTTTCGGCTGTCCTAAGATTCACATCTTCAAATCCTTCGTCTGTTGGTCTCAAAGTTGGCTTGCATGCCACATCATCTTGATCGAACAATTCTTCCAAAGGAATTAATCCTTTAGGAATGTAATTGTCCTTGAGCTGCAACACATCCATATGATTTACTCCTTCAGCTTCTGTGTCTATTGAAATGTCTTCGAATTTACCCTCAATTTGCAGAAAATCTTTGATTTCTTCGTCATCTTGAAAAACTTGCCAACACCTTTGATTATCTGGAACTGTAGGACGATGCTTCACATATATTTCAAACTTATTGCTGGAATTCATGGGTATTTTCAAATTACTTGCTGCCTTTGCCAATGCATCCGTAACACCATTTTGAATCCGGGGCACACATGTCAAAGTATGTTCTGAAAACCGCTTTAAGATATCTAGGAAAGCATTTCGATATGCTCGCATACGAGGATGTTTGGCCTGAAATTCACCTTTCACTTGCTTGATAACCAACTCAGAGTCGCCATATACCGCTATCTTCTTTGCCTTCAACCTCCGAAGGATTTTCAGACCAGCAATAAGAGCTTCGTATTCCGCCTCATTATTTGAACAATCAAATGCCAATTTATAAGAACATACCCGTACCTTGCTTGGAACTTGGTTTTGGACTGAAAATGGGCTTCGAATCCACACACCTATACCAGCACCATCGCTGCCCACTGCGCCATCAAAATCCATGGTCCAAAGACCATCCTCATCATCTTCTAAATGCTGAAAATCTGATGTTGATGCATGCTCTGTTTGCTGCCCATTTGTTTCAGCAATTGGCCTTATGACAGCAGACCTTTCTTCACTTTCCTTTGTCAAAACTTCTCTGAAATTTTCTGAAATGCCTGGTATATCTTCTACTTGCACTAACTAACTATCTACCTCATTGAAATTATCCGCAAACAAAACAAAAGATTCTAAATCTGTTTGTACATAATTTACAGGATGATTGACGGGCTTTTCCTTACTAGTGATCATGTATTTCATCTTTTGTTCCCGATATAACTTCCTCATTTGACCGAAAACTGGAATTGTGGCATATGAAAAATCAAGCTGAAGTGTACCTTTGAGCTTGGCTCCCCATGATCTCGACAGCAACATGCCAAACCGTGGAGGAATATCTGCCACCACCACATCCATCAAAACATTCTTCGCGGGAATTTGATCTAGACTCACCACCAAGTCTTTGATCAAACCAATACATCTTACTTGGCTGGAATCAAATGAATACAAATCATGATACTTCCTTGTGATGTCAAGTCCCAGCTTCTCCATGATCGTTTTCGGCATCAAATTATGTGAGGCTCCCAAGTCAAACATGGCATTGTGCAACACAAACTCATGCATTCGCAAACTGATATAAAATGGAGGAACATCACTTTCAGGAGACTCACCATTTAAAGCTGGCCCAAAAATCAACTACGGCTGATCATCTTGTACATTCACCGTGTCTAGCATTGGATCAAAATTCAACATTTTGGAGAGCTGGCCTCGGTAAGTGCTATTCTTCATAATTTCTGTCAAAGGAATGGGCACTTTCAACTTTGCGATCTCATTCTCCAAACTGAAAACTGAAACCTTCTCACCTTCTTTAGCCGGATTATCTCTTTTTTCAGCTTTATCTTTTGGCGCATTTGATGGCTGATCCGTCTTAGCTGCTGGTGATGATTGACTTGTTGAAGGACCGACTATATCTTTTCCTTTTGCGTGTGAGGAAGCTGAATCATTCTTTGCTGATGTATCTTTCCTTTTCTGAATGGGATTTATGGGAATAGCTCGGTTTCTCAATTGCCTTTGCTGGCCTTGCTGGGTTGATAACACATGCAAATACGCTCTTTGATACTCTCCGGATTCTTCTTCAAGTATTGCATCGTTTGAGAAAATATAATGCTCATCTTGGGGAATGACGGAATTACTCACCAACTCATCTTCTTCTGTAATATAAGTGGGCATGTCATCAGGAGTGAAGAAGTGATTTTCCTCTCCAACATTATCACCTTCATCATCAGATTCTTGACTAACAAAATTCTGCTGAAAAGGAGGTTTCATTTGCTGCTGAACTGCTGCCTCTTGTGCCTTTGTTTCACGCTGCTTGATCCTATATTGTTGCTGCTGTTGACCTCTGAAATTTGGATTACGAATCTGAGGCTCCGGCTTGTCAATAGTAACCTTTTCAAGTGCCCTCTTTATCTGTTCAACATCACGAAGTAGCTGATTTGAAGTGGATGCTTCCTCTTTGATTGTGACTCGCTTTTCTGCCTTCATCCTTGCTCTTTTGTCATTCAAGTTTGCCTCAACGCTGACAGCAATCTTCTGCATATCCTCCAAGGTAGGTGGATCCCTGTCTCTCAATGAGTAGGCCATCTCCGGATCAAAACCATCCGGGAACTTAAGAAGTGCTGATTTTCTTGACGGTCTCAAATCATCGGGAATAGCATTGTAAACTGTATTGAATATGATTATGTAATCTTGAACTGACTCACCCGGATTGCGCTTGAGGTTGTTGTATTCGACATTAATCTAAAGCGGATCCTTTCTGATTTCCCATCGATCTAAGAATTGATTCTGAAGTACTTCCAAGGTGGCAATTCTGTTAGCTGTCAACCCTCTGAACCATTTTCTAACTTCTCCTGCAAATGTTTGCATGAACAACCGCATGGTAACATATTCTTCATCTAACTCATATAGATCAAAGAAAGTGGTCATTTTGTCGATATGTTGCTGAGCAGTAATACTTTGTGGAGTGCCATCAAACATGGGAATTTTGCTTTGATAATCAGCTGGCATATCATGAAGATTTGCAGGCAAAGCAAGTGGGGAAAACCGAGCAGCCATTGCTCTAGGAGGGGGAGTAGGATGAGTATGAAGAGGAGGAGCTGTGATAGCAGGGACTATAATAAGAGGAGGTTGTGGAGTCGGGGGAGTCGGAGGGGTAGGAGAAGTAGGAGGGGTAGAAGGAGAACCGACTGTGGATTCGGGATAGGTGATTATAGGCGAAACTGAAACATAAGGAGGATAAGATTCTTCGTGAGCCGTGATAGTGGATCCAATATGATCAGAGATATTCTCAACAAAATCAGCAAGGGTAGTAGCTTGAATATGTGTCTGGAGATGTCTCAAGATGAAATTTTCGACCAATTTGTTATGTTTCTCAAATTCAATAGCAGCTGCAAAATCAGGGTCAAGGACTAGAGAATCGAGCGCACTTTCAGATTTGGCTTTAAACAGAGACAACTCAAAGCTTTCGTCAAAATCTAAATCTTCAAGATAATCAAAAATAGCTGGGCATGAATGAGATCTGAAAATGGGTTTAGGATCTGTAGCCAGCTTGTTTTTCTCAAAAAGACTAGGAAAGAAAAACCATTCAGCCTGTGAAAACTCTCAACCTATCATCCACAGCTCAGAGTTAACAATTATACTGGGGTAAAGTGTCAATGAAGCGCTACGTTCACAAGCTCACGGAGATTGACTGAAGCAGCGTTTATCTACTAACGCTGATGTAAAACAAGAGCGTTTTCGAAGGCTACCTGGCGTAACTTCAGGCTCCGTCTAAGACTTATGAAATAACACGTAAATGAGCAAACGATTAGTTTGTTCTCCCCAGTATGGTCGCCAGTATGTTAGCGCTTGAAATTTAACCTTAGGCTGAGAAAGGTAAACCTCAAGGCAACATCAAACCATTTAGCCTCGTAGCTAGCCCTACGGGGCAGGAGAAGGCTCTCTCCGGTCTATCTCGTAAAATCTTCAATGGATGAGATGACCAATAAGGTAACACTGATATTAGGCTAGTAAACTGATCAAAGAGTTTGATTTGGGTTTTTTTTTTGGGTTTTTGGTGGCAAATTGAGGAGAGGGCAATTTTGGGTGCGGGGATTGGACACAGTTTTTGCAGGGGGTTCCTTAGGGCGAGGTAGGAGACAACGTTGATGCATTTAATTGAGGTGAATGGTCAGGAATGAAATATGAAGAGCTAAAGAGAGAAAACAATAACTTTGAATTCCCTTTAGACAAAAGAAAACATTGAAATTAAACAAACTTAAAAGTAGAGCATGGCAAGCATGAATTCTTACTTTAACACTTCATTTGTTTAATGTGCAGGAGTAAAAGAAAGGAAATGAATCACATAACAAGCTTACAAGTACATTGCGAAACACACCATCAACACATGAGTCCACAAGAATCCCAAAGAGGACTGCAAAACCCTGGTCTTCCTTAGCCAAAAATTGCAGAGATACAGTGAATAATACAATGATAGCTTCTCCCTCAAGAGTCCAACCATGAAAATGAGCAAGAAAGTACATAATATAGATGATCTAACCTCTTTCCCTGCCTCCATGGGTCGAGCTCACTATCCTAGGAGCTGTTTCAACCACTTCTAAACTAAGCACTACAAACTAGGCAGTCAAAACAACTTGCCTCTATAAGCTAGGAAACCAATTCATTCATTTAATATTTACCCTTTTCATGAATGAATGTTATAGAAGTGTTACATAAGAGTAAAAGTGTCTAAAAATTACAATAATTACATCAAAGAGAATCACATTTCATCCCAAAAAGTCAAACTGAGTCAAATCTGCGTTTTCTGGGCTGTACAGTGCATTTTTTGAAAAAACTGCCTGACGGGTCGCGCGCCCCTGCCTGACGGGTCGCGCGCATTTGGAGCCATCTTTGGGGCACTTTCAGGTGGCCAAATTGAGAAAAAGTGGGATTTTTGGAAGGTTCTGTGAGTCTACTTTCCAACCCAACTGGAATTTTTGGATTTGGAGTTCATTTGCCCTGTCAAAACTCAAATCTCCCAAGACTGCTTTCTGCAATTCAAAAAAGTGGCAGAAAGTCATTTTTTGCTAGTTTTTTGACTTTCTGGAGGTCCAAAACTTCACCAAATCTCAAGTCCATCCATGAGCATATGTAACTTTGCATGAAAAATCTGGAAATGCTGAGTTTTGGTCAAAAGGAGTTGCCATGATGAAGGGTCGCGCGGGGGGTGAGACCCGTTAATGGGAAAAACCTGCAAATTGCCAAAAAATGCCAAAATTCACCCAAAATTCTCAAAATTTCTTGGGATTTGTGCTGTGGCTAGGCTATTTAGTGCCTTGATCCTTGAGTGAAGCCTCAACCAAGATACGAAGGGGATTTGGCCTCTTTCTCCGTTTTAGTGCCTCGGTCAACCGCCTTTGAAACATCTTCATTTTTGCCTTGCACACATGCATCCTTGCCCAGTAGTGGTTCTTCATGTTCCTCAGCAATTTCTTCTCTTGGTTGGCCTTAGCCAACAACCTCTCCAAGTGTGCATTTACCCGGATGAGCATAGACTCTCGATCAGCGGGCAATGGGTCACCGGGTCTTCTTCGGTTCAAGATCCGGTCACTACGAATCCTCCACAGCTCATCAAGCGCTTTCTCCTCCTCCAACTGTTTGTTGCGCTGCTCCAAGTATGTGATGGTCCATTGTGAACCCTCTAATCTCCTCTGTAAGGCATCATTTTCAACTCTGAGATGCTGAATGATCTCCTTTGCCTCTTGGCTCGGAGAAATGGCCTCAATATCAACAAGTTCAATATCTGGAACTCCTGATGGCCCCTCATCAATCTTGGGCTGCTTGCCCCTCTGTGCTGCCTGTGCTACTGAAGAGAGCGAGGCCCCTTCCACCTGATGTGGAGATAACACTCGCTGAGCTTATGATGAAGGCGAGACCCCTTCCACCTGCTGTGGAGATAGTACTCGCCTAGCTGCTGCAAATAAGGCCCTCGGGCCTTTTTGATAGGTAACCAAAGGTGAGGAGTTGATATGTCTAGTGACAGGGATGTCATGCTGCTGTGATGGTCCTCCCTCCTCATGAATAATCTCAGGATGTGGCGAGGGTGGTGCTGTGAAAAACTCACGAGAGATGAACTCCTCCCATGAGATGCCCTGCTGAGCCAACTGATGCAATACTACAAGCTGAATCAAACCATAATGGTACAGGCTCCTAAACTGCTGTGCCGGGCTCTTCCTCTGCAACATGGGCACCATCCTCTGAATGCTCTGATAGAAGAAAATAGGGATGTTCATCATCCTCACTCGGGTGAAGTGCATCAAGAGGCGAATATGGTATGAATATACCTGTGAGAATCTGCCCTCACAGGTAAAATAGTGCATGATGAGCCTCATCATGGGAGCATACTCGCTCCTGAGAAACCTGAATGGAAACACACCTGCCAAATGTCTCATGAATGGTGACCGGACAAAAGGCTCAAAGTGAACATTATCCAGCACCTTGCGCTTATTCCACACCTCCCCAACATTAGGTATCCCTGTGGCATGTGAGATCACCTCGGGTGTCAATGTAAAGTCCACCCCTACAAGGTTGACATGTCCATCATGTAAGTGTAAAACAAAAAGGTGAGCCAACTCTCTGTGGTGTTGAATCCGAGAGATCCTCTCACAGAACTCATAGCAAGACATATACTGAAAACATGTGACTGCCATAGGACAAGCCTGTAACTCTGCTAAAGAGGTGAGCTCCTCTTGCTTATGATGTCCACCCTTTCCACCCTTATGAGGCCTCCTCTGTACCTCAATCTCTGAAGCTAATGACTGGTCATCACTTTGCTCATAGGTTTCGGTTTCTGACATTGTTTAAGGAGCAAAGTGCACAAAATGTACTGCTGTTTCTGCCTGTAAAAAGCTGATTTATATGCTGTTTCAAGGGGACAAGGAACATGAGGGAAATGTTAGGGGAGGGACATTTTTACAAGGAAAATGGGAAAACAATGTATACAGCAGGAAATTTAGGGAAATACACTGTAAACATCATTGACATCATTGCATATACATCATCAAATTCATATGCTTACATGGGCATAAGGAGAGATAGGGTTAGGATGTGATATTTTATTTTTAAAGGGAAAAGGGGTAGGGTTTATTTTCTTTACAAATTTAAAAGGGAAATTGACATGGAGATATAGGGAAAATGAAATGGGAATGAGGAAAATAATTACAAGGGGAAAAACCATGAAACAACAATAAACCATAGCACACTTTTACAATGTAACATACAGCCATATGGAGGTCTTGCTCTTGTACATTTCGATCATTAAAAACATATTCATAATATCCATCAACCATAACCAACAATCATAACCAAGATTAGGGAACCTACCTCAAGCAATTTGATGGCTTGGAGGGCGTTTGAGCAAATTTGAAATAGGTTTGAAGGGAGGTTGGCTTGACGGGTCACGCACCTCGCCCAAAGGGTCGCGCGGGCCTGACGGGTCGCGCCCATTGAAAATTTGCACTGCAGGAAACCCTCTGACGGGTCGCGCGCACCTGACGGGTCGCGCACCTAGCCTGACAGGTCGCGCGCCTGTCACTCGCCCGAACTTGCTCTGCTTTCGCTCCTTTCACTCTATCACTCACTCAAACTTCTCTTGCAAGTGTCTTGGATGCACAATGAGAGTGAAAGGAGGGAGATTGGGCTTTTATAAGTTTCATTTGAAAAAATTTCATGCTCAAACCCACTTTCTAATGTTTCTCTTTGACACTTTATAAAATTGACTTTTTGGTTTCCTTTGTCCTGAAATTGACTCATTTAGTGCTTTGACTTGATTCTTTTTGCAGTTAGATCATCTGAGGGATCTAGGCAAGGGGACCAAGGTTGCATATTGTCCGCTGAAAACTTTTGAAATTTCATCACTTTTTACAAAAATTTGAAAAATGACCTTGGCTTTAAAAACAAAGTTTTTAAATCCAAGGTGAAAATTAACTGTACAAGATAAAAAACTTCGAAGAAATATCTTTACAATCATCCCTCTGGCTTGCTGAGCACTTATTGACCATCAAAAACATGACCTTGTAGACATTTTTGACCAAAACCCTAGGGCTAGGAAATTGACCTCAAGACAAGACAAGACAAGCTTTGAAAGAGCTTAATGACTGAAATGACCTAATCCAGCAATGCCAAGAGGGGTAAAATATACCAGCTCCTCCATCAGGGTTATGGCATGCCTAATGGGATGCAAAAATTGACACTGATGAGACACCTACATATGCAAATGCAAAGAGTTTTGATCGCTGATGGAGGGCTCAAGACCGACTCTAACAGCGCCTACTGATGATGAAAAGGATACACTTGCCATATTTCCTTGCAAACTCTATGCTGAAGACCACGTAACTTGGCGTTGTCCACGCCTTCAAGAATGCATAGATTCCCTTGCCAAAAGGGATACTGGTAAGACCCCCACTAACCTTAGGAATCCTTTTCCCACTCAGCAGTAGAAAAATCGTATTGCAAACCAACAACAACCCAAGCGAGGGGGTAATGATGGTTCGCAACATCCTTCAGCTGGTGAAGGATCTTCTACCATTTTCACATTTGAAATCGTAGAACTCACCACAAGAGCCAAATCTTATGGAGCTCCTGTTGCTCCTGTAGCAGAACCATCCTCAGGTCAAAACCCATCGCCACCAAACGATTTTCATATCGAAAGGCTGGTTGAGGACTTTGTAATTTGACCCCCAAAAGGGGCACTTCGACACACAACACACAATACATCTGCACGTGCCACCCAACACTACAACATCATAGAGGATTTGGCACAAGCGCCGTCAACTATGTCGACGCTCAAAGTATTACAAACATGCCCCACCCAATGGAAAGCTTTGCTTTTGGCTATTGGAGGTATTGACCCTATGGATTCCATGCTTGCTATTTTCGACATGGACAAGTGTAAACCTCCCCTTTCCCACCAGCTTGCATTTCAGGTGCATATCACTTCGAAAGGTAAAGGTATACACAGAACTGTCATCGATGAAGGTGCTTCAACCTGCGTCATGTCGGCTTCATGTTGGCTCACCCTAGGTTCCCCAACCCAATCCTCGTCGTCAAACTCCCTTAAAGCTTTCGATGGCCACACCTTTATCCAAAAAGGATACCTAGCCAGTTTTCCCTTCACATTGTATGGGAAAACTGTAACGATGGACATAGAAGTCATGGACAAGAAACTTGACTATAATCTCTTGCTGGGTCGCAGTTGGACATATGCCATGACAGCCATCGTATCTACTGTTTTTTGCATCATCCAATTTCCATTGGATGGAAAGGTTATTACAGTAGATTAGTTGTCCTTCTGTACCCCTGATTACTCACCATTACCAAGTGGCACTGTGCCCCTAGTAGGAGGTGGAACTGACTCTTATGTCAGTTTAGGTACCAGTCTACTGAAGGCTACTTCCCTCATGGGTTGTTTTCCTCTTCAGCCATCGAAGGTTTCACAGATGGTCAATATGCTTTCATCTATTCCTCATGAACAAACCGATCCATGGATCCTACTGGCTCCTTAAGACATTGACACATACTGAGAGAAAATGCCACTGTCACCAGCTAAATCGGCCTACCAAGCCGTTCAATTTGTATCTAAATCTCCAGTCACTTTGGTTTCGACCAACGATACCACTGCCCCTCCCATAACCGCTCCTTCTTTTGATCCACTCAATCAAGTCCTACATATGGACGAAGCTATTAGAGAGATCGCGAGTTTAGAAGAGCAACCTTAGGAGGATTCACACAATCATGTTTTGATATCTGATTCGAACATGCTGCCTCTTCAAATCCTATCCCCTGGCATACTAGAAATCATTTCCTCATGACATACGATCCAGAATTTGGAGGCAGAAGGAAACATGGGCCATGTTTCAAAAACATTGCTCATCGATATTTCTCTCAAGACAGGCACCGTGGAAGACATACAGATTGGAGCCAATCAAAATCCTGAGGAAATTGTGAGCTTCACCTACCCATTTAGGGACTTTCGTGATGTTATCCATTGGTCTTATGAGGAATTGCATGGCATAGACCCTTCTATTGTCAAGAATGAGATCGAAGAAGACTGAGCATTCTTTTTATGGTATTTTTCTTGCTCGTTAATCCGAAAAATCCTCAAGTCTCCTTCTTTAGGCTCGTTAAACTCCCATGAAGAAGATCGAGCATTCTTTTTATGGTATTTTTCTTGCTCGTTAATCCAAAAAACCTCGAGTCTCCTTCTTTGGGCTCGTTAAACTACTACAAATATGAATAGAGCACTTTTTGTGATATTTTATTGCTCTTTAAAAAATAGCAACAACTTCGAGTTTTCATCGTTGCACTCATTAAATTCTTACAATGATGCTCTGAGCAACTCTTTTTTTATCTTTTTCCAGCTCATAAACTGAAAAAGACCAAAGGAGCATTCTCTTTGGGCTCTTTTTTCTCACTCTTTAAACTAAAAAAATCCTGAGTTTAGCTAATCTTTCTGCTCATTAAACTTGATGAAGATGACCCGATCATTCTTTTAGGTACTTTTCTCACTTGTTAAACCGAAAAATCCTGAGTTTTTGTAACCAGGCTAAAAATATATGGCAACAGCTAGAGCACTTTATTTTTTGGGATAGTTTCTCACTCTTAAATCGAAAAATCCCTGAGTTTTTCCCCTTCTTCGAGCTCATAAAACTATGAAGAAGGGATGAGCTATTCTTTTCCCTCTTTTTCTCTCTCATTAAACTGAAAAATATACCCTGACTTTTCTTCATCTAACTCATTAAAAATTTTGATCAAGGTATTGAGTTTGTCATCACGTGACTCATTAAAAATTCACGATGAAGCACGAGTTTAGTCCATTGCCTCGTACTCATAACAAAATGAGGTTGACATCTATTGGAAAAAGGTTTCTCTGTATCCGGGTTCAATAGATTAAAATATGGAAAAGTAATTGATCCGGGTATACTAATAACCTTTTGTTGCACCTGGTTAACAACTATGATTAAGGGACCACCGTGGAGTCTCGCTTTACGATCTTTTCAAACTCTCTAAACATGAAAAGACCACCGAGTTCTCTAGTATGGACTCTTTAAATTACACAGACAAGATATAGAGTTGTTCTTTTTACGATACTTTTCAGACTCTTTAAACATGAAAAAATTGACAAGTTTGCTTGTCTGGACTCATTAAACTAATCAAATATGGCAAAGAGTCGTTCTTTTTGCAATCCTTATTAGACTCTTTAAAAATGAAAAGATCGATGATTTTACCCACCTGGACTCATTAAAAAATCAGATGGGGAAAGTAGGTAACATAGCTGTATTCTGTATTTGAAAGCGTGTTTTGGCAGAAATCGTTCCTTTGAACATGGCACTCCCTTAGATAAACCTTCATTTTGATGGCCTCTCAATATGAACCCTACCAACCCATGAGTTTTAGCCTATATACCCTGATGTAATTGCATCTCTGTATGCTAACACTCTGTAGTGTTCATGAGTCTAGTGTTGTCTGGTTAAAACCGTTTTCATGCCTTCTATTGTTCAAGGGTTCCCATTTGTTTCCTCTATCAACCAATCATACACATCCTTTCATCATGCCCTCTGTTGTTTAGACCCAAATGCTCAAAATATTCCTCAAAAAACAAAATCATTCTTCTCTGGTTTCGTGTTGACTGATGTAGGACATGTCATTGCCTACCTTTCAACATGTTTCTTCCTATCGACTTCAACACTCTATCTAGGAAGATAACCCAGAAACACATTCAGTGCCTTGGTACTTGTAGACATTAGTGGCAGGTTACCTTGTTTTTGATCACGGGTTTTCATTATTGGCTCCTGGTTAAGCGATCCTACGAGTGTTCGATGACAAAGAAATATTTCACACTTGCTCGTTTGCACTGTGCATCTTGGAGACCATCACCATTATCAGTGGCCTTCCTCACATCTGTTAACGGTCTCCATTACTAACTGGTAATTAGATGATTTCATGCATGTTCGATGTCAACACATCTTATCACATGTAATGATCTATGCTGTTCGGTGAAGAGAAAATCAAGACCTTGGGTAGAGGTTTACATCATTCAGCCTTGTTTCCTCTCCCAAGCTGTGGATATTTGTTCTTTGGAGACAACTATTTCAGGATGATCTATTATGACACTGGATCCACTCTGTGCTTATCGGCGGCCAACATTGTTATATCTTAGAAGAGAAAATTACTCTGACATAGCTACTGAGCATGGGAATGCCCGACTCAGGACATGATTTTAGCAGTTTATATATATGTATGTTGTTGTATCAGGTTTTCCCTTGCCGCCCAAAGCTTCTCTCTCTAAAATTTTGACAGAAAATTAAAGTTCTAGTAAAGTATTTTGGTCGTCATCTCTACCTCTGATCTCACATTTTAGGGGGCATCTTTTATAGGACAAAATGACCTCCTCATCAACTCAGAGGTGAAAGATAGCATGACTGAAGCAAAGACCACAATTGCAAGCCTTGAATCCACACTAACGCTGGTTTTGCACTGCTAACTTGCTTTATAAAGCTTGTTACCAAGCATAGAGGAGCATTAGTCACCCTGCTAACTCAATTTATTAGACGAGGGTGAGTGTTATTGAAACTAAGAGATAATCAATGCGTCAAGACAACAAATCTGCTCACAAATATCTAGATATTTATCCCTACATTTGCTCAAGAAAAGCAGGGAAAGTCCCAAAAATCGAATTATTTGGGGAAATTCCAATCTGAGAATGAAGGCAAATGGGAAAAAGCTTGAAAATAGGGTAGGTTCATGGCTTTTGCCCTAATGAACTCTAGGAGGAGCTTGGCAGCCCTAATTCAATTGTTACATAAGCAGTGAGAGGGCCATTGTGAAAAAGGTCAGAGCATTTGAAAGGATAGCCCACTAAGCTATTGTGAACTGTCATACACTTGAAGAAGTGAGCTGAAAGAGAGAGAGAGAGAAGAAGAAGGGGCAAAGGGAGGCTAATACAACGGATGGTTGTAATCACTCTTCCATTATAAATACAAAATTGCAGTTATGTTCCCTACTCCATAGTGTCGGTAACATTGTTCATTGAGTTGTTCATTTTGATACTCATCGAGTTGAGTAGTTTAAGTTGTATACAAATATATGTTCATTTTGCATTCTTATAATAGTTTTCAATATTGTATGTTGTGATTGTGTTTGTCTTTCCTTTGTGTAGGAATTGTCTTGGAACCGGCTTTGAAGGAGTTATTCTTGGTTGCATAGCGATCTCTAAACAAATATAGAAGGAGACTTGAGGTAATCCTCTTTCCATACTTTGTCAACTTATATTTTATAGATTAACATGTGTATAACTTGGTAGCTTCTGCAGATAATCTTACAGTCTGTCGAAGGTCTCGGGAAGACCATTGAGGGTAGTTCTCATTCTCCATACACCGTGCATTTTACCCCATAGCACATAGTGAATCATAATTATCATTAATTGATGCCCCGAATAAAGAAAATGGAAACACCTAGTAAGCAACCTGAAATCTCTAGCATGACTCATGAAGAAGAGGAAGAAATGCAACATGATATATGAAAAGTATGAGACCAAGTGCAACAAATTTCACTCTCACAAAAAGTAACAGAAGCTAAGATGGATGGTTTAAAGAAATGTGTGGAAGCTAATATGAATGGTGTGGAATCTAATATGGATGTCATGGAGGCTAAGATGGATGGTCTAGAAGTAAACATTGAAGATTTGAAGAAATACATGGAACATTTGAAAGGAGGTTTAGTAAAGTTACTACAAGAAATGTTTCCTAATGGCGAAAAGGTAGTAGAGGAAACTCATAATGGGAACAAAAGAAATGTTAGTCATGATTTCATAGACTCTAACATTGGATTGAAGACCCACCATGTTACAAAGCTCGATATGAGGAAGTTTGATGGAAAGGATCCCGTAACATGGATACTACATATGGAGCAATATTTCAATCTCCATAATGTGCAAAACACACAAAAGGTACACATTGCGACTTTATATATGGAACCCAATTAGTTTGTATACTATCGATGGATTTTCTCTCATAAACATATTGTCACTTGGGAAATTTTTTACAAAAGAAATGATAGCACATTATGAGGATACAAAAGGCAACACCTTTTTTAGCCAATTGATAAATCTCAAACAAAGGGGTTCAATGGTGGAGCACATTGAGAACTTCCATAAATTGAATATAAGGCTAAAATATATTTCATAGGGGCATAGGATTGATGTTTTCATAGGGACATTAAAGGATAACATCCAACATGAGGTTCACCTTTGGGAACCTGATTCATTGGAGAAGGCATTCAGGTTAGCGAGAAAAATTGAAACGAAAATTATGGCAACAAGGAAGCCTACCAATCACAACTATAAATATGTAAGTGTTGTTTCCCCTAGCCTTCCACAACCTACAAGGTTGACACCACAACAATTGGAAGAAAAAAGAGTAAAAGGGATTTGTTATAGTTATGATAGAAAATACACTAAAGGTCATAAGTGTGCTGATAAGAAGTTATTTTACATAGATTGTGAAGAGGAAGAAGAAAAGTGATCTGAAAATCACCCTATGAGTGATTGCAACTAAGAATTATTTGAAGGAAGGTATTACAAACTCAAGTGCTCGTGTGTGTCTTTGTTATTTAGGCAACGTATCGATCAGATTGCAAATACACTGACACTTGAAACAGAAAACAACAGAGAAACACAGTAAGCAAATACAAGAACACAACAATTAATAAGGATTTCACCCTATCCTCCAGGGCTACATCTTTGGTCTAGCTCTCAGTGGTGGCCTTCTTTTATTGTGTCTTAAAGAAGATAATTACAATGAGGAGCTCAATCTGAGTCTCCTGAAACAGAATTGGTTGGTAGGGTGGTTCTTGGATTCCCCAAGCCACTAGAGTGAACAGACTCTTGCCTTACCAGCTCTTGACCTCTCTGGTCTTTAATGGGAGGAGCCCAATGTGGTGCTTAGTCCTCGATAGAACCTCTCAGGGTTTGCTCAATGCTGCCTTATGCTGCAGGTCAGCTCAACGCTTTGTCTCTTCTACTCTTTGCTTCATTATTTCTTCTCTTCTTTGTCTTCATCTTCTTCTTCCGGTTCTTCCTCTCCCTGCCCTTTCTGTTCTCTGTTCATGGCTTTAAAGCCAGTCAATCTCATGGCTATTCAATTCCCCTTCTACCCCCGTCAGATCTCTTGCTATTGTTGACTTGGGATCCCCTATCTCTGCGTCATGATCATCGACTCACAAGGAGTGGCCACTTGTCCTCCTATGAAGTGTGCCAGCTCTTCCTTGTCGGTTTGGTTCTTCAATTACGTCGGGAAACGACTCATTTTCCACCTTCGCATCAAATTAGACCTCAAATTCTTACATATCGCAGCTTAATCCCCCATCAATTCCATCGGGCGCAATCTCAGTTGTTAGATCTGGAGCCCCCAGATCTGATGCCATTCGCTCATTTCGCGCGGTTGACTTGCTTGACCATTAGCATGTGATGAGTGGCGGTTTTCTCTCTCCTCCACTTGCCACGTGTCGGGCGTTGAGTGGAATCGCTCCTTTTTCGCCAAATCTGCTTACCGCCCAATGGTGCCCCCGATAAATACCGTCGGTTTTGGAGCGCAGGTACCGCCTTTAGCCTTTGGCCTTTCCCCATGGTTTTCCTAGCTCCCATGTGACCAAGCGCTCGAGGCCTCTCCTTCTCGAGGAGTTTTGCCTAGCGATGCGCAATTAGCGTTAAGCACTAATCGCACATCAAAAACTACCTCCTTTTCCTGATCCGGGCTTCCCATGGGCTAGTTTCACCTCTTGCGCAGTCTCCATGGGCCTTGGTCAGTGCACTTTGACTGAGGTCCTCATTGTTCCATGCTGGTTGCCAATTGCCACTGTTCAAAGGTTTTTCTTCATGGATCCAATTCGGATCATAACCTTCCCACTGAAAAGCTTTTGGACCACGAAAAGTTGGTTTTCAAGCATTGACTAAGTGAGGGTACTGTTGTCTCACTTGTCCAATCTCAATCCACTTTGCACTGCTTGGCTTTGAACCCTTGAGCCCTACTCTGAGGTACTCAACATCTACCCTGTGCGTCGTCCTCACCTTCCTGTCCAACACTGTGTCTTCCTGTAATTTGTAAAGATATTCAGGTAGCAGGTCATCAATAGAAGGTAATTGACTCTATTCTTCAGGATCCTCAATCATTGAAGGTCCAAACAATCTCAATCAATATGCATTTAAGACTGAGTAGATGTGCATGTAAGCTGGTAGATCAAGACGAAAAGCATTCTCACCAATCTTCTCAAGTATCTTGAAGGGTCCATACCTGATAGGATTTAGCTTTTTACCTTCACCTTGCATCCTGTCCTTGCTGATATACAGCCAGACCTGGTCACCAACTTGGAAGCTATGCTCCATCCAATGCTTGTCATGCCTAGCCTTGTATTTGGCTTGGCTCTTTTCCAGTTGTTCTTGTATTGCCTGGTGGATCTCCTGTATTCGTTCACTGAACCTTGTTTCCTTGTCCACATCACTGTGTTCATCAACTGTGGTATCTTTACCAAAGACAAAATCCAGAGGAGACCTTGGTGTGAAACCAAAATAGGTCTCAAAAGGAGATCTCTGTGTAGAAGAATGTTTGGCTCTATTATAAGCATGCTGCATATAACACAAATGTTCATCCCAAAGCTTAGGGTGTTTGCTGGAATATCCTTTGAGTAACTGGATCACTGTCTTGTTAACTACTTCTGTCTGGCCATCAGTTTGTGGATGAAAATTTGTGCTTTTCTTCAGTTTGGTGTCCATCAGTTCCCATAGACTTGACCAAAACTTCCCCATGAATTGGGTGTCTCAATCAGATACAATAGAAGTGGGTAATCCAAAATGAACCCATACATGTTCAAAGAACATTTTTGCAGTTTGTTCAGCTGTAATCTGTTTATTACAAGGTATCAAAATTTACATTTTGTTGAACCTATCCACAACAACATACAAATAATCATGACCTTTCCTAGATTTAGGCAATCCTCCAACAAAATCCATGGAAACACTTTCCCAAGGGTGAGAAGGTACTAGTAATGGAGTGTACAAGCCTAGTTTTCTATTACTGGGCTTGCTTTTAGCACGCATAGTACACCCTCTTACATATCTAGAAACTGTCTCATTCATTTTTTGCCAATAACAAAATCTTTGCAGCTGTGCAATTGTTTTACTTACCCCAAAGTGACCTGATATCAGAGAAGTGTGTGCTTCTCTAATTATCTTTACACTCTTAGTTTGTGGAATGCAGAGTTTGCCACAATGATATAAGAGTCAGTCCTTCACATGATAACCAAATTCTTCTACCCTTTTTCCTTGACTCAAAGTTGCATATACATCTTTAAAGTCTATATCTTGAGCATATTGTTCAATGTAGCTTTTATGTAGCACATAATTATGCTTAAGTATAGTAGATGCATTTATAATGGGTCTAGATAACATGTCTGCAACTTTGTTATGCATGCCCTTTTTATATCTGATGACTAAATGAAACTATTGTAGAAAACCCATCCATTTGTAGTGTCTTGATTGCTGCAACTTAGTTTGGGAGTGTAGATATTGAAGTGGTTGATGATCAGTATGTATTACTATCTCTTTTCCCATTAAGTAATGTTTCCACTTTTTCACACTTTGAACTAATGCATACAATTCTTTATCATATGTAGGATAGTTAACTACTGCAGGATTAAAAGTCTCAGAATGATAACATATGGGTTTACCGTGTTGTGTCAACACTACTCCCATGGCATAGTCATCGACATCTGTTTGGATCTCAAATGGTTTTTGCAGATCAGGCAGTGCTAGTACAGGTGTTGTACTAATCTTTTCTTTCAAGTTGTAAAAGGCTTTTTGATGTTTGCCTCCCCATAGAAACACCTTGTTCAATCCTGTTAAAGAATGTAAGGGAGCTGCAATTGAGGAAAAGTTAGAAATGAACTTCCTCCAATATTGTGCTGCTCCTAAGAAGCTTCTCACTTCTGTAGCAGACTTGGGTTTAGGCCAGTTTACAATGACTGCCACCTTAGAGGGATCTATTTTCAATTCACCACCCCCTACTATATGACCCAAATAATTTAGGGATGTTTTGCCAAATTCACATTTTGAGAGTTTAACATGAAGTTTTTCTCTTTTCAAAACATCTAATGTCTTCTTAACATGCTTTAAGTGTTCTTCCCACGTTTTACTAAAAATCAGAATGTCATCTAGATACACAATAACAAAATCATCAAGAAAAGGTCTCAGTACATCATTCATTAATCTCATGAAAGTAGCAAGAGCATTAGTTAAGCCAAAAGGTATAACTAGCCACTCATACAATCCCTGCTTTGTTTTGAAAGCAGTCTTCCATGCATCTTTTTCTGCAACTCTGACCTGATTGTATCCACTGTGCAAGTCTAGCTTGGTGAAATAAACAACTTCCTTCCATTGATCTAAAAGATCATCTATGCAAGGAAGGGGATAACAATTTTTGATTGTTATCTTATTCAGTGCTCGGTAGTCAATGCACATTCTCCACGAGCCATATTTCTTTCTCACCAAAATGATTGGTGACCCACATGGTGATGTGCTAGGCCTAATGAACCCCTTCTCGAGCAACTCCTGCACCTACTTCTTGATTTCAACATTCTCTAAAGCAGACAACCTATACATTCCAATGTTAGGTAATGGAGCATCTTGCTACAAAATAATATCATGTACTATTTCCTTTTTGGGTGGCATACCTTTAGGTTCTTGAAACAAGACATCATACTCTGAAACAACCTTTTCTATATCAACTTGTTGTTTAGCATTATAGTCCTCAAATACATTGGTTTTATTAGGTTTATTTTCCTTTACAACCATCAGTAAGAATTGTTTGCATGAATTTATCATTCTTTTCATCTACCCTGAGTTTATGAGAGTGTAATTATTCTTGAGCTTATGAGCCCTTACAAAGTATTCGATTCCATCTTTAACAAGCATATACTTGTTCTTAGCTCTATATAAAATAGCTTTTCTATCATACAAGTAAGGACTTCCTAAAACAATTCCACATATATTCGAAGGAATTATGTCTAACTCAACCTCATCTACAAATGCTGACCCAAAAGAAAACTTGAGTTTACACTATCTAGCCACTTGTAGTCGTGCTTTATCATTCAACCATCCTACTGGGTATGGTTTCTTGTGAGGTGTAGTTGCTAATCCCAATTTCTTTACAATTGCTTTAGAAATTAGATTTACTTGTGAGCCACTATCAAACAAAGTATCGATCTTTTTATATTTGGAAACCAATCAAATATGGAAAAGCTCATGTCTTTTTCTCTCATTCTCTTCATCAATAATAGTTTGAGGAGAATTAATAGTAGATGCTTCAAAAGTCTTACCTTTTATACCTGTGGCTGCAATGGTTGTTTCATCTCCCGATTCTGACCCCAAATCTTTCTAAATAACTGCAGCAGTCTTCTTCTTCTTACCCTCGAAATTCTTAGGTCTCAGCTCTGGATGCAGAATCCAACAATGCTCATCATCATGCCCATCCTTTTTACAGTGAGTGCATGAAGCTTTTCTTTTCTGTGCAGTGTTAACCTTCCTTGCTTTCAACTTCTGCTTTCTTTTCTCCTTGCTCTTGCTTGCAGTGGGTTGGGATGGTCCCCCAACTTCTAGATTTCCATTCTTTCCTCTAGCTTCTAGATGAGTAGCTTGTACAGATACCTCATCTATACTAGTGGGATTGAACATGAGGGGTGTATGGCTCATGTAGCTGTGTAGACCACCAATGTACTTCAAAAGAGTCTCTAGTGAGTCTAATGAGATTCCTAGAATCAATGCTCTCTTTCTAAATTCTTGAGTGTACCCTTGCACGCTTTTCCCTTTCAACTACCGAAGAGTTTGCTAACTCATCATAACTTGTTGCATGTAGGCCAATGGATAGAACTACTTCTTGATTAAAAAAACAAATTCACTCCAGACAGAGATAGCCTTACCATGTCTTTTCATGTCAGCTTGGGTTTTTCCTTCCCACTAAATCAAGGTAGTGTCTCCTAGGCATAGGCTTGCCAGCTAAATCTTTCTCTTGTCTGAGTCGATGTTTTGTACTCTGCAATAAACATCAATTTGTCTAATCCAATTGTCCAACTTTTTAGCATTTAGCTCTCCATCATATATAGGCAAATTAAATTTAACATCTAGTTTGATCAAAGATGCTTTCTTGTTATGCACAGGGCTATTAGGAGGTGTGAGAAAGTTTTCCTCTTTCCCTTTTCCTTTTGAGTGGTCATGGAAGTGAGACTCATCTTCTTCTTTGTCTTGTTTAGAGCCTGATGAGTCTTCATCCTTATGTTTTCTAAAGTCCCTATACATTTCTTCTACCATGGAATTTATGGCTAGGAAACTTTCTATGAATTGAGGGTCTGGTCCCACAGAACCTTCCTGTAACATTGTCTTCCAAGGATAGACTCTCACAATTTCAGGATTAGTTTCAACCAACTCTCCTTCTCCTAATTTGAGCTTTGAGCTAGTGAGCATTCAACAGCTAAACCAACACAAGCTTGTCTAACCTTTATATCCTAAAGCTATGATACCACTTGATTTGAAAATCACCCTATGAGTGATCGCAATTAAGAATTATTTGAAGGAAGGTATTATAGACTCATGTGCTGGTGTGTGTCTATGTTATTTAGGCAACGGATTGATTAGATTACAAATACATAGACACTTGAAACAGAAAACAACAAAGAAACACAGTAAGCAAATACAAGAACACAACAATTAATAAGGAGTTCACCCTATCCTCCAGGGCTACATCTCCGGTCTAGCTCTCAATGGTGGCCTTCTTTTATTGTGTCTTAAAGCAGAGAATTACAATGAGGAGCTCAATCTGAGTCTCCTAAAACAAAATTGCTTGGTAGGGTGGTTCTTGGATTCCGCAAGCCACTAGAGTGCACAGACTCTTGCCTTACCAGCTCTTGACCTCTCTGGTATTTAATGGGAGAAGCCCAATGTGGTGCTCAGTCCTCAACAGAACCTCTCAGGGTTTGCTTGATGCTGCCTTATGCTACAGGTCAGCTCGGCTCTCTGTCACTTCTGCTCTTTGCTTCACTGTTTCTTCTCTTCTCTATCTTCGTCTTCTTCTTCTTGTTCTTCCTCGCTGTGTCCTTTCTATTCTCTATTCATGGATTTAAAGCTAGTCAATCTCATGGCTATTCGATTCCCCTTCTACCCCCATCAGATCGCCTGCTGATGTTTTCTTGGGATCCCCTGTCTCTCCGTTATGATCATCGGATCACAGGGAGTGGCCACCTGTCCTCCTACGAACTGTGCCAGCTCTTCCTCGTCGGTTCGGTTCTTCGATTACGTCAGGAAATGACTCATCTGCCACCTCCGCATCAAATTGGACCTCAAATTCTTACATATCGCAGCTTAATCTCCCGTCAATTCCATCTTCTCCATCGGGTGTGATCTCAGCTATTAGATCTAGAGCCCCCAGATCCAACGCCATTCGCTCATTTCGCGCGGTTGACTTGCTCAACTATTAGTGCACGATGAGCCGCAGTTTTCTCTCTCCTCGGCTTGCCATGCATCAGGCGCTGAGTGGAATCACTCCTTTTTAGCCAAATCTTCTTACCGCCCAGGGATGCCCATGATAAATACCACCATTTTTGGAGCACGGGTCTCGCCTTTAGCCTTTGGCCTTTCCCCATGGTTTTCTTGGCTCCCATGCGATCGAGCACTTGGGGCCTCTCCTTCTTGACTGGTTTTGCCCAGCGATGCACGAATAATGCTAATCACGCATCAAAAACTGCCTCCTTTTCGCGATCCGAGCTTCCCAGGGGCTAGTTTTTCCTCCTGCGCAGTATCCATGGGCCTCGGTCAGTGTGCTTTGACCAAGGTCGTCGTCGTTCCATGCTGGCTGCCAACTGCCACTATTCACAGGTTTTTCTGATCACTCCATGCTCATTGAATTCGAAGTTTTGTCCCGATATGATATAATCATGATACTTTGATTTTTCTTCATGGATCCAATTCGGATCAAAAAGGAACAAGAAACATAAAAATAAGAAGATACACACCAAGAACAAAACCTAGAGAAAGAAGAAATGAATTCGACCATATCTTGCAATGCGTTGGCTACAATTACCACTCCTCAAACTATCAAGATATAAGGACATATCAAGAAGAAAAAGGCAATAGTGTTGATTTGTTCGGGCAGTACCCATAATTTTATTCATTGTAAGATAGCGAAGGAATTGAATTTCTTCCTATATCCAGCACCAGAGTGTCAAGTGATGGTTGCAAATGGAGGAACCATAAATTTCTCTGCATAGTGCCATAATATAAAGATAACCATGGGAGACTATGTGTTGAATAGTCCAATGATTTCCATTCCAATGGGTGGTGTTGATGTTGTACTTGGAGTCCAATGGCTACAATCTTTGGGTATGGTAGCTTTTAATTTTCAAGAACTTTTCTTGAAAAAAAAATCAGAAGGAAATTAAGTTGAATTAAGGGGTATCGTAGAGAAACTAGGAAATATAGTAAACTCTAACAGCATGACAAAGCTTCTAAAGAAATAACAATGTGGCATAATTGCACAATTATGTTCACTAAAGGTTCCCACATCGAAATCATCTATTTTTCCAGATATCCAAAAAGTTTTCGACAATCATTCCAAGGTGTTTGTGACTCCCAAAGGCCTCCCACCTATTCGTGATCATGATAATGCTATTCATTTGATTCCAGGAAGTGTTCCTCCAAACATCAGGCCTTACAGATATCCCTATGCCCAAAAGAGTGAAATTTAACATAAGGTTGCAGAAATCCTAGAGGCTAGTATAATTCAACCTAGTCAAAGTTATTTCTCTGCTCCAGTAGTATTGATGCACAAGAAGGATGGATCACGGTGCATGTGTACGGACTATAGGGAGCTCAACAAGCTCACTATTAAAGATAAATTTCCCATTCCTGTCGTTGATGAATTATTGGATGAATTGCATGGAGCAATTTACTTCACCAAGTTGGACCTTCATTCATGATAACGTCAAATCCGAATAAAGACTAAAGACATTCTCAAAACAACATTCAGAACTCATGAGGGTCATTATGAATTTTTGTTCATGCCTTTTGGACTTACTAATACACCTTCTACATTTCAAGGTTTGATGAATTCCATTTTCAAACCCTTCCTTGGAAAATTTGTGTTAGTATTTTTTGATGATGTACTAATCTACAACAAGTCTTGGAAGGATCATGTTCAACATGTTGATATAGTGCTCAAACTATTGGAGGAGAAACAATTATAGGCAAAAAACTCCAAATGTTTCTTTGGAGTACAAGAGGTGGAATATTTGGGTCGTATTATATCTCATGAAGGTGTTAAGGTAGACTGAAGAAAAATTAAAGCCATTAAGGAATGGAAAATCTCCACATCCATAAAGCATCTGTGAGGATTTCTCGGGTTAACAGGGTATTATCACAGGTTTGTTAAGAATTGTGGGAGAATAGCAGCACCTATAAAAACAATACTGAAGAAAGATGCATTTTCTTAGACTCTAGAAGCAACAAAAGCCTTTAGACATATTAAAGAGGCAATGTGCCAAGCATTGGTCTTAGCTATGCCAGACTTCACAAAAACATTTATTGTGGAATGTGATGCCTCAGGAAATGGGATTGGTGTTGTTTTAATGCGAGAAGAAATACCCATTACTTTTGAAAGTTGTCCAATCAAAGGAAAGTATTTACACAAAGCTATTTATGAGAAGGAAATGTTGGAAATACTACATGTACTTAAGAAATGGCAACCTTACCCAATGGGAAGACACTTCAAGGTAAAAACAGATCATGATAGTATTAAATACTTTTTATAACAAATATTATCTTCAGAAGAGAAACAAAAATGGGTCGCAAAGATGTTGGGTTCTGACTTTGAAATCATCTACAGAAAAGGGAAGCAAAATGTTGTTGCAGATGCACTTTCAAGAATGGATGAGGATGTGGAAGCATTGCTTTGTGCCATTTCTATTATCCAATCAGATTGGATAAATGAAGCAAGGGATGAATGGAAGAATGAAGAAGAAGAGTGGGAACTCATTCAAAAGTTGTAGCAAGATCCCAGTACATCTGATACATTTAACTGGAAAAATGATTCGTTATAGTACAAAGATTTCTTACACATCTATAAGAATTCCCAACTCAAACAAAAGATTCTTCTGGAATTGCACACCTGTCCCTTAGGAGGGAATTCAAGATTTTTTAAAACTTACCATAGGGTTAATATGGATTTTTCTTGGGATGTCCTTAAATCTAATATTTAAAAGTTTGTAGTGGAATGTTTGGTTTTCCAACAAAATAAAGTTGAGACAATTAAGACCCTAGGTCTATAACAAACTTTATCCATTCCAAGTCGTCGTTGGGAGGAGGTTTCAATGGATTTTATCACAGGTTTACCCAAGTCTAAAGGAAAGAGTGTCATTATGGTGGTAGTTGATAGACTTACCAAGTATGAACACTTTTGTGCATTAGCTCATACATTTAACGCTGGTACAATTGCTACTGTATTTATGGAAATAATTCAAAAGATACATGGAAATCCACAGATTATTGTAAGCGACAGAGATCCTATTTTCACTGGCAATTTTTGGACGAAATTATTTTTTTGTCTTGATACTCAATTAACTCATAGCTCATCATATCATCCTCAATCTGATGGTAAAACCGAGATAGTGAACAAATTTTTGGAAGGATATCTTCATTGCTCTGTATTTGATAAACAAACACAATGGGTCAAATGGTTGCCTCTATCAGAATGGTGGTATAACACTTCCTTCCATACTGCAGCAAAAATGACCTCATTTATGGCACTTTATGGATATCATTCAACATCCATCACATCATATTTAAGAGAAAATTCTAAGGTTCAAGCAGTGGAAGATCACATCAAGCATCAACAAAAAGTTCTCCAACTCTTAAAGGATAACCTGCATTTAGCACATAATAGAATGAAACAACAAGCAGATCAGCACCGCAGCGAAAGAAGTATTGATGTAGGTGACTGGGTATTTCTATGACTACAACCATATAAACAAATGTCCCTCAATCAAGCTAAGAAGGATATTAAATTATCACCAAAGTATTATGGTCTGTATAAGGTGTTGTAAAAGATTGGTACTATTGAATACAAATTGGAACTTCCTGCATCTTCCTGAGTGCACCTAGTTTTCCATGTTTCATGCTTCAAGAAGGTCATAGGTGACAAGCTCCCAGTTCAAACAATATTGCCAAAGCTTGACGAGGAAGGAAAAATCATGTTGGAACCTGAAGTAGTCACTGAAACAAGAACTCAACAGCTACGAAATCGACCAATTTCATAGTATCTCATCAAGTCGAACAACTTACCTGCTGAAGATTCCACATGGAAGGATAAGACTTTTATACAGAGGCATTCGGAACTACTCAAGCATCGAGGAAAACAGTTTTTTGAAGGAGAGGGGCATGTTATGTCCCTATAATACTAGTGTTTTCCCTTATTATTATTGTCATTGTAACCCCTTATTGTTATTGTTGTGCCCATGTTGTCCACATATTGTTATTATTGTGTCCCATAGAAGCCCAATATTGTTATTGTTGTGCCCTTACATTATTATTGTTATGTCAGCTTGACTATATTATGACCCCTTAGACTCCTATATATAGAAATGAGGTCTTATCATTTGTATCATCCAAGAATTTTTCATTTGTGTAATGTAAATGAGGTTTCCCCCTCGAAGAGGCTGATTTTGAAGTCGTTGCCCTACTTTTGCTTTTATTTTGTGAACTGGTTGCATAGAAATTGGTATCAGAGCTTTCTAGTTTATTACTAGGTGTTTCCATTTTATTTATTTGGGGCATCAATTAATGATAATTATTCTTCACTATGTCATTTGAATTCCTTCAAAATAATTTTTCAAACCAAGCTTATGCAAAATTTTAAAAAGACTACACACCCTTTTTGGCTTTATAGGAGTTCGATATTGAATTGGTTGTATCTTTGTAATTGAAGATCTCTAAGGTCTAAAATTACGTCATGTGTTATCCCTATGCATCCTCATTCCAATCCAACAATTCTGATCAATATTGGATTCTCCAAGAAAGAGTTATTCCAAATCGCCCACGATGACCTAATTATATACTAGTTCAGTAGAGCGAACTTGTACGAAGTTCCATGTGTCATTGTTTCGACCTTCGAGCCTAAACCTGATACACATAAAACTAAAGTCCATCCTCTTTCTGTACCTTTTTACGAAATTCCAGTCTGATTCTCAGAGACAAAATTATCACGCTTTTCCCTAGGTCACCTATTTGAGATATAATTTTGAAGCCTAAAACAACCTTAACTTCCTTGGATCATATATATGGAATTATAGAGAGACAAGATCTAAAATTCATAGCCATGGTTCATCACGATTTCAGCTCAAATTTGTTTTAATTTTAGCTTCTGAAACATAATAAAAAATTTATAGCGAAAATTCCACGATGACCTGTTTGAAGCAACAAAACCCTAGAATCCAAAGCTCTGATACCAATTGTTATGGAACCAGCTCACAAAATAGAAGGAAAGATAGAGAAACGACTTCAAAATCAGCCTATTCGAGAGGATAACCTCCTTTACGTTACACAAATTAACAATTCTTGGATGCTACAAATGACAACACCTCCTTTTTATATATAGGAGTCTAACGGGTCACAATATAGTCAAGCCGACATAGCAATAATAATGTAAGGGCACAACAATAACAATTGTGGGCTTCTATGTGGCACAATAATAAAAATATGGGGACAACATGGCCACAAAATGGGCACAAACATAAAAATAAGGGGCTATAATGACAATAATAATAAAGGAATACACTAGTATTATAGGGGCCTAACAAGTTTTGGTATCCATGGTACATCCATGTGTGGTTTTGGTTCTCTTGCTATTATTGGCATGGGTTTTACCAAGTTTGGCGATGGTTTTCAACCTTTCCTTGACGTTTTTGGATAGCCATGGTGTGATGGGGTTTTCTTACATGGTTGATCTGGATTGTTAGATGGTTTTGAACTAGAGTGTGGTGGTCTCGGAGAAAACACAAGGGCTACGAATCCCTAGACCAGTAAAGATGGGATTGTGATAAAGAATTATTATGTATGCTCTCGTTGCATCTAGGAATACTTTACTGATGAATGGAGGGATATATGGTAAATACTAGAGGGTGGAGATGGAAAACTCATCATAATTTAGCTGGAGATATTCAGAGGCATTCATGCTTGTATAGGCCTAGTGATCCGTGGACCGATGTGTGGTGGGATTGCAGTAAAGCCTAGTAGTGTACGTTTCTTGTTTAGGCCTAGGAATCCCTTGGCGTGAGTGCAGTAAAGCTTGGTTGCATAGATGAGGGTTTCAAGCCTAGGAATACTTTTGTGGAATATATGGTAAATCCTGAGGAAGCCCTGTATGGTTTTGTTATGAGATCCACATTCATGCTTAGAATATGGCACGAGGGTGATTAGCTGAAAGAAGGATCTGGTTTAGCCTAATCTATGGTCAGGTGGTACGTGGAAGTCCCTGACTTGGTTGGATTGTGCTTATGTTAATAAGATTTCTTTTCCTCTAGTGTTCTATGTGTAAATGTATTGGCTCTTGCTCTATTATTGTTATTATGTTGGTTGTATGATGGTTATAAGCATGGTTTTTTGGAAATACTTAGTAATGGATCTTATCATGTTTTGATTAATAAATGAATAAATAATGAATGTATGACCTAATAGATGACAATGAAGCTATTTTAAGAAGGCATCAATCCTTCATGACGAATATCAGATAAGTATGAGACCCCTATGTTCAAATTTGTTGTTACGACCTGTAGATTAATTATTTATGATGTGTTCGACAAAATCCATGTCATGGATACTAGGGGCTAGGTCAAGTCCTTGTTCAAGTTGTGTGTTAGTAGTCTTGGTTTAGATATTATTTATCATTTTTGGAAATTTCACGATGTTTTGGGTAGAGGCCTGAGTACCAACCTTGAAAAAGTGGCTCATAATATGGGGTCATTGGCATAGAAATTCCTGAAAAGGATTGTTGTCACATGGTTGGCATGTCATGGGAGTGACTGGAGGCTTTCACTCACTTGGAGGCCTTGTCATGGAAGTGACCAGGGCTTTGGTTCATTGAAAATCTAAGTTGACTCAGGGATTGGGTACCTGGAGTGTTTGGTTGTCTCTTGGGGGTCTAGTAGCAGCAGAGGGAGGTATGTAAAGTGTCAGTTCATCGGTTCCACTTCCTTAATGTGATATAGGAGATAGAATCATATCACAATAACTCTTTGTCACATGTTTGTTTGTCACTTTAATTGCTTATTAATTTAAACAACCAAGTGCTACATGAATTGTTAACCCAAGGAAGTCTGTTTATTTCAAAGGCAATCACACACTGTATATGCTCAATCGCAAAAGCAATGAAAAGTTGTAGTAACAATTACACTAATCACACCTTGCTTTAACAAACTGAATTTCTACTCTGAGTTACAGCAGGAACAATCTCTCTATCGTAGGCAATTATCAAAAGAATCCTAGATTACATTAAAAAGAACAATCTAGGAAAAGAAATAAATTTGAAGAGGAAAAGACTAATTGTGCTATAACAGAGAACAGGACCCTATTCCCCAAGCAAGAACCTTCAGCACCTATTTCTAATTACCATGCTTCACAAACTCACTCTGTAAACCAGATTACCAATTAAAATAATCATTGATTACCTATGAATGAATTTATGAAAATAATGCAATAATTAAATAGAAACAGAGTTTCAGCAGTAAATACAGAATTCCAATAATGCATAAGTAATTTCAGCAAACAGAGTTTAACAAGGCATGAATGGAAAAAAATAACACTTAACACACTACAGAAATTAATGGGTGAATCTTGTGAGGAAGGTGGGCCCTTTCCTTCTCACAAGATTCCCCAGAAAAAGGAACTAAGAAGGAGTGCTCAGAACAATATTTTATTCATCTGTCAATGTATCATATTACAAAAAGATTCAAGTTCCTTTACTTTCAGCTAGACCTTCTCGTAGTCTATCTACCCCCTCTAATGCTGATGTTTCCTCTATTTAAATATGAGACATCTATTATACATTTAAATACATTATAAATCCTATTCTTAACGCGATGTGCTAAAATAGGATAATTGGTTATTCCATTAACAAAATGTTGTTACAATGGTTGTGACAACACTGATTTTGGAATGTAGTTGTTGCGGCCAGTGTAACATATCCTTTGATGATATCTTCTTGTTGCTACCGAATCTGGAATGCAAATCACGGTTGTTTCAGCAACGAGATTTGCGCACTGTTCTAACTATTTCAGCAACATAGACCGCAATGATAAATTTGCAGTCTTCAGACTGTTTCAGCAACTATATATTTCCCATCAGTGGTTAATTATGAAAGTAATGTAAAATTATATGTAAAACAAATTAAACATATAGTAACAAGAAGAAATGTTATATACCTTTGGAAAATGGATTAAAGTAATAGCATAGACTTTAAATATGGATTGAAAAAGGGTGGAATGATAGCAAAATATATGAGCAAAAAGGTACAATGTAGGGTCCTAACATCCCCCCAACTGAAAGGGTTGCATGTCCTCATGCAACTTCACTCTGAATCCGAGTCTGAGTACTGGCTCTTAGAGTGAAAATTACTTAAGCAGTAACTATAGAAGGTACTGTCAGTTAGATCTCTGAACCCTTGCACCTTTTGCAGCCTCTGCCATGCTGCTGCCTCTTCCTTTTTAGTCAACTTGTAATGAGCCTTGTATTCTTGTGCTGGCATCCATAGAAGAGGAAAATGAAAATGATACCCTATCCAATTTTCAACACATTGTTGAACACATCTGATATAATTGGGTACCCTTGAGATTGCTGCTTCAACATTAGGAGGACTGAAGGGGTTATACTCCTGCCTTTCCTTAGAGGACTGTTGCCAGAATAAGTTGTTTGCTTTTAAGGCAGCAGCTTCCCTGGTTTTAACAAAGTGTTGGTAGTCTTGTAGCACTGCTGCTTGTAGTTGCCTGGTGTGTTCAACCATCCCTGGTCTTTTCAAAAATTGATGATACTCTGCAACAAAAATGGAAGGATTTTGTGGCTCGGATCGAATCCACAGGAGATGGTTGTCTTCATTATGCCTTGCTGAAAGAAAGGCAGTCTGCCATGTGATCTGATTAGCAAGGAAGGAGGCAAATGCCCTGATCTGAACATCACCAACCAAAGGGTTAAGATTGAGCTTCCTATTTTCAGGGATAGCTTCATTGTGGAGATACAACTCACAGAGTAAATGTTGATCACTGGTGGATGCTTCTGTGAAAGTTTTCACAAACTGTTCTGGTCCCAATACTTCATGAGGTCTCCCATCTTTAATTTCCTTTATTTGAAAGAACACTAAGTGTTCTATAAGAAAAAGAGAATAATTGGAAGATGGTTTCTTGGCAGCTAATAATTTCTGAACCAAATCAAACATAAGGAGCAGTTTACTTTTTAGCTCTTTATTCTCTTTCTTCTGTGCACGAGAATGTTGGAGTACTTGCTCCAAGGCTTCCCAGTTTGAATATATATGATTTTTCTAGAGTAATTTATGCTCCTGCAAGATCTTATCTTGCGAAATAACATATTCTTTCTTCCACTTGTCCATTATTTGGTGCTTATCCCGAGATTCAGTTTGTTTTTCAGTACTGCAAGTGGTAGGCTGAGGTATAGTCTGAGTAGAAATAGTTACAGTAGGCTAAGGTACAGTCTGAGTAGAAATAGTTACAGTAGGCTGAGGTACAGTCTGAGTAGAAATAAAAACAGGATCTTCAGCTTTAACAGTTACAGTAGGCCGAGGTACTTGTGGTTTAGCTTCTTTTTCAAAAATTTTTGAAGGCCCTACTGGTTCTTGTGTGACAGTAGGGTGTTCCTCTTTGATTGCAGAAGACGTGGATGCAGGGGAGGCTCCAGGCAGTGGGATTTCAACTATTTTATACCCTGCTTGATGATAAATGTTACCGCATTGGCTGCACATATATTCCTTATACTGATCTTTCTCTGTATTTTTCTCGGCTGTGGATGTTGCATGGGCTAAAGTGTACAAATTAAGCTCTTTGTCATAGGCTTCCCTTGCCATTACTAATTCCTGCTTATAAGCTTCGAGTTCTGATTTTAGAAACTCGTTTTCTTGTAAAAGGGAAGCCAGGGTGACTGGGCTTTGTGTAACAGTCACAGTCTCAGTAGCTGGTTCTTGTGTGGCAGCTACTGAATGAGTAGTTGGTTCTTGTGTAATAGCTACATGATGTGCAGCATCCTGGGCATCCAAATTTTGTATATCAGCAGCTGGTTCTTGTGTGGCAGCTACTGAATGAGTAGCTGGTTCTTGTGTAACAACTACGTGATGTGCAACATCTTGGGCATCTAGATTTTGTATATCAGTAGCTGGTTCTTGTGTTACAACTGTAGCTGGTTCTTGTGTGGCAACTATAGCTGGTTCTTGTGTGTCAGCTACTAAATGAGTAGCTGGTTCTTCTGTGGTAGCTACTTGATCTGAAAGAAATGATGTCGTAAAATCCTAGGCATCTGGTTCTTGTGTTTCATTGCCCAAGGGTGAGACAGGTAAAGATTCTGGGACTTGCGATTGTGGTGGGCTATGCGGTTTTAGACGAATAAGTTTGGAATTCAGGATAGTGGCAACAGTTGCTGCTTCAGTTGACGCACTCATTCGTCTTCTGGGTAAAAAGGCAGGGAGAGTAGTAATTTTCCTTTTATGAGTGGATTTTTTCTGAGGGGGAGTGCTATTAGAAGCTACTTTGGTTGAGACCTTGGTTTGTTTTCTTGATAGGAATTAGTTTGCCTTTTTCTTTTTAGCATAGAGATGGGAAGGTTATCTTCAGAATGATCACTAGGGATATGAACAGTAGGATTAGATGATTCTGCTAAATTGCGGGATGGAGTTGATATGGTGGGAGGGTTAACTGGATCAATTGATTCTGCTGGTGGGATTTCTGGAGGGTCGGAGGTGTTCTCCGGTTGCTGCTCGTGGGGATTTTCAAGAATTTCTTGAGGATTTTCTGCAACTTGCTGAGGTATTTCAGCAGCTTCTTGAGGAATTTCGGTAGCTTGCTTAGGGTCTAAGGGTGGATTGTTTAGAGGTGGGTTTTGTTGAGCAAAACCCCTCTGAATCAGTAGCTAAACAAGATGGTGATGGGTGAGGGAAAGGAGTGGGAATTTTCCCTATTTGCAGTAATGTGACATATTTCTTAGACACCCAAGTAAATAATAAGGGATATTTAATAGTCAACCATGTCTCAAATGATTTAATAAGACAAAATCATGCTGATAGACTACCTGGTAGTGACCTTCATAGGTAAGGTAATGCTTAACGAATTCAGCAACCTTTGGCCATGAAGGCAGTAATGAGTGAAGTCGAACACCCCAGCCTTTAGGCTCGACTTGTTCTCCTAGCAGAAGAAAATCTTGTTGTGCATTCAGAATAATATGCTTGTGACTAAACCATCGAGTGCCAGTGACCGACAGACCTGAAACCTGTGCTATGTCACCCTCTGAGACCGGAATTCGAACTCCCTGGACAGTAGAATGATCTTCCTATAGATTTCGTGCAAATTCAAGGACCTGTTGTGGATCAAATCCTTGAAGCCTTTGAAAATATCCTATCCAGCATGCCTGCTGAAAAATATGATATGCCTCTGGATGTAATTCAAGTAGAGCTATCGAGTCGGGCTCATGTCGAATAGCAAGTCCTCCCATGGTTAACCAACTTTGGTAAATGCACACTCAAAAACCAAGTTACCACACTTTGAACAGAGTAAATTTTGCGAATGAGAACATGGAGTAACAACGAAGAGGCAAGGTGATAAGACAGGATAGTGGGTAAGAAAAATGACGGTAATTGGCTTGCTGTGAAATGATGGCGTATAATTTCGGTATTCCCCCCAACTACGACTGAAATAATGGCTTTAAATGTACGGGGATTGTGGTAATGATGAACGTAATCTTCTCATTTAACCATAGTTTAATTGTACTTACACATAATATTTACATACCTCATGTTTACCTTTAATTTATATTTCGAAAAATATAGTGCTCGTTCATAATAGATCAACAATAGTCATGGAAGAAGATTTTGAAACATGAGGGAGATTATATTAGAGGTCTATATAATCATAGGAGAAGGCAGTGAAAGGACAAAATTAGCATAAAAATAATGGAAGAAAGTGATTTTCATGACGGAAAGTGCTATATGGTGATGTCTTTGAAAAGAAATGGTATTTCAGCAATGGGAAAATGGGTAAAGGGTGGTGTTTCAACAACGGGAAAGATAGGGAAAATGTTGTTGAAGAATATTGTTCTAGGAATGGGAAAAATAGGAAAATGTTGCTGAAGATTGTTGTTTCAGCAATGGGAAAAATAGGGAAAATGTTGCTGAAGAGTGTTTTTTCAACAATGGGAAAAATAGGGAAAAATGTTGTTGAAGAGTGATGGGAAAATGGGGAAAAGAATTGAGGGGAATTAATGATGGAAATGTTACTGGAGGATGGGGAAATAAACTATGGATGGATTAAAATGAGATGAACAATGCTTCACAAGATGAAGCTTGGATTTGCTTGTAGTAGGATTGTCCTTTCCAATAAGCCTTTCCTAGAATCTGCAAAATAATCAATTGTAACATGCCAGCCCTTGACAGGGATTATTAGTTAAGAAATCTAATCTAATGCTAAAAATACAATGCAGAAATTAAATGCAATGAGGGGCAGAAGGCTCCCCCAAAAAGAGATAATGTGAATCTGCCATGCAAGTGGCCTTAAAATCCTCTTTGGAAATGGGTCACTGGTACAGACGGAGCCGATGACCATTTACTAATAACAGTGTTCTAGAGTCATCAATTGTTAGGAGCCTTACTATTCCATTGGGAAAAATAGTATCTATTTTGTAAGGTCCCAGCCATCTTGTACGTAGTTTCCCTTGAAAATTTTCAAACCGAGAATCATACAATAAAGCCCAATTACCTTTTTGGAACTGCTTATGCTTGATGATTTTATCATGCCACTTTGTTCTTTGTTGTTGGATCATAGTTGTTTGATGAATGGCATCTAACCTCTTTTCATCCAATTCCTGAAGCTGCTGCAACCTAGCTATCTGTGCATCAGTGAAATCAAGGTTAACAGCTAAAGCAGTTCTTAAGGTTTTAATTTCAAATTCCACAGGAAAAACAACACTTTTACCGTAAACCAATTCATAGGGAGAAAATCCTGTAGTATTTCTCCACGTAGTCCTATAAGCCCATAGTGCTTCAGGGAGCCTTTGAAACCAATCCTTCCTGTTCTCCTTCACTGTCTTTGTTAGAATGGCTTCTATAACTTTGTTTGTACTCTCCACCTGTCCATTGGCTTGGGGGTGGTATGGTGTAGTCATTCTATGATGAATATGATATTTTTGAAGGGTGGTTTTAAAACCATGAGAATTAAAAGGAGTTCCTCCATCTGTAGCTAGCTCTCTAGGCACTCCAAATCTAACAAATATCTCTTCAAATAGGAAATCTAAAACAACTTCTTCATTAGCTCTAAGGAGTGCTTTAGCCTCCACCCATTTATTCATATAATCTGTGCAAACCAATATGTAAAATCTTTGATTGGATGGGGGATTAATGGGCCCTACAAAGTCTAAGGCCCATATTTCAAATGGTTCAAGTATTACCTGGGGATTCAATGGCATTGCATCTCTATGATTAGGTTGACCCATTCTTTGATAGCTATCATAGGCCCGAACATATTTCTTTGCATCCTTGAAGAGTGAGGGCCAATAATAACCCATCTTGAGAATTTTATGTGCCGTTCTCTTATCAACAAAATGCCCTCCACAAGGGCCATCATGACAAGCTTTTAGTATATCATAAACCTCATCTTCTCTAATGGATCTTCAGATTTCATGATCAAGTCCTATGTACAGAAGATGCCCATTTATCCAGCTATACCGAGCACTTTGTTGAATGATCTTTCTTTTTTCTCGATGTGATAGGTGTGATGGTAACTTCCCTGCAACCAGATAATTGGTAATGTCTGCATACCAAGGTGAGTGAGCATATACTGCAAATAAGTATTCATCAGGAAAGGAATCATCTACTGGAGTATTATCATCAGCTTTTAACCGAGAAAGGAAATCAGCAACTACATTTTCTTTACCTGGTCGATCTACAATTGTAATATCAAACTCTTGTAATAACAATAACCACCTAGTGACTCGAGCATTTGTGATAGATTTGTTCATTAAATACTTAATAGCCGAGTGGTCAGTATGGACAAAAGTAGAGTAACCAGTAATGTAATGTCGAAATTTATTAATGGCATAAATGACTGCTAAAAATTCCTTTTCAGTAACTGTGTAATTAAGCTCAGCAGGAGTCATATTCTTACTAATGAAGTAGATAGCATAAGGAAGATGGTTTTCCTCTTGTCCCAAGACAACTCCAATTGTAGTATCCGAAGCATCAGAGGATATATGGAAGGGAAGTGCCCAATCAGGTCCCCTTAAAATAGGAGTTGTAGATAACTGATGCTTGAGTTCAACAAATGCTTTCTGGCAAAGATCAGTCCACTTGAATTCAACATTTTTCATAAGTAACACAAACAAAGGAGAAGCTATTTTGGAAATTTTTTTGATAAATCTTCTGTAGTATCCTGCATGTCCTAAAAAACTTCTCACATCAGTTTGTGTTCTAGGAATAGGAAGGTTCTGAATTACCTGTATTTTGGATGGATCTACCTAAATTCCTTGAAATGAAATAAAGTGTCCAAGTACAATTCCTTCATTCATCATCATATGACATTTTTCAGTACTTAAGGAAAGGTGAGCTTGTACACAACGTTTAAGTACTTTCTCAAGGTTTTGTAATGCATCCTCAAAAGACACACCATAAGGGGTAAAGTCATCCATAAATATCTCCATAGAGTCATTAAGCATATCAAAGAAGATTCCTATAACTGCTCTTTGAAAGGTTGCTGGTGCATTACATAGTCCAAATGGGAGAACTATATAGGCAAAAGTTCCCCAGGGACTAGTAAAAGTGGTCTTATCTTGGTCTTGGGGTGCAATTTTGATTTGATTATACCCACTAAAACCATCTAAAAAGGAGAATAACTTCTTCCCTGACAAACTATCTAACACCTGATCAATGAATGGCAAGGGAAAGTGATCCTTTTGAGTGGCTTTATTTAAGGCTCTATAATCTACACACACTCTCCATTTCCCATTTTTCTTAGGGACTATTACCAATGGAGAAACCCATTCACTGTCAGATATGGGATATATAAACCCTGCATTAAGCAATTTTTGAAATTCCTATTTAACAATTTCCCTTAAATTAGGATTCATTCACCGCTGGGATTGACAAATTGGTTGGAAACCCTCCTTGATATAGATGCGATGAGTACATAATTCATGAGAGATTCCCTTCATATCTGTATAGTCCCATGCAAATGCTTCCTTATTTTCGAGAAGTAACTTCATTAGCTGCTGTGTTTCAGCATCTGTCAAGTTGGGGTTTATGTTCAATGTCTTTCCAGGTTCAATTTCTATTGTTATGCTTTTAGAGGAGATGGTAGTTGATGTTTGAGGTAGATCTTTAGATTTAAGCTTTTCCTGGGTATCAGATTTCAAAATTGTAGCCAACTGATTATGTGTTTCAGAAGTCACCAAGGAGGGTTCACAAATAAAATTATTAATTACTTCATCCTCAGTGGTATCTTTAAGGCTTAGAGCTTGTCCGATAGTCAAAATAGGTTGAGTAGCATTATCATCATAGTCCAACCATACAAAATTATCATTATTAATCATAGGTGTGGCGTGAGGGTAGAGAGTAAGCTGCTTGGTTTCATATCCATTAGAAATTTTCATTGAATCAGATCTACAATTGATAAAGGAATCGGCTGTGGCCAACCAGGGCCTTCCGAGAATTATAGGATGTCCCCCCAACTTTGTTTTAGTCTATAATACCAGAAAGTCAGTTGGGTAATTCTAGGATTCAACTGAGATGATTAGGTCTTCAATGACTCCTTCTGGTTTGATTGAGAATGGTCAGCTAACTCTGGAATGGTTGGTGCCTCTCTGATTACATTCTTTAGCTGTAACAGTTGTGAGGTTTCAAGAGTCATAATATTTATAGCAGCACCTAAATCTACCAGAACTCGCAGAATGATTGTTTTTCCAATTTGTACTGTAACAGTAGGATGGCCGGGATCACCATATTTAATAGGAGGGGCTTTACTGGTCATTAAGGCAGATAGATCACACATAACATGAACTGTAAGGGGATCTTTAACTTTCCTACCAGATTTCTTAATACAAATATCTCTCATATTTCTGCCATAAATTGGTACTCTCTTAGTGCTTGTAAAAGTGGAATTTTAACATAAAGATTTTGTAATTCCCCTAAAAGATTGAAAGCAGGTGGGTCAAGCGTTTTAGTCAAAGCCAAACGCTCAGGGAATGGTGGTTTTGCTATTTCAGCACCCTTATTAGAGGATGGTTGTACCTCATTACATGAATCATTTTTCTCTGTCTCTTCTTTATCAAAATCAGAAGAGGTAACAACATCAATAATGGGTTCGACTATTTTCCTAGATCATAAATGAATATCATTACACTGCATAGGGAAAACAGGAAGTATAGGTTGGTTCTAAATATCAATAAATTGCACAGCTTTATTATTGGGGTTAGGGTTTGGTTGTACAGGTAGTTGGGGTCTCATCATTTGATTATTTGGTGGAGCACTTGATGGTAGAGGGAGTGATTGCTGAAACTGAGGAAATTGATTTGGAAACAGGAGTTGTTGACCCCTCCAGTTTGGATTCCATTGGTTAAAGTAAGATTGTTGTTGTGGAGGCCAAGGAGTCCACATTGCTGGGTCTACAAAGGGAGGGTTTGTTTGTTGCATGGGTGGGTAATTCATTTGATTGAAGGGCAGGTATTGCATCTGGTTAAAGGGAGGGTAATTTTCTTGATTAAAAGAAGGATAATTGTTCCAACGATTAGAAGACGTAAATGGCATATTAGAGTTCATACCTTGTCCTCGTGGTTGCCATTGCCTTCTCTGTGTCAACAGATAGACTGCTTCAGCTTCTTCTTCGGTTGGTTGCAATGCTGCTTTTATTCTTGGTAAAGAAGGGCATTGTTGTGTTTCATGATCCTTCTAACAAAGGGTGGAAATTGATGGGCATTCCCTTAGTGGGTGTTTATCTCTGCATTTGGGACAAAAGAGAGCTAAAGCAACTTCTGCTTCTGCTTGTTTCTTCTTAACCTGCAAGGTGTCAATCTGTGAAGCAAAAGAACTTAACATTTCAGTTTTAAATTCTTGAAGTGAATTACCTATTTCAGCTCTTGTTTCTCCCCCGCTGGCTAATTTTTGAACTCTTGAATATGTATTATCCCTACTGTTTGATCTATTCCTTGCAGCTCCTCTTGAACATCTTTTACAGAGGTTAACAATTTCATCATATGATTCTTTAGATATGTCCCCTTTACTAAGCATATTCAGGATGTCTAGACAATCATCCCTCACCCCTTTCAATAATATTGTTTTAAGAATATCTTTAATTACATCGGGATGATTGGATCTCTACAGATTATATTGTAGCCTTTCCACAAAGTCCTCCAGATTTTTGTCCTCCTTTTGTACCATCTTAAATAGTTCCTCTCTTTTTTCTCTCATCCAATAGTAGTCTTGATATTTGAGCAGAAACTTCTGTTTCATCTATTCCCATGTTGTGATTACATGGCCTCCCAGACTCATGAACCATCTTAGTGCATTTCCTTTTAGAGTTGCTGGAAATAGCTTCAGTTTTTGAGCATTAGTAATGTAATCATAGCTTCTGCATAATATATCAAACTCAAAAAGAAACTCATCAGGATCTTCAGAAGATAAACCATGGAAGTTAGGTAAGGCCGAAAGTGGGATATTCTTCATGGGAGTTGCTCCTCTGGGAAGATCACCAATAGGAAATCCCAAGGTAGAGAGAGAATTCTCATCTTTTCCTTCTCCTACCTATCCTCCACCAAAAAATCCTTCATTGTTCCCTTCCATTGGTTGTTCTCCTATTGCACTTGCTCTGTCTTCAATGTTTTATGTTGGCTCCTTAATGTCTTCGACTAGTTCCTCAATGTCTTCTACTAGTTCCTCAATGTCTTCTACTAGCTCCTCAACTATTTGAGGGCCCACTACTTCCTCCGTTTCGTAGTTTATTTGAAGGGAGTGCTGAGACTTTGAATTTCGAGAGCTTAGCCTCTGAGAAGTTTCAGCTTTTGATATAATCTCGTCAATAAAGGTCTTTCTTCCTCCTCTTCCTTTGCCCTTGCCACCTGTAAGGTTAGTTTTCTTGCATCCTCTCATGCATTCTACACATCTGAAAGAAAAACATTAATTCCTTTGAAATCTACAATTGCCTTCCCCAGCAATGGCACCAAATGTTTGGTCACTTTAATTGCTTATTAATTTAAACAACCAAGTGCTACATGAATTGCCAACCTAAGGAAGTCTGTTTGCTTCAAAGGCAATCACACACTGTATATGCTCAATCCCAAAAGCAATGAAAAGTTGTAGTAACAATTACACTAATCACACCTTGCTTTAACAAACTGAAGTTCTACTCTGAGTTACAGCAGGAACAATCTCTCTATTGCAGACAATTATCAAAAGAATCCTGGATTACGTTAAAAAGAACAATCTAGGAAAAGAAATCAATCTGCAGAGGAAAAGACTAATTGTGCTATAACAGAGAACATGACCCTATTCCCCAAGCAAGAATCTTCAGCACCTGTTTCTGATTACCATGCTTCACAAACTCACTCTGTAAACTAGATTACCAATTAAAATAATCACTGATTACCTATGAATGAATTTATGAAAACAATGCAATAATTAAATAGAAACAGAGTTTCAGTAGTAAATACAGAATTCCAATAACGCATAAGTAATTTCAGCAAATAGAGTTTAACAAGGCATGAATGGAAAAGAATAACACTTAACACACTACATAAATTAATGGGTGAATCTTGTGAGGAAGGTGGGCCCTTTCCTTCTCACAAGATTCCCTAGAAAAAGGAACTAAGGAGTGCTCAAAACAATATTTTATTCATCTGTCAATGTATCATATTACAAAAAGATTCAAGTTCCTTTACTTTCAGCTAGACCTTCCCGTAGTCTGTCTACCCCCTCTAATGCTGATGTCTCCTCTATTTAAAGAGGAGACATCTATTATACATTTAATTACATTATAAATCCTATTCTTAACCCGATATGCTAAAATAGGATAATTGGTTCTTCCATTAGCAAAATGTTGTTACAATGGTTGTGACAACGCCGATTTTGGAATGTAGTTGTTGTGGCCAGTGTAACAACTCCTTCGATGATCTCTTCTTGTTGTTGCCGAATCTGGAATGCAAATCACGGGCTGTTTCAGCAACGAGATTTGTGCACTGTTCTAAATGTTTCAGCAATGTAGACCGCAATGATAAATCTACAGACTTCAGACTGTTTCAACAACTATATATTTCCGATCAATGGTTAATTGTGAAAGTAATGTAAAATTATATGTAAAACAAATTAAACATATAGTAACGAGAAGAAATATTATATACCTTTGGAAAATGGATTAAATTAATAGCATAGACTTTAAATATGGATTGAAAAAGGGTGGAATGATAGCAAAATATATGAGAAAAAAGGTACAATGTAGGGTCCTAACAATGTTTACCCTAGCAAGTTGGTAACTTGGGTAAATGTGGGAGGAGGGTGTTACAAAGTGGTATCAAGGCGAGTTTCGTTCTCTTTGGGTGATGTTTAGCTTTTGTTCTCTTTTGGGTGATATCTAATACCACAGAGTGGTATAAGATCATGGTTCACACCTTGGCCTCAATGGGTGAAATGTGTTTGCCATGCATACATGTCGGTTGCATATGTGTTTGTTATGCTTGTGGTCTATGTTCTTGTTGTGTATGCATGGTGCTCATCATTGTTATAGTTGCATTGTAATGATGAAGTTGATGGTGTTTTGTTGGAATGTGGTAGTCATGGGTGCATGTCAATGTTTATATGTTGTTATGCATGCATTGTCATGGTTATGGTTGTCGTGCATGGGGTCATGGTATGAAGTTGGTATGGTCATGGATGGTAACTAGATTATGGTTAAGATGATGTCTATATACTAATATGATTATGATTGTACATGTATTGTGATAATTTGGTTGATCTTGCAAATGAGACATCCTCCCTTGAACTATACTGATGTATGTTGGTTATGTTTTTGTTTTGTTTTATCTGACATATTATGTTTGCAGGAAGAAGATCAGAGATGACTAGCAACATGGTACACTACAATTCATGAGATTCTGCCTATATATCAGATGAGAAACTTGGTTATGGAAAATATCTTGATGTAGCACAAACATTAGGAATTTTGAAGGTAGAAATAAGAACAAAGAAGATAATGAAAGAATCATTTAGTCACAGGAGAAATAAGTAGAGGTTAAGGAATTTATCCTTAAGAGTTTTTCAGATCTACAGAGACAAGGACCACTTAGGATCATCCATGGGTAGGAGGATAGGACTAATGGGGCATATGGCAATAGATCTCATTGTGGGCATAGGTCAAATACATATGACATGATCATAGGTGGAAGGTTCTTGGATACACTGGATAGGAGAGGTGATGGACACGGGTTCTATTCTAGTTTTGTTTATGACAAGTATCATGATCATCATCATTATCATCCTTACAAGAGGAATGACAAGGGATATTTTACAGATGATTTCAAGAAATCTAAGCCACATATATTTTATGGGGATTTGAATAATTCAGAAGATGGAGAGGCATAGTTACTTTGGATGAAAAATTTCTTTAAGTTGCATGATTACACAGAGAATATGAAGGCCAAAATAGTTATCTTCAACCTCAAAGGGAAAGAAGACATCTAGTTGGAAGATGTGAAGTGTGTCATAGACATCAGGACAAAGGAGTTGAGTTTGCATTAATTTTAATAGAACTTTCAGGAAGAAATATTTGTGAGAGAGGTACTAAGATAGTAAGGTCAAGGAGTTCTATGAGCTAAAGATGGGATCGATGATAGATGAGGAGTATATGACTAAGGTCTTGGAGTTATTGAGGTATGTATTGTATCTTAAGGATGAGAAGGCCATTTTCAAAGATTTTTTAGTGGATTTCCATTAGCATTTAAAGATCGGATTGAGTATGATGAGTCTTGGTCAATTGAAGAATGCATTGGGAAATTGAAGCACTGTTATGAAAAATCAAAGCATAAAATGGAATCTCAGCAAGTTTGGAAAGGGAAATACAAATCTAAAGGTAAATCGTAGCTGAAAAGAGCAAGACCCCAAGATGTAGGTGATAAATAAAATGTTGGGCCTTACATGAAGTTTAATGGATGCCAGGTTGGAGAACAACAAAATAGAGGTGATGGTAGGGGAGAATTGCAGTGTTGGAAATGTGGTGAGGAGCATCTTAAGAGGGATTGTCTACAGAATCAGGGTGGTAGGCCTTGGATTTACATTGCACAAGAAGTGCAGACAGTTAGGGATGTTGGGCAGACCATTCCATGGATCTATGCAGCATTAGATAATAGACAGACAGATCATGAGGAATTTATTATCAAGATGGATGGTAAGATTTGCGATCAATTTGTTTCTATTTTGATTGAACCTGGATCTAATTATAGTTATTTTAATCCTGATCTGATGGATAAGTGTGCTTTGAATAAAAATTTGCATGCAGATTCTTGGTTAGTATAGTTGGCTACAAGTACAAACAAGAGAGTTCATCATTGGGTAAAAGATTGTGCATTTGACTTGAATTGTATGACTACATTAGCACATTTGAATAAACTTCCATTGGGATCATATAGTATGCTTCTGGGTATGGACTGGTTGTATCTTCATAGGACCAAAGTGGATTATTATGACAAGGCCATTGAATTCTTGAATGATAATGGGGAACAGAGAATATTGCAGGGTAAGAAGAAGGCTACATCGATTAGAATGGTGAAAACTATGAATGCAAAGTGTAGTCATAGGAAAGGGTGTGTGTTATTCGTAGTGCATATCTCTAGTGATAAAGGTAAGGATGTTGAGGATGCAGAGGCATTGAGCAGGTACCTGATTTTACACTAGTTTCAGGATGTATTTCCTGCATAGATTTCAGAGTTGTCGCCTCACAGGGCAAGTGGAATTTTCCATTCAGTTGGTACCAAGGGAAACACCATCATCAAAGGAACCTTACAGGATGATCACACGGTATTTAGTGGAACTGAGGTTGCAGTTGAAGGAAATGTTTGACAAGTGGTGCATTAGGACAAGTTTATCATCTTGGGGCACACCAGTATTGTTTGTGAAGAAGAAAGATGGTACTCTTAGGCTATGCATTGATTACAAGAAGTTGAACATGGTAACCATCAAGAACATGTATTCATTGTCAAGGATTGATGATTTGTTTGATCAATTGAAGGGAGTAGTAACGTTATCGAAGATTGATCTGAAATCAAGATACCACCAGGTACACATTAAATAAGGGGACATCTACAAGACTTCTTTTTGGACCAGGTATGGCCATTATGAGTTTTTTGTAGTTCCATTTTGTTTGACTAATGCTCCAACTAATTTTATGTGCTTGATGAATAGTATTTTTCATACTTTTCTCGACAAGTTTGTTATCATGTTCATTGATGATATATTGATATATTCTAAGAATGAGGAAGATCATGTCAAACATTTAGCAACAATGTTGAGATTGCTAAGAGAGCATCAATTGTATGCCAAACTTAGTAAATTGTGTTTCTTTCAGACAAAGATACATTACCTGGGGCATGTGGTTGCCAAGGAAGGCATGGAAATGGATCCAGAAGAGATAAGAGCTATCATGGAATGGCCATGTCCTAGAAATGTGGGTGAGGAAAGATCGGTCATGGGACTAGAAGGTATTTTTAGGAGGTTCATATGGAAATTCTCTCAGATTTCCTATATTATTGTGTCATTGCCAAGGAAAGGTAAGAAATTTGAATGGACAAAGGAATGTGCAACAAGTTTCGAGCAATTGAAGCAGTTTCTTACAAATGATCCATTGCTAAAAATTACAGATCCAAACAAAGAGTTTTTAATTTGTATAGATTCTTGCAAGAGAGTACATGGTGGACCCCACATGCAGGAAGGATAGGTAGTGTACTATGAGTCACAAAAACTAAATGAGATAGAGAAGAATTATATGACACATGATCTCGATTTGGCAACGATCATCCATGCATTGAGGATGTCGAGGCACTATCTTCTTGCCAGGACGTTTTTATTGATGAGTAATCATAGTGGATTGAGATACTTGCTTAACCAACCTAATTTGAATGTCAGGCAAGATATATGGTTGGCGATGATCATTAAGATTGATTTCGAGATTAGGTAAATTAAGTCAAAGAAAAATAGAGTTGAAAATGCTCTTATAGAATAGTGCAGGTGAATCACATAGCCGCTATGAGTTCATATGTGACAGATCTACAAGGTCAAATCTTACAAGTTAGTCAATAGGATGACATGCATAGCGAGCTTATGTGTAGGTTACAGAAGGGTCTAGGTGATCAGGATAAGGACTATCATCTCAAAGAAAATGGTTTGGTCTGATTTAGGATAGAATATATGTGTCAGACAATAGTGAGCTCAAGAAACTTATCTTAAGGGAATTTCATGTTAAGTTGTATTTAGGTCACACGGGATATCAGACGACATTGACAGTGGTGAAGAAGTTCTACTACTAGTTGAATCTGAAGAAAGAGGTGGAAGATTTTGTTGTGAGACAGTTGGCTTGTCAATAGGTAAAAGTAGTGTGTAAGCATCCAAGTGGATTACTACAACCGATTATGATTCTAGATTGGAAATGGTAGGTCATTTCCATGGATTTCATTATAGGTTTGTCGAGGACATCCAGACAACATGATTCCATTATGGTTGTGGTTGACAGGTTAACAAAGGTAGTGCACTTCATTCGGGTGAAGCCTACTTATTCAACTAATTATGTAGCATAGGTCTTCATCAGAGATGTAGTGAGGTTGCATGGTGTTCCTAAGATGATTGTGTTAGATAGGGATTCTATGTTCACTTCTAGGTTCTGGAAATATTTGTTTACAGGATTGGGTACAAAGTTAGCCTTCAATAAAACTTATCATCCATAGATAGATGGACATATAGAGAGGGTCAATAGGATTTTGGAGGACATGTTGAGAATGTATGTGATGCATCAACAATGAAAGTGGGAAGAGTATCTTCCACTGGTTGAGTTTTCTTACAACAATGAATATCAGGAGTCACTAAGGATGAGTCTATTTGAGGCACTCTATGGTAACAATTGTAACACTCCCATCCGTTGGAGTGATCCAGTGAATAGGGTGTTGATAGGACCAAACATGTTGGAAGAAATGGAAAAGGAAATGTTGGTTATTAAGAAGAATCTAAAGGAAACATAGGATAGACAAAAGAGTTATGCATATCAACACAGGGAGTTTAAGGAGTTTAAGGTTGGGGAATAGTTGTAATTGTGCATCAAGCCCATGAAGATCTCCTTGAGTATTGGATCATATGAGAAGATGGCACCTCATTTTTGTGGACCTTTCATGATTCTTGAGAGGATTTGACTAGTAGCCTATCGACCACCACTGCCTCCGACAGGGAAAGTCCATGACATTTTCCATGTGTCATTTCTTAATAAGTATGTTAAATATGTTGATCATGTGATTAACTAGTCTATATTGTAGGTGGATCGAGAAGTAGAATTCCATCCAGAACCTCAGTGTATTTTGCTGATAAATATGCTCATGCCCTAGAACCGAGAAATCAAGTAGGTTAAAGTGCAGTGGAAGCACTTTGACCCCAATGAAGCTACTTAGGAGATGGCTAATCAGATGTGGGCTATGTATCCTTCCTTATTCGATGGTTGAGTCAATGTGTTTTGATATATGATTCGCTGTGGTGTTTTCATATATGTATATATGTATATGGATGTAAATACTTTCATGAGTTGTGTTATAAATCTCCAATAAGAGGTATGATTTTCATTTTATTGTGATTGTCATTTTTGTTTGATTTTCAGATGGTTGATCATTGTAAATACCTCATTGAGCTAAGTTATAAAGCTCCATTGGCAGTATGTTTTTCTTTTCAGTGGTCTTGCTGGTTATGGGTGTCATTGAACACAAAGGATGGCGTTCCCCCAAGGGGAGGGTTTTGCAACAACCCTGGTAAAAAATCCATGTATTAAAGTTAATAAAAGAAAAATAATAACCAATATCATGGGACACGTATTCCAAGCTGAATGTTGGGCAAAAACATCCTAATGTGAGTGCTCATTTAGTTTATTATGGCTAAAGGAAATTGGAAAAGGTAATGGAAAAGGCTTTCGGAAGAAAAAGTGGCAATAACTGGCATTTTATTTATGAAAATAATGGAAAATGGGAGAAAAGGAAGGTGAAAGGTACCAGGTTTCATGTGAGGTGGAAAACGAAGGAAAAATAATGCAAATTGAAGAAAATAGAGGCCTCATTAATAAAAAGGCTTATGAGGATCAGTTCACAACCATTTTTTAGTTCAGTTCTGGAGCTTTCTCTCTCAGTTCTCTCTACTCTCTCATACTCTTGTACACTTAGAGACTTATTGGAGAACTCTAGCATTGGAGGAAGGAACGTAAAGGAAGAACAAGAAAGCAAAGGGAACGAAATATCAAGCAAGAAAGAGTGGTATCAAGCAACTAGAATGGGATTACCTGTAGGCATCGAGTTTTACCTATGATTTCCTTGCTAGTTTTGGCATGAATGGCACATGCATGTGTGATTTTTGTTCTCTTCCTATGATTGGCATGGGTTTTTCTATGTGTGACAGTGGTTTTGAGTCTTTCCTTTCCATTTCTAGATAGCCATGGTATGATGGGGTTTTTCTTACTTGGTTGAGCTAGATTTATGGATGGTTTCAAAACTGAGTGGGGTGATCTCGGAGAAATCACAAGGCCTAGGAATCCTTGGGCCTATAAAGGTGGGATTGCGGTAAAGACAAATTGTGTATGCTCTCATAGAGCCTAGGAATCCTCAACCGGTGAATGGAGTGATATACGGTAAAGCCTAAAGTGTGGTGACAATAAATTCATCATGGTTTAGGTGGAGAGATATGGAGGCATCCATGCTTGTATAGGCCTAGTGATCCCTCTACCAATATGTGGTGGGATTTTCGTAAAGCCTAGTAGTGTATGTTTCTTGTTTGGGCCTATGAATGCCTTGGCAATATTGTGGTAAAGCCTAGTTACATAGATGATGGTTTCAAGCATAGGAATCCCTGAGCGGGATATATGATAAAGCCTGAGGAATCCTTGGTTGGTTTTGTTGTGAGCCCCACATTGATGCTTGGAATATGGCATGGGGGTGATTGGTTGAAAGAAAGATCTAGTTCACCACAATCTATGGTCATCACAATTTGTGATCAACCGGTATGTGGAAGTCCTTGACTTGGTTGGATTTTTCCTATGTTAATAAGAGCTCTTTTCCTCTTGTGTTCTACGTGTAAATGGATGGGTTATTATGATTCTTTAACGGTTGTTCTATTATTGTCATTCTACTAGTCGTATGCTAGTTATAAGCATGGTTTTATGGTAGATCTTCATCATGGATCTTATCATGTTTTCATTAATAAATCGATGAATGATAAATGTATGACCTAATATATGATAATGAAGTTATTGTGGGAAGGCATCAATCCTTCATTACAAATTGAAAATAAGTATGAGACCCCTATGTTCAGATCTGTTGTTATGACCTGTATATTACATATTCATGATGTGTTTCACAGAATGACTGTCATGGTTGTTTTGAAGAATTTGGTATCTACAGATACATAATAATTCCCTATATAAGTAGCCATATCTAGAACAATAGTTTAAAGCACTTTAGCCTTTTCCTATAAGTAATAGATAAGACAAAGAGGATGGGAAAACCTACCTATAGTTTCACTTTCCTTGTAGGTTTTAACCCTGTACAGAAATCACCTGCATATGAATTCTAAAACAAAGAAAATAAACAATGCGAGAGCATAACACATAAAACACATATACACAGAGATTTTCCCATGGATCCCAAAACTGGGACTACTAGCTTGATTTTTCATTATATTCCTTTCAATGTTACAATACATACTTATACATACTGAAGCATCCAATACCATGAACCGAACACCATCGCGTCCAAAACCATGGACCGAAAACCATCACGTCCAAAACCATATGCAAAAATCATGCACAAAACCATAAGTAGGTCTACCCAACCTAACATAGGGTCCAAAAACAAAATTTTCTAAGGCACTGCCCTGAACCCCATAAAGTGGGGTTACTCGCACCCCTCAAACCCCCTGTGACCCCCCCCCCACTACAATCAGCGCAACGAAGGGGGGACTCCGCCCCCCTTATAACCTACTAGATAACTACGTGGGAGAGTCATGGAAAGAATATAACACAACCCAACATTCTCCCACTTGTTGTTTTCTTTCCATAGGGGGCCACAGGAGAGCTTAGTCATTTTTCCAGCCCTGAAACACCCATTGTTTCTCTACACCAAGAGAACTTCTCAAAGCTCATAGATTTTGTCAATGCATCTATAGTATTCTTCAAAGTGTCCACCTTTACCAACAACACCTTTTTTTCTTCTATCATATCCCTCACAAAGTGATACTGAACATCAACGTGCTTTTTCTTTGAATGATAGGCAGGGTTCTTTGCCAATAAAATTGCACTTTGGCTGTCATAGTCTATCCTTATAGCTCCTTGTACTAACCCCATACTTGAACACAATCTTTGCAACCAAACTGCTTCCTTGCTTGCATGAGTGGCTGCCATGTATTCTGCCTCTGTAGTTGATAGTGCCACTACAAATTGTTTCTTACTCATCCAACTGACTGCACCTCCAAACAGGTTAAAAACATACCCACTTGTAGATCTTCTCTGATCCAGATCTCCAGCCCAGTCTGCATCAACAAAGCCATGAATATCCAACACTCTGTCTAATCCTGGTCTTCCTTGGTAGCACAAACCATAATCACTAGTGCCATGCAAATACCTGAAAACCCACTTCATTGCTATCCAATGCTCCTTTCCTGGTTTTGACATAAACCTGCTCAATACTCCCATTGCATGTGCAATGTCTGGTCTAGTACAAACCATTGCATACATCAAGCTACCGACTGCACTTGCATATGGAACATAGGACATGTCCTCTTCCTCTTTTTGTGTCTTGGGACACTGTTCAACAGATAAATTTACACCTACAGGAATAGGAACCTTCATCGGTTTACTATCCTGCATATTAAACCTCTGCAATATTGTCTCGACATACTTCCTCTAGTTTAACCAAAGCTTCCTCTTTTCCTGGTCTCTTTTAATTTCCATGCCCAAAATATAGTTTGCAACACCAAGATCTTTCATGTCGAAGTTGGAGGACAATTGGGCCTTCAAATCCTAGATAATTTATTTATCATTTCCAACCAGCAACATATCATCCACATACATGACCAGATAAATAACACGATCACCAATTAATTTAAAATACACACAGTGATCTACTTTTCTTATGGTGAAGCCAAGTCCCTGTATAAATGTATCAAATTTCTGATACCACATCCTTGGTGACTGTATTAACCCATACAAAGACTTCTTTAACTTGCATACCAATTCCTTTTTACCCTTCACCGCATAGCCTTTAGGTTACTTCATGTAGATCCCTGTGAAGAAACGTTATCCTCACATCCATCTGCTCTGCCTCAAAATAAAAAGCAGTAGCAACAGATAAAAGTAATCTAATAGAAGTTACCTTGGCAATAGGAGAAAAAATATCACCAAAATCAATTCCCGGCACCTAGGAAAAACCTTTCGCTACCAACCAAGCTTTGTATTTATCCCCATTTCCTTCTGCATTTGTCTTCTTCTTGAACACCCATTTGTTGCCAATGGGTTTCCTTCCAGTCGGCAACTTCACCAAATCCCAAGCCTCATTTTTGTGCAAAGATGCCATTTCATCAACCATGGCCTTTTTCCAAAGTTTTCCATCCTTTGAATTTACTGCTTCCTTCACAATTCTGGGATCATCATCAGTAATAGATAAAGAAAAATTTGAATAGAAAGCAAATTGAATATACCTTTATGGCTTCCTTCTTTCTCGAACTGATCTTCTCACACTCGGAGTTTGTGGCTCTACATCTTTTCATTCCTCCTTTGCTGTAGAGTCTGATTCTTCCTCCTTTAGCTCAAACTCTATCTTCTCAGGTTCCTTTGATTGGACTTCATGTTTAATAACATATTTCACCTCTCTGAACACCACATCTTGGCTATACACAACTTTCCTTGTTACTGGGTTCCAAAGCTTATAACCCTTTAAACCATCCTTATAGCCAATAAAGATGCACTTTTCAAATTCACTATCCAACTTGGTTCGTTTCTCCTTTGGAACATGTACATATGCATCACATCCAAATACCCACAGATGTGAAAGAGAGGGTTTCTTACCAGTCCATACCTCTTGTGGAGTCTTATCGTCCAATGTTGACGAAGGTGATCTATTGACCAGGTAACATGCTGTCTCCACCGCCTCTACCTAGAATTCCTGTCCTAACCCGGCACCACTGAGCATGCTTCTTGCCTTTTCCATCAATGTCTTATTCATTCTTTCTGCAACTCCATTTTGCTGAAGTGTATATGGAGTAGTCTTCTGCCATGCTATACCACACTTCTTACATAATTCTTCAAATTCCTTACTACAAAACTCTCCACCATTATCTATCCTCAACACCTTTATCTTCTTCTCTATTTGGTTTCCCACCAAAGCCTTAAATTCTTTAAACCTATTAAATACTTCAGATTTCTTCTTAAGGAAATATATCCATGTATTCCTTGAGAAGTCATCTATAAATGATACATAGTACATAGACTTACCCAATGATGGAACCTTCACAGGTCCAAACACATCACTGTGCACAAGCTCTAATATCTGTTTCACCCTCTTACCACTAGAGGGGAAACTCACCCGATTTTTCTTCCCATATACACAATTTTCATAGAAATCAAAATCCAAAGAGCTATTACTCATACCTTCTACCATACCTTTACCATGAAGTATTGAAAGGCCCTTCTCTCCAATATGTCCAAGCCTTTGATGCCACAACATGGTCTTCTCTCCAGAGACCACTAGATTTTCTACTCCACTTTCAGGAACCATAGAACTGTTGCACCCATCAACAAATATGATACCTTGCAGCTTGTACAGAGTTCCAATCTTAACTCCCCCCATCAATACCAGTGCTCCCTGAACCATCTTGCAGGTATCCTTCTGGAACACTATTTTTACACCTGCATCATCCAACTTGCTTACACACATTAGATTTCTGGCCAATGCAGGAATATGCAGAACACCCGGAAGTGTTCTAACCCTTCCACCTTGCAACTTCAACATTAATTTTCTACGACCAACGATTCTAGCCTTCCTATCATCCCCTAAGAAGACATCACCACCATCGTATTTCTCATACTCGCAGAACCACTCTTTATGGGGAGTGAAGTGAAAGGATGCACCTGAGTCAATCAACCATGCCTCATGATCTACATGTGTACTTGAAGAAGCCAAGCACACATCCCCACCTTCATCTAAGGTGGTTTTCACCTCTGCAAAAGAAGCATCATCAGATCCCTTTCCTTTATCAGGAGCTTTAGATTTATAATCCCTTTTGTAGTTCCCTTCCTTTCCGCATTTCTAGCACACCACCTTTAAAGGTTTTCCTAGAGATTTATATCTCCCTCTAGATTTAGATCTTCCACTCGATGACTTACAGACAAGGCATCACCATTCTAGCTCTCCATATTTTTCTGTCTCATCTCCTCTGTTAGCAAGGATGAGACTATTTCATCAAACTGCAAGGCAGTTGCATTGCTACCTATTGCAATAACCATACTATCCCACGAATCTGGTAGAGAACACAACAAACGGATGCACTTATCTTCATCTGAAATTTTAATAACATATGCTAACTGACTTACCACATTATTAAATGCGTTCAAATGCTCTGTCACCGAGTCTCCATCTTTCATCCTCAGGTTATACAGCTTTTTCTGTAGGAACAGTTTATTCACCAATGACTTAGATTGGTACAAAGTCCCTAACTTGTCCCACAAAGCCTTCACCGTAGCTTCCCCTGATACATTCAGCAATACTGAATCTGAGACACATAATCGTATTGTGCTCTTTGCCTTCCAATCCAAATTCTTCCATTCTTCATTGAACACTCCTGTTGGTTTAGTACCCAAATCTATCGTGATCCACTGATCTTTATCCACCAATAGATCCTCCATCTTGAGTTTCCACAGCTCAAAACTCTGACCATTAAATTTTTCGATCTCTATCTTTCCACTGCTCACCATCTTCTTGCACCACCAGAATCGATCTCACAGATCTCCCATTGAACAGGGTCTACCACAGGCCCGAGCGAAACCCCTCAGCAAAAAATATGTCCCCTTGAAGCCAAAACAACTCTGATGCCAAATGTAGGTTTTCACTTTGTACAGAAATTACCTGCATACAAATTCTCAAACGCAAAAAATAAAAATGTGAGAGCATAACACATAAAACACATATACATGGAGATTTTCCCATGGATCCCAAAACTGGGACTACCAGCTTGATTTTTCATTATATTCCTTTCAATGTTACAATACATATGTGTACATGCTAAAGTATCCAATACCATGGACCAAAAACCATCGCATCCAAAACCATGGACCGAAAACCATTGCATCCAAAACCATGTGTGAAAATCATGCACAAAACCATAGGTAGGTCTACCCAACCTAACATAGGGTCCAAAACCAAAATTTTCCAAGGCGTTGCCTTGGACCCCATAGAGTGGGGTTACCTACACCCCTCAAACCCCCTGTGACCCCCCTGCTACGCAATCGGCACAATGAATGGGGGGCTCCGCCCCCCTTCTAACCCCCTAGTTAACTACGTGGGCTATTTGTGGAAAGAATATAAAACAACCCAACATTCCTCTTGTCTCCTTTGTATCGATCCTGTCGCTCCTTCCCGTACCTAACACACTTGAGAAGTACCTGTAAACATAAATAGAAGAAAAAGAACTGATCAAAGAAAAAGATCTAGTGATTACAAGTAAATGGAATCATATACATTCACACATATAAGCATCATATAACAAGATAAGCATATGAGAAAAAGGTTCAAATACTTGATTGAATAGAAGGAAGAATTACAACCATGAAGTCTGATTCGAATTCACTCCTCCAGCTTTGATCCCATCCACATCACATCAAAATCATGACACTCTGGCAGCATAACAATACTTGTCTCAATGTTAATTCTCATAGCAACATTATCTCCTTAAAATTCATCAAAGTCCATCCCTTGATCACTTAGATGAGTGCTCAATTTATAGGAAGATGGAGGAGATTATGTCTTAAATGGGGGTATTGAATGGCCTTCCATACTTAGAATTAGTTCCACGGAGGAAGGGATGAGAGGATAGGATGCATCTTAACTCATTCCTCATCCATTTTTGAGCTCATAGGTGTTGATAAGTGAGGGAAACTTCTAGAAGACTCCAAGAGATAAGAATATTCCCCAAACCCTATGTGAATTTCACTCAAACTCGCCTAGCATAGGTCAAAGTGGGCCTAAGTGCTCTGCAAAGCACCCCGGCATGGACTTATCTTCTCTGTAGCACACCCTTACATGGGCCTACATGTGTTGGTCCCTTTAGAGATCATTTCAGGGTGTCTTCAAGTCATGAAACTATCTGGGAAGGTGGCATTCAAAAGGTTGACTTGTTTAGGGCATGTAGCAACTTAAATTAAGGTTTGATGAGCCCTAAAACACTGATATCAATGATGGGAGTGATATGCCCAAATGGATCTGTAACAGCTGCCCCCTAAAGCATGAAGTCAAAACATGGAAATATTGAATGAAATGCTTTATGATGTGATGAGGAGGTTTTGAGGTGGGAGGTGACCTACATCAATTAAAATACATATATCATGATATTTTGTTTTTTTTCATGAATCAATGAGGGAAGGCTTACCCATGTTCAACATATAAACTTTCATTACATGTACATAGACAGGTGTCTATAGATATAGATCCATGAATGGATGGCCATCAGTGTAAGGCCATTGTACATATGATTTAGTACTCCTGAAATCGCAACCTAGATGGATGAAACTAGATCTAGGGTCTTCTATCTCATTCAATCATTTGCTCAAGTATGAATCTAACCATGTGAATGTTTGATCTAAAGTCGAACATGGAAAGACACTGTCTGATTACCAGCCAATAATGTAAACTGTTAACAGACACGAAAGAAATCACCGATAATGATAATGATCCTCAAGGTACTGCAATACATTCTGCATGGTGTGAATGGATGTTTTGATGTTGAACACCATATGAAATCTTTTAGTCAAAGGCCAGTGATGTAAAACTATCGCCGGAAGCGATAAACTTGCCATTGATGTATGCAAGCCTCAAGGTACTAGAAGGGTGTTTATAATTCAACTTCTTAGATAATGTGCTGACGTCGACAAGAAGTGACTCATCGCAGGAGGGCCTTGATGTATCCCATGTCAACAACATGAAACAAGTGTAATGATTTCGGAGACAGAGTTTGATTGACGACACAAGGTTTAGGAATGGAAGTCATGAAAATGAAGGTTTATGGTATTGCAAAGGATGAATTTTAACTGAATGACTTCTCTTGAACATGTCGGCGACACTGAAATGAATTGGTATCATTGACCCAAAACAAAGTGATGGATGGTATGATAGAAAAAATATATGATAACCATCAAGCTGATAACCCAACTCAAGTAGTCACAGTGATCAAGTGAAAGTGTCATATTCAAGAGCAACCTGTTACCATAAAGTGGTTTTACCCCTTTTTCCCATTTTCGCCAGTCATTGTTGACTAGTACCTCCTTTTTCTTTTATCAAGCTTGAGGAGGATAACATATGCTTGTTGTATAATTCCACCCTTCGGGTGAATCCATCACTATGTGATGTTTTAACGAGTCTAGCAAAGGTGAAACTCGGTCTTGTCTAGATGGACAAGTTTGTGGATATTTGATGTTTTAATGAGTTTAACGACAAAGATAACTCGGCCCTTTTCATGTTTAGAGAGTTTGAAAAGGGACAAAAAGAAAACTCCACAAGTTATTTTTTTGTAAATTTGTCTCTCAAGTCTGAAAAAGCGTAAAACAATACGAGAGAGAAGCTATTGATCATGTTCGATCAACGTATTCCTTTTTCGTAGTTAATCTATCTCAACGTGAAAAAGGGTTAAGCTTATACTGAGTATATGTCATTTCCAATCTGTTAACGAGTTGAAAAGGACAATCACTTGGCAATATTTTCATATTTAGAGAGTCTGAAAAGAGCTTAAAGAGGACTCCAAGTGGGTTTGTTTTTCGTTATTTAACAGAGCTCAAAAAAGAGATAAAATTACGTTGTGTGGTCAAAGGTACAATTTACAATCGAGCACGTCAAATTCTATAAGTCAGCTGTAAAACCTGCTCAAAACATCACCAAATGGATTAAAAATACCTGTTTCATAGGTAAAAATAGGTAAATACTAATGTTTACTCGATTAATGAACATGAAATAAACATAAAATAATTTTTTACCATGTAATTTTTACCATTTGATACTTACCATTCAGTTCTGTGCTCTGGGCTAGTTTTTCACCTCGAACTTCATCAGCTGATTGCGAGAGATTTTGTGGACCATTTCTTGTGCCATCCAGACCAGGTAGGAGATCTACCCCTCCTCTTTCTTTTCAGGTCATTCTTTTACTATTTCATGCAAGCTTTAAGGTTTTTTGGGGCCTCCGGGGTTTTATTTTTTCGCCTTGGGATTAGCGCAGGCTTTCACATCAAAAACTATGCTGAAGAGCACCCTGATAGAAGGCTGCCTACTCTAAAACACACTGTCTTTGTGCCTCGGTTGCGCTGGGTGAGTTTCAAAAACTTGATTTATCTATTTGCTCCAATAATTTTCATGTTTTTTGCATGGAAAGGATCCTAACTAAGCTTATGATTGGATTTCAGGCTTTCATTAGATCAGAATGTTGATTACATGGAGAGAAAATAAGCATGAAGAACAAGACATGGTTGCCCTAAACAATCGGGTATAGTTGAGGCCCTCAAAAACTATGGGTTACTCAAATACTTCAGGTTGTCTAGAATGAGGCAACAAATAGAACTATTGTAGTTCCTAGTTCATGCATGGGATCCGACAGATGAGACTTTTCACATAGGGGACAAAATGGTCCCTATCACTATTGATGATATTTACTTTCTTACCGGACTGTCGAGGCAAGGTGCCCCCATCTCACTTTCTGGATTTTCCCTTGGAGGTGAATCAGTGAGGGATTACATTCGACAGTTTTGTCGGCCAGGTATACAGCCTAGCAAGGATGGGAATATAAACATAAGAGAGGTAGGTAATTTTCCTTTGAGAATGTTCCTCTTCACAATCGCAAAGTTGGCTGGCATTGTGACACTTCATCTGACGAACAGATCATCTATGCAATATGCACTTGAGTGTCTAGAGCCAAAAGTATTCAACTAGTGTGAGGTCGTACTTCCCTCACTGAAAGAACGAATGACCAAGGTAAAAAGTGGTAAGACGAAGAATTTCTGCTATGGTTCGATCTTAATCACTTTTACCTTAGAGAGAATTCCATTGATGCAACCACAACATGTATTACTGGGTGTAGGTGGTCCTAGAGATCCACGGATGCAGCGGTGGGTGGAATTGATGGCTAGACATGTGGGTCAGTCAACAATCATTTTTTCAACTGTATTCTTTAGTTGGCTTGATCGACAACACATTTTCATTGAGGAGAATCCATACTCAATGATGGATTTTTGTGGAGATCCAGACTTGATTCTACCGATTGGAGCATAATGGGGTGCTATAGGTAAATTGTTTGACCAAAGCATTTTTTTATTTTCAAGTTTCTACATGTTTTTGTGTTTTTAATGTTTCCAATACTAAACTAAAATCATTCTCATGCATGAAGATGTGGGTATTTTTTGACCTACGAGACACCAACAGGAGGTAGGTGGGCTAGCATGGAGAAATATTGGGAGAGAAGTTCTTTAGTACTTGGATTTGGCCGAGACACTCGCAGAGTTGCAGGATCACATAGAGGGATTAACCTTTGGTATTCCAGATGTCCAGATCGAGGAGTTACCTATGAGGCTGCAGCACCACACTATTGGTGTTCCTAGCCACTGGATGAGGCTTTTGCGCATGATAGCACAGGCTGTGACCTGTTATCATGAGCATCACTAGGTCTACTTAGGATGTTTTTTGCATGTATTTTGAGTTTTTGGGTCAGATGATCAAACTTGTCTTGGACACAAATTTTGTAAAAACTTTTAAAACATCTATCTATTTTACTTTCAGAGTTTTCTATGGTTATGTGAAATCCTATTCAACTAATGATGTGAATTGAAAATGTTACTTTTACATGTGTCGCAAATGTCTATTTAACACATAATTCGCTAGAGAATTAGTTAATGTGTTAAAGTTTCTAGAAATATGTTGATATTGAATGTATTCAAAATGCCTTTCCAAAATACGAACTCTAAGGAACATACGAAGAATTGTTGGGTTTCGGACGGTATACACACTTGTAAGTTGTAGTACAATGAGTTGTGAGTCCAGCCTAACGATGATTTGGTGAATGCCAAGTGAAATGGCATCAGAGAGAAGTTCGATCAACGCGCTATACTCAGCGATATTGTTCATTGAACAACCAATACAAATCCCTTGAAAACTCACTAACTCGCCACTTGGAGTGAAAATAGCCAATGATGCAGAAGATACGTTCTGCGTACTACGACTAGCACCATCAGTGTAACCAACAAATGGTTCTGAGGATTCTAGCATTTGCAACAAATGAAAAGAGGATTACTAACCAGATAAAAAACTCTAAAAGACACACTGACACACACACATGCAATGAAAGCATATATACAGTGAGTTTTACTACACTTAATTAAGCATAGTAACATTTGAGGTACAACCCGTTTCGGGGCTACGACAATGGAATCCCATCATAATACACTAACTCATGGGCACCTTTTTCCAAAACACTCTTGACAATATAAGGACCCATCCATAGTGGTTCAAATTTATCTGCTCCAAGTTTATCAAATTCTTGATCATAAAGTAAGACCAGGTCTCCTTCTGAGAAGATACGAGGCTTTACATTTCTATTGTATTGCGCCTTCATTTTTTTCTTATGCGCTTCGTTAGCCAATGCAGCATCACGAAGGGTTTCATCCAGATGGATAAGTTCCAAGAAACACACTTCTTCTTCAGAAGTGTCGAGTAACAGGTCAATCGCGAGTTTGAGAGATGAAATTTCACATTGTATCGGTAAGTTTTCTAACCGTACATCAACTGAAAGGGTGTGAATCCAGTTGCATTTGTCACCGAGGTTCGATATGCCCACAAGGTAGAGTACAGGATTAAATGCCAATTTCGTTTATGAACCCTTATCACTCTTTGAAGCATTCGCTTCAGGACTTTGTTGATGGCCTCAACTTGTCCATTTGCTTGTGGATAATAAGGGGTAAAACTATCATGTGACAATCCTAACTTAGTAGTCAACTCAGCCATCATGTGATTGCGAAAATGCAACCCATGATCTGTAACTATGGCATGTGGTACACCAAACCAGGCAACCATGTGGTTGAAAAAGAAAAGAGTAGCCGTTTCGCCATTGTTTTTTAATGTTGGCATCGCCTTGGCCCATTTGGTAAAATAGTCAATGGCGACTATAATATACCCATGCCCCTCGGTCAAGGTGGGGTTACATGTCATGAAGTCAATGCCCCATTTGGCGAATTTTCCAACAACAACAACTGGATGCAATGGTGCAGGTGGTAATCTAGCTTTGCGATCATAGATCTAGGATGCATGACGGCTTCTGATGGAAATAATACAATCTTTGAATATAGTTGGCCAGAAGTAACCAGCATGGAGAATTCTTTGTGTGGTATCATATCTAGATAAGTGTCCACCAAAAGCACCTAAATAGAAATCATTCAATGCTTTCTCAGCTTCCTCATGTGTGAGGCACCTCTGTAAAATTGTATCGATACCACTATGGTAAAGAGTGTCACCAATGATCAGACAATCTTTGGCTTGGTATCAGATACATCGCTATTGTGAGTGAGAGGTATTTGGCTAGAAAGATTGGGCCTGGAGATAAATTAGTATATCTCCATACCATGGGACAGATGATGATATTAGGAACAGAGACTCATCCAAAATCAATGGTTCAGATGTTGAATCAATGGAGGCTAAGGGAAGGTCACAAAGTAGGTCGACAAAAACGAGAGATTTCTTTGATTTAGACTTGATGAATTCCATATCAAACTCCTGCAAAATGACTATCCATTTTTAGTATTTGCCCCCCAGTAATTGACGTGACAAATATGTCATATGGTTGCAATCTGAAATGATAGTGGTCTTCTGGAGTAGGATGTAGTGGCGAAATCTCTGTACAGCTTGAACAACTGCCAATGCTAACTTTTCAACATAAGAGTACTTACTTTCTATATCATTGAGATTGCAGCTCAAATAATATATAGGATGTTCAATCCCATCTTCCTCTTGGACTAAAACCATGCCAATGGTTGTATCTGCAGTGGCGAGATATAGCTAATAGTCTTTCTAATCATTCGGAGAATACAGTAAGGACGCTCTAATCAAGGTATACTTAAGAGCATCAAACGAATCTTGTGCAACTTGATCCCAATGGAAGGGTATCCTCCTTTTCAAAAGACGTGTAAAACCTTTAGCCATTTTAGCATAATTGGGAATGAACCTGCTCATAGAGTTAGCCTTCCCTTGGAGTCTCTGTAACTGTAAAAGATTTGAAGGTGGAGGCAAGTCAAGAATTGCCTCAACCTTTAAAGGATCAAGTCCAGTTCCATCTCTAGAAACTATGAATCTAAGCAATCGACCAAAACCAACACAAAACACACATTTGTGTGGATTGAGTCGTATCTTGTAGTGTCGGCACCATAAAAATATAGCTTTCAAATGTTGCAGGTGATCAATCCACTTTCATGAATGAGCGGGGAAATCGTCAAGGTAAGGTTGAACAATATGCTTGATGTCATGGAAGGCATAGTTCATTTCCCTCTAAAATGTGGACCCTGCATTCTTCAAGCCGAAAGGGAGTTTCCTATAAGCGAATGTGCCCCATGGACAAATAAAAGTTGTTTTAGATTGGTCTTGTGGGTAGATATTGATTTGATTGTACCTAGAAAAACCATCCATAAATGAGAAAATTTCACATCCGGGACATTCATCAATAATCTGGTCGATAAAAGGAGTAGGATAATTGTCTTTTCGACAAGCCTGATTAACATCCCTATAATCGATGCACACTCGAATTGTCCCTTGTTTTTTCATGACCAAACAATGTTGGAAACCGAATCAATAAGAGGTACAGGGTAAATGAAACTAGCATGCAAAAGATTTTCAACTTCTGCTTTAATGGTAGTGTCTTTCTTTGGATGAACAGGTCGAAGCCATTGTCATACTGGTTTGACATCAGGATACATTTTGATTTCATGTTTAACAATACTAGACTCAATGCCTAGCATCTCCTCGTATGATGATGCAAATATATCTCGAAATTCATGAAAAAGAGTACGGTAAGTATCAAGTTCTGATGGAGAACAAGATTTGCCGACATGAATTTTTTCTACAACATTATGTTTGGTCGAAATATTAACAAAAATTGTTTCTTCATTATTGGATAGGTTTCGCTCGGAATCTACTGTATCAATGAAAACAGAATTCAAAAGGAAATCAAAAACTAAAGGGTGGTTAAGTTCATTTGAATAATCTTCAATGTCATATGGAAGATGGGAATGATGATGATAATCTTCCTAAGGTTCTTCTCCTATCATCATTGATTGGATGATTCCTTCATCCGTAGAAAATATACATGAAAAAGGATCTGAAGAAGTACCATATTCTAATGAACGGTCTACCCATACAATTGGTGAAAGTGGATTTGGGTTTGCCATGCAAGCCAGAAAAATTGATTGCTATGCAAGTTCAATGGGGCTTAGTGGCATAACTTCAGTATTACTATCAACTTCAGAACCATTGGTAATCCTCCTTAAATTAGATGAGGTGGAGGAAGTCATGTTGCAAGTCTCTACTCTTGCAACTTCCGCCAAATCAGATGGTGACCGTAGCATAAAAGTACACATTAGGGAAGGATATTTAAAGAGACCTACACCAACATTTTGAAGTGATAGCGGGGGCTCGTGTACCAACAGAATGCATCCAGTAGCCTGAGAACTAGATGCAAAGAAGGAAAACTAATCGATAATTGTGATTCCACCTTTATGAGGGAATGCAATCGTACGAAAGTATGTGGAAACCATAGCAGCCATAGCATATACCCATGGCCTTACTAGTAAAATGTTGTAGTCAAGGGGTTCGTCAACTACCTCAACTTCAACAGTAATTGTTTTGGCCCCTAGTTCAATTTGCAAGTTACTCAAAATCCCACAAGGCATATATGTGTGTCTGTCGAAAGCTTTTAACGTTGTTGGTGATCGTGACAACGATGGTGAACCAAGTGTTTTCTAGCATATCATTGACATAATGCAAGTAGATTCCCCCTCATCAATAATAGTTTGGTGAACATTTTTATTGAGAGCTTTTACTTGAATTAAGAAAGCTAATTGTGCCAGTAACTGTGGTGTATATCCCACATGGTTGAAAACCACAAGACTAGAATTCATAGGGTCTATTCCACCAATTGTTGACAGCAAAGCCTGCTTCTAGGAGGGACAATTTTGTAACACCTCAAGCGTTGAGATAGCAGAAGGTAATTGAGCAAGGTCTTCTACTATGTTATAATTCTGAGTTGCTCGAGCTCGAGGGTTAAATGTCGATTTATGTACAACTCCCTTTGGTGGTTTTATTGTCAATTCTAGTGCAATAGGTGGTGGAATTTTTGTAGATGAATTCGAAGTCAAACGATTAGGTTGATCCGTGGCCTGATTATTCAACGATGACAGTGGATTTCCATAATCTTTATTTCATGTTGACACCCTTTAGACCAACTCACGCCATAAAGCAACTATATTGTGAAGTTCTAGCATGACAAGGGAATGTCATGGACATCAATTATGCATGGTCATGGATAGATTACCAACCAACATAGATCGATCTTAAGCACAGATTTAACATGAGCGAAGAGGGATCAAATTTCTTTAGGTGCAAAGTTATTTTAGAGTGCAAAAATATTGTGTAATTTTTTATTGTTGAAATTGTATTTTTGAATGTTATAGAGATTACATAACATGTGCATTGAACCATTTTATCAGTGCACATTAAACTTATTTTTTAATTCATAACTCACATTGGATATTTTATTCTATACAACATTAAAATATATCATTTTAACATTTTTTTTGTATATAGATATATATGAAGTTGTTATCACGTGTTAAAATATTTTTAAAAAGTTTAAGGTTTAAACATCTTACTCACATAATTTTTTTACTTCTAATTACTTCAGATGAAATTATATTAGGTCGTATGGACAACTAATTAAATATTCATAGCACTTTTTTTCTTTTGTTTTTCTATTTAGAGAATATTTTATTTGTATTTTTATTTTAAGACGAATGGACATGTTTACACATCGCCTTCACACTGGGATGAAGAATGAGCCTCATGGCTCAATGATAAACACGCCTATTTTTTTTAATTTAATTATTTATATTCTTTACATATTTTTTTAAAATATTTTTTTCCTCTTATTTAATTTTATTAGTTATTTAAAAAGTTAGAAATTATATTTTTGGTATTTTTTTTAAGTTTTTATTTTAGAATATGTTTTTTAAAATTGTATTTTTGTTATAAATTTAACCTCCATAAAATATATCATAATATTTTTAATATTAGTAATAGATTAACTCTAAGTTAGTTATTTGTTTTTAATTATTTTATCTTACATTAATTAATTAAAAGAAATGTCATATCAATATATGTCATATTGAGTATGTAATATTGATAAATCATAATATTGTAAGAAAATGTTATGTACAAATTAGGATTTTTTATGGTAAAGTAGGGTTAAACCTCTATTTTTATATGTTTTTTAAAAAGTATATACATTTAATTCCTATGTCAATTTATTTTTTATAACTTTTCGCACCCCTCGTTACCCCGCTATACGTCTCAACAAAGTTAAAATCAAAGGAAAGTGTTTTAATCTCATAATCAGTCATATACTTAGAATACACATTACTAGTTGCTCATGTATTCCTAGGTAATTATTCTTCTAGTGTCATAAGAAGATTTTCCGCCTGATTGAACTTAATACGAAATATTAACTTCATATTTTCCACTGGTAATGTTAGCCATCATATAATAGTATTGTCACCTCTTGTTGGGAACCTTCTAGAGACTATGTAGTATGTAGATTCCCGCCACCTATCTTGATCTTGTCCTAGAGATGTGTGAGAGGATCTACGATGGAGAGTGGCTCAGATTGATCGAATGATCGGCTGACGCGGTAACAATTACCGAGTGACTAACCCCTCTCTTGCCTGACACTCACTCTGCGCGTCTGTCTTCCAGTCTCTGCAACCCTAAGGGACAACACCATTGACCGTACCTCTCTTGGTGGAGTTGGTCTTACCAAGTAAAACATTGCACTGGTGTACACTTTTTCTGACCACCCAAAAATTCTCTTTGCTACCTTGACTATAATCTTGGTTGCCTTGATTTTTCAACTACCCATTTAATGATGCTTTAATGCCTTCTCTAAGTGGGTGTTTCTCCTTATTTGGGAGGCACTTGGAACTTTGGCGTACATGCAGCCTCCGATTATCAGCGAGGTACAAACTCTCTTGATGGATTTCTAACCTTAACACCTCCCTGTATTTCATTCTTACACTCAAATCCGAACTCTTTGAGCTCTATGGCCAACAGGTTGGACATATGGGGATTTAATATCAATTTTTCAAGTTTCTTACTCATTATTTCCTATTGCTTCCTCTGTAAGAATTTTCTTCCATGAAGAGTTTTCTACTAAATCTGGGTTTTCATACTTTTTCTATCACAAGTACGACGCTTATATTCACCATTTCAAGATTATCAACTAGAGTTTACTCTATAGGCTTCATTCTAAAAATTGCACCTCGAATTGTTCTTTTACTTAATTATAGTTCCAAAGGTTTTTACCCTACAAGGTATTTGTGTCATTCTTAGCAATAGTCTCTAGAGATTCACTATAACACTAGAACCCTTGGATTCCTTAGACATGGGTTTCGATTCTTGGTCTGAATTTAAATAGGAACACAACAAATTATATATATAACCATAAATACAAATATGGAGCAGAAATAACACTATCTTTCATTAATATCAAATAATGAAATATGCTTACAAAAAGAATGGAAATGAGACTAGCTCGGGCGATGGTAGCTTATCTCTGAGAAGAGATCTGGTGGCTACATGCCTCTAAATTGAGTTATAATGAGGCTCAAGGGCATTTTTATTATTGAACAATAAGAGAAAACCCTAAACAACTAAAACCCTAACCCGAGGAGATGTAACACCAAGAGTTTATGGGCCCCATTGGGGTTAGTTGGGCAACCAACTTCTTGGGGTTGTAACTTGGTCATATTATCTCCGTTTGACACGCATGATATCTCATTGGAAAGATATCTCTGAGGAATACAACTGAAAATGCAATCTCAAAAAAATTTCTTGAAGGAATATTTCTAAAAAAATGTTGTTTAGGGCCTCAAAACGACTCCGGAAGTTCAGGACCCGAAAACTGCCAAAAATAGTAAACTGTGCTACAATTAAGGAAACTGAAAAAATGAAAGAAACAATGGTGGGTGTCCATGTTGAATAGGTGGGTGGCCACCAATATCCACTTGGATCATTCCTACCCCTTAGGAAGCAATGGTCTCCATTGCATTGAGTTCCTCCATGAGATGAGGAAACTTCTATTGAACTTGGTCCCTAGTTAGCCATTTTCCTTGGTGTAGGAGTTGGTCAGCTTTGACAACTCGATAAAATTAGATCTTTTGTTGTTGAGTATTCTTGATTTGCATGTCCATGATTCGATCAGTTGCATATTGTTCCATGCAGTATGGATTTAACTCTGTTGGTGTGAGTTGTTCTGCAATGTTGGATGTGTCCAGTAATGGTGGAAAGTATGGCCGAAGGTGATCCACATTGAACACTGGGCGAAGGTAAAGGAATGGGGGAATGCTGATCTTAAAAGCATTATCTCCCAAAAACTTAGTGATGGTGTACGACCCATATCGAAGCGGGTGAATCTTGTTGTGGGGCCTAGTGAGGCACTCCTTCTGCAAATGTAGCCAAACATTGTTGCCCACCTGGAACTTGTGTGGTTCTCGATAATGATCATGCTGCTGCTTGTACTTAGCATTGGCTTTGTCCAATATGTCATGGACCTATTGGAAGATGTGTTGAATGTGATCAACGAATTTATTTTCTTTGTTGGCTTCGGACTGGACATGAGCCGAATCTACCAGAGTTGCTGCAAATGGTATGGCCACATCAATGGGACATAGTGGTTGGAATCCCAAGCCCACTTGAAAAGGGTTGTGGCCAGTCGAGCTGTGGAGAGCCCGGCTATAGTTGTGTTATACATAGGGGAGGCTCTCATCCCATGTGCGTGCTTGCTTTGAGGTGTACATGTGCATAATGTGTACGATCATGTTGTTTATGACCTCTGTCTGGCCATCAGTTTGGGGATGGAAAGTTGTGGACTTAGTGAGCTTGGTGTCTAGCATTGATTACATACTAGACCAAAATGTACTGAGGAACTTTCTGTCCCAATCTGAGATGATAGATTGTGGGATCCCAAAGTGTACCCACACTCATTCAAAGAAGAGTTTAGTAGTGGATTCTATTGTGATACTATTCTTGCGGGAAGCCATAATGGCCATATTCGAGAATCTATTGATGACCAAAAAAACACAGTCATTGCCATGCTTAGTAGAAGGAAGGCCTAACATGTAATCCATGGAGATGGATTCCCAAGGTCGACTAGGGGTAGGCAGCAAAGTATAGAGATCTTTCTTCTTGATTGTCGGTTTGGCAATGGTGTAGGAAGTGTAGGATTTGATGTACTTCCCGACATCTTGTCGAAGATTCAGCCAATAATAATTTTTTAGTAATGCCACCTTTTTCTCGACCCTAAAATGCCCACTAGCCCGACTGTAGTGCGCCTCCCAAATGATCTTTGCATGCTCGCTTGAAGGAACACAAAGGTGTCCCAGGTGGCATAACAAAGCATCTTGGAGGTGAAAATATGGAACTTGCTGACCCTCCAAGAGCGTATGGTATGTGTGGCTGAATTCTAGGTCACTTTTGTAGAGAAGTGGCAAATCAAAAATCTCGTGCCCACAAGAGTTGAGCACGGTGGTTAATGCCATGATCGATGGTCAGCTCAGGCAGTCTACAACATTATTTGTGCTGCCCTTCTTGTACTTGATATTCAAATGGAACTGTTGTAGGTATGTGAACCACTTCTGATGGAAATCATTTTGCAACTTCCCTTGCACCAGTATGAACTGCAAGGGTCGGTGGTCTCTGTGGATGACCGTTTTCTTCCCCAAATGTAATGCTTCCATTATCGGCAGGCCTGCACAATGGAATACATCTCTTTATCATAAGTGGGATACTTTTGGATTGTGTCTAAAAGTGTCTCACTATGATATGCCATTGGATGCCCCTGTTGAGTAAGGACTGCCCCAATAGCATACTCAGAGGCATCTATCTTGATCTCAAATGGTTGTTGTAAGTCTGGTAATGTGAGCACTGGTTCCGAGAAGAGGTGATGTTTCAACTCTGCGAATGCCTTCTATTGAGATTTAGACCAAAATAATTTTTCTTTCACTCCTCCTTTGGTGACTTGACTCAAGGGCCAAGTAATATGATAGAACCCCAACATGAACCTATGGTAGAAATTGGCAAGACCGAGAAAGCTGCAAAGCTCCATCAGAGTGGTTGGGGCTAGCCAATCCTAAATGACTTGGATCTTGGCTGGATCCACATGCACCCCCCGTTCATCAATAATGTATCCCAGATGCTGAACCTGAGTCATGCCAAAAGTGCATTTCTCCAAATTGGCACACAACTTGTGTTGTCGCAGTGTTTGGAGAACTTGCCAGATGTAGTGGAGGTGTTATTTCCAACTCTCGTTGAAGATCAAGATGTCATCCAAGTATACCACTACAAATGAGTCGGTGAATGGGCGCAAGATGCCATCCATAAGCCTCATGAAGATTGCAGGAGCATTCATCAACTCGAAAGTCATAACCAACCATTCAAAAAGGCCCTCCTTGGCTTTGAAGGTAGTCTTCCAAACATCGGAGGGTTCAATTGGTACTTGGTGATATCCATCCTTCAAGTCAATCTTGCTCAAATATTCCCCCCCTTGAGTTGATCCAGGAGGTCATCAATCTGCGAGATCAAGTATCTATTTCAGACAGTGATCTTGTTCAGTGCCTGATAGTCAATACAGAGTCTCCAAGTCCCATCCTTCTTCTGTACAACACGATCGAGCTCCCACATGGTGATGAACTCAACCGAATGTGACCTTTCTGCAGTAGCTACTAAATTTTCCTCTTGATTTCATCATTCTCTAGAAGGGAGCGTCGATAGATTGGTCCATTGGGTAATGACGCACCTGGGGTCATATCGATAGAGTGCTTGACCTAGAAGTGTAGAGGCACCCCTACGGGGGAGGTGAAGATGTCCTCGTACTCCTCCACAACCTTGTACATCTATTGTTGTCGTGCGGAGGGGCCCTGTCTGGAGGTCAAGGCCATCGTCTTCTTCTTTCCTTGAGGGCGTATCATCAGGAAAGCAAATTTCCCAGTTTTTGAAATGAACTTACTACATTTTTTTGCAGTAACCAGAGAGATGGTGGTAAGCGGTGCTACCTCCGGTATCCTGTACAACTTATTTCATAATATAACAAAACAACATGAGGCCTTGAATCATACACAACATGTCACTTCCACAAGTATGGTTGGCCTAATAGTACATCACAAACCTCAAGGGTAGAAACGTCACATAATACCTCATCCGTGAAGGACTTGATGCTGTATGGAAGGTGACTTTGTTGGCTCATGCACAGATCCCGTCCTTGGTGAAGCCACTCGATGGTGTATGGTTGTGGGTGTGTTGTGGTTGGTAAGCCCAGCTGATTCATGACCTCTGCTGCAATGAGGTTCTTTTGGCTCTCGCTATTGACAAAGAACTGTAGCAGGGAATCCTTTACCCACATCTGGGAGTGGAAGAGACACTCCTCCTCCTCTGGATTTTTGGGTTCCTCCTTCTGGATATTTGTGGTGGCGATGATGGCATTGGGATCCACATCAATAATCTGCTTCCGTTTGTCATTCCCCTTATCAAGTTGTGACTCTGAGTCGGAACATACATCTGATTCTGAAGCCCTTAGTTTGGCCACCAATGACTGCTTGGCCCGACACTCACTTGTGTTGTGGGTGGAGCTCTTATGTAACTCACACCACTTTCCCATGTCCTTCTTCAGCTTCGTAGTGTTTTCCTATGCTTGTGGTCTTGGCAAGTTGTCCTGGGCCATCCCGCCTTGTATTTGTCCTTTGTTCTGCAGTTTGGGGGCACCTTTCCCTTGCTTTGGATTCACAGATCCAAAGTCTTGCCTCTTTTGTTTAAACTTATGCTCGATCTTGACGGCATATCAGTACACCATTCCGAGTGAGGAGATGTCAAGGAATTCCATCTCATCCTAGATGTATCTATGTAGGTAGCCACGTACTTGAGTACCAAATGTTTCTCAGAATCCTTGATACCCAACTTCATGCAAAGGGTATGAAAAACATTGGTAAACTTTGGCACATCTTGGTCCCTTCCCTGCCACAGCGTGGTCCACTTTATGTATTTGTCCTCGTAGCTCCCGACAGGGTAGTACTGCTCCTTGATGGTATCCCGAAATGAATTCCAAGTGGGAGCGACTGAAAACAGTGAGGTCGTACTTTCATCCTTCTGCTCACAATAGGTTTCCCACCAGTCCTTGACATGGGGGGCGGCTTTGAGAAGAGCAAAAGTAATATTTTCTCGACTGGAAAAATCATGAACAGAAAAATATCCTTCTAGTAGATTCAACCATTTATCTACTACGTCTGCATCTATTTGGCCCTCAAATATGGGAATGTCAAAGTTTACTTGTACCTTAAAAGGTGTGGAGCCTCCAAAGTGGCTGTTGGATGTGGATGCGCCACTGGTGGGCAACCGTTGAAGGATCTAGGCAAAGTTACCCATCATTGTGTTCCTTTGTTTCTCGAGCGCCTCCTCTAGCAATATTTTTATAGGATCTCCTGCTCCCTCATCTTTCTTTTATTCCCCCATGGGAGGCCATTAGGATTTACGAGGCTAGTCTTGCAAAGGTTCGACCAGTTCGAGCCCTAACTCCTTATATCCTAATCTCGTTGGGGACATGCAAAGAAAAACAGATAAAGAGCAGACCGCTCTGATACCACTGGTTCGAATTTAAATAGGAACACAACAAATTATAGATATAACCATAAATATAGAGATGCAGTAGAAATAACACTATCTTTCATTAATATCAAATAATGAAATATGCTTACAAACAAAATCGAAATGAGACTAGCTCAGGCGATGGTAGCTCATCTTTAAGAAGAGATGTGGCAGCTACATGCCTCCGAACTAAGTTACAATGAGGCTGAAGGGACTTTTTATTATTGAACAATAAGAGAAAACCCTAAACAACCAAAACTCTAACCTGAGGAGATGTAACACCAAGAGTTTATGCGCCCTATTGGGGTTAGTTGGGCAGCCAACTTCCTGGGGTCATAACTTGGTCATATTATCTATGTTTGATGTCCATGATACCTCATTGGAAATATCTCTCTGAGTACTACAACCAAAAATGTTATTTCAAGGAAATTGCTTGCAGGAATATTGCCAAAAAAGCATTGTTTAGGGCCTCAAAGCAGCTTCGGAAGTTTAGGACCCAAAAAACTGCCAAAAATAGTAAACTATGCTACAATTAAGTAAACTGAAAGAAACGATGGTGGGAGTCCATGTAGAATAGGCGGGCGGCCACTAATATCCACCTAGATCAATTCTCATTTTAAAATGTAATTTATCTGGTCAAATATTTGTTGAACTGTTAAGTGCCAAGGCTATGTATAGTTTTAGAGTCAAGGGTGCTTCTTTCCAATGCATACAACCCCAAATACTTCAAGAGAATCATATTTCATAGAAATTTTATTTATCTCCTAAATGACAGTTCTATTATGATAGTTTTCTTATTTCTGTTGCATGAGTCCCATTTGTTGATTTCGGATACTACTCGCCTAACGCTCTTCCTGTCAATTATTTTAAAGGTTCCCGACATTCCCTTCATGGGGTGAAATTATAATATCCCTACTAATTGCAGATTAGGTTTCTACTTCTACTATTTTTCTTGCCATGTAATATTATTATTGATATGAATAATTCCAACATTTTCAAAAAGGTTCTGTAACTATTACAACCTGAAATTATTGCAATATATTTCTGTTACAATAATGGTCGAAGAGCATATGTTTGCAATAAGTTTAATTATCGTTCAATTCATATTCCAGAATTTTTGGGCTAAGTTAAGCTCTGGCCAAGACCTTCTTATGACACTTATCATTTAAACACAAATTCCATCCATCCACACTGCACAGTGTCTTTCTTATAATTTTTTAGCATTTATGTTTTTAATTTACATACAAATGTTTATTCGGAAGGAATTGAAAGACAATAAACGGTTGGCATTAATCTTACACTGTCAAGCTCTATTATTTGGGCTTAAGTCCTAACCCATAGTTCTTGTTTTCAGAAAACTAAGCAATGCTTATTTCTGTCACAAAATATCACTATGTATATATATACATATCCATGTACATAGTTTCCTACCATAGCTATTATGAGACCATCAGGTATTTAGTTTTACACAGATATCTCATAATTTAGGGAATATCAATCTACACAATTTATTGTTTCAATAAAAATATCTACAATTCACTTGTCAGTTTACTTTTCTCTCTCGAAATTGATTAGAGGTGTCGCTACCATAAGGAAGGCCAATCCCCTTTCTTATTATTTTATCTCCATAATTGCAACAACAATGCATAGATGTATATTCATGAAATATTTTTCCTATACCAACAACAATTTCATAACGTAGAATAATTTATCTAAGTCCTAATTTTTTTTAAGTATTATGATCGATCTTCCTTGCACTCAATAAGTGATAATATAAGTGTGTTTTTTTAATTAATTAATTTCTCTAAAGTTAGTGTAAAATAATGTTAGTTCATATGGACATCAAAATATTTTTGTTGTGTCCTAGAATAAGAGTCAACTATTTTTACCACAACTCCTTCACAATGAGTTATAATGTCAAAGGCGAGAGAATTGAGGTTTTATATATTTTTAATTAAATCTAACAAAATTTGTATATTCATTTTTTGTATTTTATTATAGTTGATACTATTTTTATTTATTTAGAGATTTTTTTTTTTTTTAAAGTAACGTGTTAACTCTAGGTTCATCACAGAAGGATTTACACATCTCCTCCATACTTAGTTATGTAATACACCAACACAACAAAAATAAAAATAATAAAAATAACAATTCACCTCAATTCAATTTGTTATATGACAATTTTTTTTTAGTAAAAAACCACACACACACACATTAAATTCATAATATAATTCAATTTATTATATTACAAACTTTGTTTTTATTAAGAAAATTACAAATATATATGTGTATATATATATATATATATATATATATATATAGATATATCCATTTTATCATTTTTTAGTTGGGTAAATTGTACTGTCTTCAAAACTGGGAATTAAAAAATAAAATTGAAAGCCTAAGTCAATCTCTCACAAGGGAGACAAGACCAAATCAAAAAATTGACACTCCATAAAGAGGTGAGAGGTAACTAAGTGCTCAGAGAAACACAATTTATCATATGAAAATTGGGAGTCTAGCCTAAGTGGTGATGTAGAAAATCAATAGAAACACAAGAGCAATAGAGCATAGACATGAAATACCTAGGCATAATGGTTAGAGTTTTTGGCAATGACCTAGATGTTCTCTTCATTCTCTTCGGAGGTTCCTGCAGACGTGGGGGGGATACTAAAATGTTGTTCAATATGCTCCATCCTCCGAACAAGTCCTTCATATGTTGATGAAAATGTTCAAGAAAATGAAGAATATCTACTCTATGCTCATGTCAGTCCAAGTCAGGGTGCCTCTGGAGGAACTTCATGTGCTAGCAGAGATAAAATATGTGCATATATTGATTAAATTATCATCTAGTATGCCTTCTGTCTAGAATCCAAAATGCTAGCTTAGTAGGAAACTATGTATCTCAGAAGAGAAGCCTAGGAAGGGAAGCTTCTCCCTCAACATTGGTTAAATATTCCTTAATGGGACCCATTGTGAAGTCATGAGACCGGGAGGTGGCTTCCTCCAAATGATGATGCATATGTGTACTACCCCTAGGGGTCCACTCTTGGTAGTATTTAGTGCCCCTGTGAAATTTAGATCGTTGATGAGGTGTAAGAGGAGTTAAAGGATAGAGAAGGTCCAAGAAAGAGATGGAAAAGAAGCAAGGATTGATAAAATTGGTAAGATCACCACGTAACTCAGGAATCAAGAAATGTAACAACCCTAGTTAAAAATCCATGTAATAAAGTTAATAAAGGAAAAAATAATAATGAAGGTCATGGGACACATATTCCAAGTTGAATGTTGGGCAAAAAATATAGCGATGGGAATCACTTGTGATTCGTTAATGGCTATGAAAATTGGCAAAGGCAATGGAAACAAAAAGTGGCATCAATTGGCATTTTATTTATGAAAATAATGGAAAATAAGAGAAAAGGAAGGTGAAAAGTCATAGGTTGCATGTGAGGAGGAAAATGAAGGAAAATAACGGAAAATAAAGAAAATAAATGCCTCAATGATAAAAAAACTTATGAGGATTAGTTCATAGATTTTGTTAGTTTAGTTTTGGATCTATCTCTCTCTCTCTCTCTCTCTCTCTCTCTCTCTCTCTCTCTCTCTCTCTCTCTCTCTCTCTCTCTCTCTCTCTCTCATACTCTTGCACATGTATAGTTTTCTTGGAGCACTCTTGGAGGATTTTTTGTGTAACACCCTCCTCCCACATACAACCAAGTAACCATGCCAACTAGGGAAAACATGAGACGAGAGGCTAATATGATCATATTCGACCTCCTAGCTGAAATTAAGGAAGTGGAATTAATAGATCATCACACACAGTCATCCAACATCATCAACATAACCCTCAGGAGACAAGTCAGCCACTCAGACAACCTGACCTTGGGTCTCATTGTTATTCCAGACCTTTGAGGCCATATTCACTCTCATGCTATTGGGAAGGGAGTGACCAAAAACCCAAAGTCACTCTCATAAGCTTGCTAGCAAGTGACTGTGGACTAAATTTGCCATTTTTGTGCTAATGAACCCATGATTTAAGCCACTTTTTCATGCCCAGTGTTTTCATTCTGTATTTTTGAGGTTGAGGTAGTGAACACGTAAGACAACATAAAAACCACTTTGGAAGCTGGGATCTAGCCTTGCCAGCTTTAAAGAGGGATCTCTTTGTAAAATTTAGCTATGTTTTATGTGAATTTTAGGCTAGCTATGACTGTACTGATTGTTTTTTATTGGATTTCTTGGTTGATTAAATTGTTATAATTCCATTGGGCTATGGAGTCTAAAGATTAACTGGATCTGCATCAAATTTTGAAGGAGTTTCACAGGGCAAGCTAGGTTGCACTAGTTGGATCTTTCAGAATTTTAAATGGATTATGAAACAGAAGAAATGTAAGATTCAATAGAAACTAAGGAGCAATGAAAAATTCCTTAATTTGACTTCAGAAGAAACCATATAAATTACTAACAACCAAAATAGGGTGTTTTGTATAACATTTCCTATTCATCACATATTCTGTTATGTAATTAAGCTTTTCAGAAATAATACAGAAAAGACACAATGATTAAACACATAAACTGAAGAAGAACATCACCATTTCATACACCACATGAATCATGTGAAAATGACCTTGTATTATTGATGCTTCCAACAAATTTGAAAATTTACAATTTGTAGAGGAAAATTATATTCAACAATCAACCCTTAATACTTCAAATAGTGAAGCATTTATAAAAATAATCACAAAATCATTGTCTCAGCCGACAATGTATTATTAGCATTATCCTAAATAATAAAATCAATATTTTGCAGAATGATAGGCAAGGTGGACAACTACTTGGAGAGGTGGCTCTGTTTTGGAGAATTCGGTTGATGAATCAGCCTATAACTATGTTGCGCTAGCTTTTGTGATGGCTGATGTGCTAGCTGTTAGTTCTTATTCCATCTGTGTTACTTTAATCCAATAAATAACATAGTTCCTCCCACTCTTTTCATCTGGAATGGTAAAATTAATCACCCTTTGGTAAATCTCATCACCCTCAGTATAATTTTGAAATGTTGGATTTACTATGAAGACATGTTTACCTCATTCTGGATGAAGAAGTCATTTCCCATTGTCTCCAAGAATGCTCTAGCTATCATGCTACCTTTTATACCACTAAATTTAACACTGCTTTTGGCCACTTCATATTTAAAGAATAATCTTCATGAGTAATGAGTTTATCATTAATTACATATATGCTTGGAAATCCTTTCTAAATTGAAGCTTCAATCCTATTGAAAAAACTATTCACTCCGAGCTCTATTGTTTCACACCTTTCCTCCAATTCATCAATGAGATTTCTTTTAGTCAAAACTTTCTTGACTTCCAAGATGGTGGCAATCCTATCACTAATTCCTAACTCTTCAAGTTCATATTTAGTCTTTGAATTCAAGAATTTGATGATATTGGAGGCTTCTGTAGGCATGTCTCCCAACTTTTCTCTTACTTGAACAATGGTTTCAGTGGCCTTTTGTATTAGTTCTTTCTGTTCAAAGATGATTTGGATGCATGGCCAAATCTCATTCATGGAATCCAGAATACCCATCCAAATGGTTTCCTCGGCTTGGGCCAAGGCCTGACCAATTGATGTATCCTTCTCCACCTCCTGTAACCTCTCTAGTAGCCTTTGTGACTTCTACACTTCAACTAGATGAGAAACTTTAGTTCTAGCCTTATGTTATTCTAGAGCTTTGACCTGCCCATGCAATGTATTGATTTCTTCTAATTGGATTTACATATTTTCCAGTGTCTTTGTCACTTTTTTAGCACTTGTAGTTTGAGTTGAAGAAGATGCTACAGTTCATGTTCCTGTAGATGGGAGCTAAGTGATGGGTATAGCATCTAGGGGGATTATGGCCATTGTTTGACTCTGTTCTTTCTCTTTAATCATTTTATCCATTTCTGCCTCCATATGTCTGATATGAATATTCTTCTCTATGATTAGCTTCATTATATCAACCTTCTGTGTTTCATTTTATTCAATGTCTTTATTTAAGGGATCCTCTATGGCTGGCAGTTTCAGTTTCTTTCTCAATATTGAAATATCCAGATTTTTCTTCTTGGTGATCTTCTCTGCAACATTTATATCTTTAGGATCATATCCTATCTTGACTACCAAATCTTCCAAATATTTGATCCTGTTGTCTTTTGCTAAAGAAGATACCTTTTCCATTTTCAACTGGGACTGAATGTTTGCATATGAAACCTGCAACTTAGACAATGACACGGCAGTATTAGTTAATGTAGAGGAAATCATCTCACCAGTCTATTTATGCATCTCCATTTGATCAATGGGATGGATATATTTGGTGATGAATTCAAATGATGTCCTCTTGTAGTCTGTTGGTGTCTTTGGATGTGGAATTTGGGCCTCAAGGAAGGCCATCTACATATTTCCCTACTTTCTGTCCAAAAATGATAATAATTTTCTCTGTGAGCTGGAAGTTTGCTTCCAAAACTGATTATAAGTTTTGTTCTTAAGAATTTCATTCTTAAGTTTGATGTCTCAGTACCTATCAAAAACACTCTTTTCCTTTTCTCCTTGGACATATTGAGAAGATAAATTTTTTTCCTTTTGACCATGTGAAATTGAAGGTCCATTAGGATATGCAACAAACTTGCTGCTTGTAGGTGGTGAGTCTCCAATTATGATGGCATCATGATCTTGTCTCCTTTTCTACATCTATTCTAGGAGTCATCTTTTGTCTTTTCTTGTAACTGATCCTGAACTCCTTGGCCTCACTACTTGTTGTTGTTGATGACCCCTCCTCTCTCTGTCTTTTACTTATTTTCTCTAGAGGAGTGGGAGTCTGTAATTTGAAGTAGAAAACCATTTTTCTTCAGCATCCTGCAATGTATTCTCTATCCATTCTGACTGGTTCACATATTTTTCTGTCTCAAGCCATGAGATATGAATATATGGAGTAGTTTTGTTTTCTACTCTCAACTTGGAAATGATACCCCAAGGGTCATAAGACCATGTAAAACTCAGGCTTAATTTCATCTCCTTAAGAATTTTGTCTGCTTCTTCTCCTGCTGACCTAGTGTTGCATATGAAAGGACCCACCTACGTCTTTATCCGAAACTAGGACTTCTTCTTTGCCACCACAAAGTGAATATCATCTAAATTTAACATTTGTCTGATGTATTCTAGGGAAACAATCCTCATGGGGAGGTATTTTAGGAGCTTATATGGTGCTAATTCGCATCCATAAACTCTCATTTCTGTATAGTTTTGGTATAAATACCAATCTCTAGTCTTGGCCTGATTTGTCAAATGAAGAACCCTTTCGATGTCTTCACTGATTCTGGGTTGTGTTGAGTTGTTTAGGATGTTCATAGCTAGATGAACAAACCCTTCAATGAACTGTTTGTATGATAATTCTTGCTGCTCTTTCATTACTAAAGAAGTCCAAATAATCATAGGTTGTTGATTTCCCTCTTCATCTAGCTTCTGCATAGCAAAAATGAACTTGTCTGCTTGATAATAAAGAAACATATAAATTAAAATTGAAGTGTAATTAAACACCAGTTCTGTTGGAAATTTCAAAAACTATTCATGGATGTTATCAGCCAAGAATTGACTGAAATTAAACAAAATGGATGCTTTTTTATCTATGGAAAATATGGAAAGGAAGCCTAGAATGGGTTCATCTACCCACTGATCAGAATAATAACCCAAAATGTATGAAATTATGGACAAAGTCTGTTTAGCTTGATCAGGGAATATTGAGGAAGGGTACAGAGGATTCTTCTTTTGTAATTGGGCATTTTCTGGTAGAAAGATCTTAAAAATCTTGGCCTTGGTGGCAAAAGCAAGATTCTGATAGAGTTGGGTGAGGGATTTTAAGGAAAATGGGGTACAATTTTGCAGAGGGGGTGCTAGCATCATCTGGTTAATGGATTGGACAGTAATTGTAAAAATGATATCACCAGACGGGGTCATAATGGCTCTTTGGGTGGAAATATAGTGCCAAGCTTGGAATTTCCTAGCGAATTCAGGGGCATGGAAGATCAGAGGGAGAAAATAATGAGGAATATTGGACTCCCATAGTCAAATTTCATCTGTTTTATCAGCATGTTTGTCCTCCAACCAACAGTAGAGCTCTAAAAATTCAACGTCGCACTGTGTTTCAATGATCTTATAATCCCTATCAGCTAAAGGAATTTGATCTAAGTCTATGGATGGAGGGATTAATGGATTAACAAGGTTCTCCTACTTCTTTCTCTTTGGAGGCATTATTAGATCAATGTTACCAGGAATAGTGTCTATGCAGAGCTGCTAATCCCACTAAGGCTGGTAGCTACCTTAGAAACAAACAAACTAAAACTAATTTCGTTTTCCTTTATGAGAGATAGATGAGAGAAGAATAAAGGAGACCAACCTCTGTCTTGTGCTTGGTTCCTTGCTCGATTCCTCTCTCTTCCAATAGTCCTTTGCTACTTGCTTTCTTGTATACCCAGCTTCACAGAGTACCTGTAGAATCAAAGCAGCATAACACTATACAAGAACATAGATCTATTATCATAAGCAATATAGGATCAGATGTATATTAACCACACAAATGCATAAAACATCAATCACACAAGTGTATGGAGGAAAACTTGAATAGCTTTATTGATAATCAAGAAAGAGCCAAGAGAATTACAACCAATTGTTTTGACCCAGCATCATCCTCTCAGCAAGAAGCCCTTCTTCACCTCATGACAAGCTTAGATCACCCAACACTATGATATTGCACCAAGAAACCAGCAGCACTTCCTTACAAGATACAAAATTCTAGCCTCCTGGATCTCTGGGATGAGGGATCCATATATAGATGTCTGCAAGCGAGGTGAGTCAGCTTGAGATTTGATTAGTGTCTTCCCTCTGATAGTTCTTGATTCCACTTGGAGATTGATGATCTCTTACTCATCCCTAGTCGAATTCAGAGAGGCAAGTGTCACAGGAGAAGTTTCTGGAAGATTCCATGCTTCTCCACCTTGCGGATTGACCCTGCCATTTGTCCCTTCTCGCCCATCGCACCCCATAGAAGGGCTTTTTGACATGCATCGCACCTACTATGTGTATTTAGGTGGGATGCAGCGCACTTTTCCTATGGAGTAGGTGAAATGGTCCAGTTTTGACCAGTTCTGAGTAGTTTTTCATGGAGAACTTCTGGGAGAAGATGTAATCAGTTGACCTTGTTCTTTTAGGGGTTGGAACAACACCTTTAGGGACTTAGGAGCCCTTGGTTTATGGACATTTATGCTTGGGGTTGCAGTGTCAAAAAATGTCTATAACAGTTGCCCCCTAAAGCATGATGTTGTTAATCTTTTTGATGTCGGGTGAAATGCTTTATCATGAAGATCGAAGTTCTTGCAAGCTGGAAGGAGACCTATAATAAGATACAATACAATACATTATCTTCATAATATTTTCATGATCTAGCTGAGGCAGGCATTCCCATGCTCAGCTTTATAAATTCATTTTCATGTACATGAGACAGACAATCGTCTGAGTGTAGATTGATGATTCTGGTAGAGCCATCATCCCTTATATTGGATGATTATCTGTGCAGCAATGATGTACATTTGATGTCTTTATTTTCCTGAATATATATCGCAGCCCGGATGGATGAAACTAGATCCGGAGTCTTCAATCTCGTTCGATCTTCACTCAAAGTACAAGTCGATCCATGTGAGAGATGTTCTGGAGTCGAACATGGAAAGACATCGCCTAATTACCAGCCAATGATGTAAGTCGTTAACAGGCGCGAGAGGAATCACCGATAATGATGATGACCCTCAAGGTACTACAGTACAATTCACGTGGTGTGAATAAAGGACTTGGCGTCGAACACCATGTAAAATCTTTCGGTCGAAGGCCATTGATGTAAACCTGTCACTGGAAGTGAGAAACTTGCCATTGAGGCATGCAAGCTTCAAAGTACTTAAAGGGTTGTTCCTAGATCGACTTCTTGGATAATGAGCCGATGTCGACAAGAAGTGATCTGTCATAGGAGGGCCTTATTGAATCCCACATCAATGACACAGAACGGAGCAAATGATTTTAATGGAAGTGAAAACGATCTGGTGATATAAGGTTCAGGGTGGCAATCATGAAAGAATGGAGCGTAAATGCATTGTAGTGGGTGAGACACAAGTGAATTCTCTGAGCGACTTCTCTTAAACATATTGGCAACACTGACATGATGGATTGGTAGCATTAACCCCAAATGTGGATGGTGTGATGGAACCATGGTGATGTGACCAGTGAATGGAACAACCCAACCCGACTTGGATGCGGAGTGAAAGTGTCATGTTCAAGAGCGACTTGCTACCAACAAAGTTTCTTCAAGTTTTCTTCCCAATTTTTCCCCAGTCATTGCTGACCAGTACCTCTTTATTTTTGTCAAGCTTGAGGAGGATAACATATGTTTGTTCTATAATTTGCCCTTCGGGCAAACCCATCGCTATGTTTTAACGAGCCTAGCGATAGTGAAACTCGTTCTTATCTATTATGGACAAGTTTGTCGCTATTAGGTTTTAACGAGTTTAACGACAAAGATAACTCGGTCCTTTTCAATTTTAGAGAGTCTGAAAAGGACGTAAAGGAAACTCCAAAATCCCTTTTTCATCATCCAATCCCTTAAGTCCGAAAAAGTATAAAATAATACAGAAGGGATGAATTTTCGGTACTTTTAACGAGCCGAACAAAACAAGGGCTCGATCTTTTTATGTAATAATCCCTCAGGTCCAAAAAGATTAAAATCTAAAGGAGGGATAGCACTTCCGGTCACTTTAACAAGATGGAGAGGCCAATGGCTCGGAAATATTTTCATATTTTACAAGTCAATTGAAAAGAGCTTAAAGGAGACTCGTCTTTGAGGAACGAGTGATAAATTTGGGTAGCAGCTGATTCCAGGTAAGGTTTGGAATTTTCCAATCACGGCAGTGTTACAAGGATGGCTAACAGGATCACTCTTCGCAATTGTTCCTCAAAAGGGGTAAACAATCAAGTGGAGGTGAATGATCGGCCAATACAGAGTGGAGGTGATGATGAGAACACGACCAAGGCTTCAAAGGCTGAAGTACTACATTCACGACGGTTATTTACCGGAAATTGGTTCATTTTTTATTTTAAAATGAGCTTAAACACTGGGGGAAACACTTGCTCATTGCTTATGTTTATTTTTTAACGAGCTTGAAGTCCGTGTTAAAACTGCTCGATCCAGTCGTAAAATAAGGATGCCTCATCTAAGATGCCATTTTTATGGTGCTTGCACCTTACAAAGCTTTGCTCCGCTACCTTTCACATGCAAGCTAGGGGCGACCAACTACTGTTTATGGGGTTAGCTAACCACTAAGGTTAGGTAGGAAACTCTCTCCTTTACTTCGCCGGCGCCTTTTAGGACAAAAGGCCCCCTGCGAAACGAATGGTCGGTTCGACCACTCACCTAACTTAAGCAGTTATAGTTAGCGAATGTATGAAGTTAGCGTTACACTGGTCGCTTTTCACTTGCACATTGAAAGGTTTACATGCCCCCAGGTATAGAGAAATAGAGTTTCGAAGTTACCCCTCAATTTGCAGACAAAACATTTGTGTTATCGGGAAAGGCCTACCTTTTTAGGTTACCCCTCAATTTGTAGACAAAACATTTGTTTTATCGGGAAAGGCCTACCTCTTTCAGGTTACCAAAGATTGTTCTATTTGTGCCACAAACAAAACACTTCTTTGGCGATGTCTATCGAAATAGACAAAGGTGAATGGCGCAGACGCCTCCACTCACATAACTTTGACGAGGGAATCTTATTCTAGTCTAATCCCATTTTCCTAAACGGACGGGTGTGTCAGACTAGTCATATATCCCTCGCGGAAACCTACCCTATACCTGAAGTTCTCCTGCCGAAGCAGACCAGGGTGCATGCCCCCTGGGTTTCAGTCATATCCTCCGAATCACTCGCGCTCATCAGGAGGATGGACTGGGGATTGATGAGACATTCCTTGCATGAAAAGACCATTCACGGTTGGTATATGACTATTTGCTATGTGTGAACCGGGAAATGAAAGCTGGTCTATGAGCTTGACCACTCTTCCTTCGTGCGGAAAACACATTACTCTAAAGAGTGATGAGACAGTGGCTCCCATGCAATAAATATAGTCTCGTCCAAGGAGTAGATTATAATCCAGGGGCCCTTGGACTACCATTACGTTCATCTGAACGGTTTTCCCTCTCAATGTTATGGGCACATTGGGAAGGATCCCTAATGGTCGACTGGTTCCTTTGTCAAATCCTGTTAGATTTCTCATCTCAGGCAAAAGCGATGGCGAACCAAGCGCTTTCCAAGCAGTTGAGGAAAGGATACTCACAGAATCCCCTTCATCTATGATGGTACCGGCCATGACCATTCTATATATTTGAGCAATGATGTGGAATGGTACACTAGCCAGTAAACGGGGTCTGCCTAGTAGATTCCAGTCAAAGGAAACAACTAGGTTGCTTGGAGGTGGGACCGAATAGACGGCCAGATATGACTCTGAAGAACTTCCTTCCTGCGGTAAAGGAACAGGTAGACTGCCCCCATGTTCATCGGAGTCTGTGTTTATGAAGAGAATTTGAACGGTGTCGTTCTTCTTCTCTTCGGTGATTATATCATCTGAAGATGGATCCTCTGAAGGCAAGACCGGGTCAATTGCCGCCTTGACCTTTTGACTTTCGTCTGGTATGGATTCAGATGGCTTTTCTTCAATGATAGACGCTTCGGCCGACTACAAGGGCGTGTCAGCCGGATTTTCAACTAGTGACGGACTCGGCAAGAGTTTCTTATATCCAGGAGGAATCCGTAACGGTGAAACCGGACGGTCGTCCAAACCTCTTTTAGCCTCATCTAATAAGGGACAATGGTGGACGGCGTGATCACCTTCACACAGTTTACAAGGAAATTTACATTTTCCTTTTTGTCCATGGGCTTCACTTTCACTAGTTGACGGTGTATTTTCAACATGATCATCAGAGGTTGACGACACCGGGTTGTGCAAACGAGGAGACCAGTCCCTTAAGATCCGAGGGATGCAAGGAAAATATCAATGATAGTGGTCTCCTTTGCAAATGACACATGGTGAATTAGGCCTGGTCAGTGCAGTGTGTGGATTTTCGCTAGACGATGCTTGGTTGCCCCTTTTCGCTTTTGGCTCCTTCTTCTTTTTCTCTTTCTTCTTCTTTTCCTTCTTCTTCTCAAGTACTTGATTTTTTGCTTTACCAGCTTCATCAAGCGAAGAGGAAGGAGGAGAGGAATAATTGGACGAAGTAGAGGATTGGGGGGTAACTATGGAATCGTCTAGTTGTTGACTTGATTGTTCAAGAATCGCGGTGTTCTGAACGACAGAGGTTGAGAAGAGCCATACGGGCAAGCCGATTGTCAATCCTGGAAGCGACAATGTGGCCATATGGGGTGCACCAAAATCTCCCCAAGAGGAGAAGGGACTAGGATTTCCTCCAAGAGGAACTCCTTGGTTGGTGGACTCCATTTTCCTCAACCTAAGACCAACGTAGGAAAGGTGATAATTATTCCATTTAAAATAAATTTTAGATGCTTTGACACAACTTGTTTTTTCAATTTTTAAGAGTCAAGAAAAAACAAAAGATGACTCTAGTCGCCTTCGATTTTTAGTGAGCCTGAAGTGACAAGTGCTCAGATGGACCTTTTCCGTTAAGGAGTCTGAAAAGGAACGAAAGGGACTACTCTGGAAATCTAGACAGAGGGATTACTAAACCAATGGCAAAACTACAGAATACTTTTTACGGTATGGTAGTCAATCTTCCTGAATGTTGTGTTCAGTGCATTGCGATCGATAGGGTGGTAGACACGGCGTCCTATGGATAAAGGATTAAGCCTATTGTGGTCTCCCAAAATATACTCGATGGTACATGGGAGCACAAGTCCGTACTGGCACTTATCGTCTCAAAGTGGAGGAATCACCCAACCAACAGTGAAAACAACAGTTACCAGGCTTTACGACGCCGGAATAGGTCTCTAGCCTAGACTTCCAGATGTTGTGCGTTAGGTTCCAAAGCGTTTTTAGATTCATTAAATTTATTTTATAGTTGATCTTGCTTAAGAAATTTGCCTTTCAGGTTCACCGCGTGATCTAGATGTACAATTCCTAAAATGCAATCTAAGATGATAAACAGTCGTTTAATCTTCTTTTGGCAAATGAAAATACTAGCTACTAAGGAAAGAGAGATGGCATTCTTTCAACAAAGAGCAAAGAGCACACACTATATGCACTGTCCTAAATCAAACCAACAAACAGTCTAAATGAAAATGCACATGCATGTATTTGTTTTCGGCCTTATTAATGTGTAAATGATAAAAAGCAAGCTAAGCGCAAATCTGAATTATTTTTCGAAGCGACAAATACTAACAAGTTTCTTTTCAAGACAAAAGGAGGACAATGACAACACTTTGCGATTTAGAATTGAAAACTTGCTTTCGACACTAGAAAAACTACTAATTCAGATCAAATACAAGAGTAACAATGTAATCGACTATCAAGAACAATCAGATTCTCTTCTATGACTGAAAACGAAACTTGCGACACTTTCAAATCAAGGAACGATAGTACAATTACGCTACTTCTTTGTAAAGGAGAACTGAAAATGACAAAAAAATACATAAAAACATTTACAGTTCTTTGCACAATGGAGGTGGAATAACAGCAAGGAAAGGGGTTTCAAACTGAGGTGTACTGACTACAGGCAGCAAAACTCCTGAATAGAGCTGAAAAGAATGAACACAGAAACCAAAATTTAGGAACAAGGCCTTGTCTGATCAGCGCGCGTGTAACACAGTGAAACTGAAATGCAACGCACCTACTACACTCGGGAAGTGTGCCGCATTTGAAGTTCACAGAACAGACAGTGCGCTGGACCAAGGACGAGACTTTGATTGGGTTTCGGGTCACAGTTTGCAGTTCAGTTCAGGGATTTTGGCCGAGCAAGTGGTAATCAGTAAATCAATCATAGGGGTAGATCTAAGGAGGTTACTAGAGCCACCACAAGGGCAATTAGAGAGCTTGTAAATCAATTGTTTAATTCATAAACAAAACCCAGAGATAGACTGAAGCGACATTTATCTACTTTGCATTTGCATAGCAAATGCAGTTCGAAGGCTACCTAACTCAACTTCAGGCTCCGTCTGTAAGTTTATAAAGTAAACAAATGTAGATAAACAAACAATCTATTCGCTCCCTAGCGGAGTCGCCATTTTGTCACCGAGAATAGTGTCTATGCAGAGCTGCTAATCCCACTAAGGCTGGTAGCTACCTTAGAAATAAACAAACTAAAACTAATTTCGTTTTCCTTTATGAGAGATAGATGAGAGAAGAATAAAGGAGACCAACCTCTGTCTTGCGCTTGGTTCCTTGCTCGATTCCTCTCTATTCCGATAGTCCTTTGCTACTTGCTTTATTGTATACCCAGCTTCACAGAGTACCTGTAGAATCAAAGCAGCATAACACTATATGAGAACATAGATCTATTATCATAAGCAATATAGGATCAGATGTATATTAACCACACAAATGCATAAAACATCAATCACACAAGTGTATGGAGGAAAACTTGAATAGCTTTATTGATAATCAAGAAAGAGCCAAGAGAATTACAACCAATTGTTCTGACCCAGCATCATCCTCTCAGCAAGAAGCCCTTCTTCACCTCATGAAAAGCTTAGATCACCCAACACTATGATATTGCACCAAGAAACCAGCAACACTTCCTTACAAGATACAAAATTCCAGCCTCCTGGATCTCTGGGATGAGGGATCCATATATAGATGTCTGCAAGGGAGGTGAGTCAACTTGAGATTTGATTAGTGTCTTCCCTCTGATAGTTCTTGATTCCACTTGGAGATTGATGATCTCTTACTCATCCCTGGTCGAATTCAGAGAGGCAAGTGTCACAAGAGAAGTTTCTGGAAGATTCCATGCTTCTCCACCTTGTGGATTGACCCTGCCATTTGTCCCTTCTCACCCATCGCACCCCATAGAAGGGCTTTTTGACATGCATCGCACCTACTGTGTGTATTTAGGTGGGATGCAGTGCAATTTGCCTATGGAGCAGGTGAAATGGTCCAGTTTTGACCAGTTCTGAGTAGTTTTTCATGGAGAACTTCTGGGAGAAGATGTAATCAGTTGACCTTGTTCTTTTAGGGGTTGGAACACCACCTTTAGGGACTTAGGAGCCCTTGGTTTATGGACATCTATGCTTGGGGTTTCAGTGCCAAAAAATGTCTATAACAATCAATGAACAATTAATAGGGATTTAAGGGAAAGCTTACCAGGAACAGTTTGAGGTTATGAGTTGTCAGGGGAAAGGAGGCAGCGTGCTAACAATTCCGATCTGGTTCAACAAATGTTTTGCAACTAGTCTCTTTGTAGAAAATTGTGAATTAAAGAGAATAAGCCAGTGAAATGGATAAATAGGATGTTTCTAAAGCTTTTAAAGTCAGAAAGGAAATTTCTGTTGGAGGTTTGGCGCAAGACAGTTAAAGATTGAACGGTTAGCTGGGAAGGAAAATTGAATGCCCAACAGTAATTCTGTCTGGAAAGCATTTAACTGGTCAATGACTACGAAACGTGGCTCGACATGAGTAGTGGGGGTGTCACGGTAGGGACACGGTAAAGAGGATGAGGGGAAGACAATTTTCAGAGGGGGTAGAAGGCCGTAAGCGGTATCGGTAGGGGGGGTGTGAAATGAGGGGAAGGTGACACGTATGGATGGGGCCTAGCACAGAATACCACCTTTTCAGACCCCCCCCCCCCAAACGGTAAAGGTAGGATGGAGAAGGGGGGGCGAAGAAAGATAAGGGTCGTCGATCATGGAGATTAGAGAATCCCGAAGCTTTAAGTGTGGACCCCTTTCTTTTACATAATCACTAAAACTTAGGGAAAAGGGCACATAAGTGTATTTATAAAACCAACTATTTCTACCTACCTTTTAACTAAACTAACATTTTTATTCTTGTAAAGGGGTGCATCTAGACTAGCAAACCCATAATTATTTTCGTTTATGAATGTCGTGGTTAACACTTGGTGTAGATCAAAATATTGCTCCATCTAGAATCCTCGTGTTATAGGATCTTTACCATCAAACATCCTCATATGGATCTTCGAAATTATGAAGTATTTATTGAGTGCTAACTCAAATTCTTGATGATGTGGATCTTGGACTGAAAAATCAGGTTATGTTTCTATGATTTAATATTTGTGCTCTTCAATTGTAATAAAATACTCCTCATATATGATTTCTTCCAAGAAGAGTTGTTCTCCTTATTTTCATTCATTCATATATATATATAGTAATATAGTATGGTCAAAATACATAGAAAAATATAATTATACACCATGTACAAAATTGTGAGTATAGAGAACAACTCTAATATTGATAAGAGAGCTAAGTTAAACAATAACTCCTTAACAAATAGGAGAACCTCCTAAACACACACACACACACACTTATTCACACATTTCACATGTGGTCCCTTCATCCCTAGGTCAATCCTATTACATATACATTTACACATTACTAATATACATTCAACCCCATATATGCACTCCATCCACCCCACTTTGGGTCATACCATATACATTTAACCCAATATATGCCCCCTTGGGGCTATAACACTTTTCCATTTCATCCATCATTTCCCTTTTAAGGTTTTCATAAAAACATGATAAATCCTCTTATTTCAACATACTACCATTCATTTCATCAACATTATTCTTTAATTGGGAGAACTTGTATTCTAAGTATTCACTTTCTTTATATTCTACGTTTGGGTTTTTATGAGAAGTACAAATAATATTTCTTAAATATATAAGAAAAAAATAATTCTCCTCTTTATCACAAATTTTCAATAACCAATAATCAAAAGTTATACGAATTGTAAGTTTCATATTTTTCAAGCTCTGATTTGAAGATTGTTTGGATGGATAATTTGTTCTTGACATAAATATGAAATTTGGTGTCTTATGAGTCTAAAATTACAATGTGTAGTACTTTGATACGTTTTCTCTACAATTCAATAGGTTTGATAAAGATTTGATGTGCCAAGTTGAAGTTATGATGAATTTCCCAAAGCTTGTTGATTTTTTCCCTCTTCCCAAGAGTGAACTTGTACAATGTGCCATGTGTTCAATTTTTCAAATATGATTATGAAATTTTTACTCGAGCTACTTTAGTATGTCCTTTTGTATCCCTAATAATTCACATTCTGAAACTTCTCTAGGACAACGTTATAGTGAACCTAACAAGATGACTAGTTTAAATATTTATTTTTGGACCAAGCATATGTGATCTGTAAACTGCAATGGATATTCCACTGAACAGTTCATCACAACAGAACTGATAATAATATATTAAAATATTGTAATTTTACACTATTACAACTTTATTTAAATTCTAGATCTGTAGATTTTATTGTAATTAGTGCATGCATGCAAATGGAAATTATGCAAAAAAGTACAGAATGAAAAAATAAGTTCACACGCACATAAGACACAAAATATTCTCTCTAGGAAACCCTTTCGAGAGAAAACCCAACTAGAAGGTGAGGTTGCTTCGCTCTCTTTATTTGTCTAGAAATATAGTTGCAGGTACAACGAATTAATGTTTGTGACCCATGGGCTGCTACAGTGCACATATGATCTCTGTGTGCCCTACCTCCTATCTCCCCCAACTATGTTTTCTTAGCTATGGAAATAGATGCTCTTGAAAGAATGGAATGCCTCTTCCTCCTAGTGGCCCAATGTTAAGGGAAATGTTCCCCTAGGGATTTTGGGTTGAAACCCTAGCAGACTGAAAGTTATCTATATAGAGAAACACACATTCCACACAACCATTATGCTAGCATAAGCAAATTCTATGATAAGGGGCGTACCTGAGGTCCTACGTTTGAGAAGGTCCTTCCAGGGTCCAAACCCTTCTTGGAGTTCCTTTTTGCTCCTTTGACCTGCAAAACAACCAATTCAAAAAGGTACAACAGTATATGGACTAAACCTTATAAAGAAACCATCTTCATATTATAAAGAAAGGTAGTTAGTTATGAAATTTAAACAGCCATTCACATATGAATTCTAACATGAATATCACAAACATGAAGAAGTTTTATATCAAGAACAAAGACATGTGTTTCTTTTATTATAGAAAAATAAAGTACAGAAAGGAATAATTTCACCTGAGTCGTCCTTTCGCAGGCTCCAAGCAAAGCCTTCCTCCGGATTCATCCAGCCTCAAGCCTTTAACAAACTCCTTCCATGACTTACTCCATGATACCACAAGTAGTGGATGGACATCAACACACAAGGAAACAAGGTTTTCCTATAAAAATGGGGGAAGTGTAGGAGGCACAAGGATCTTCAGACCTGGTTAGGGAAATCTCAGCATAATAACCTTTCTCTCTCTTCTCTCCTCCCTTAGGCCTTCCCATTGAAGCCTTTTTATACTTCTCCCAAAGTAGTTTTTTAGCTGGGAGTTGTTTGGGAACAGTTGGGCCATGGGCACTAACAGGTGATCAGCAGGTAAAACTCGTGATCTCCGCCCAAAATTAAGGAGTTTTATATTTTTTTAAGTGTTTTAATACATATACGCGGGTTGGGTATATGCCTACCCCGTACACATGCTTTTAACTCAGGGAAATGTCGCGTTGTTATGAAACCAGCTCAAGAAAAGATAGAAAAGATAAATCCACGCCTTAGAATTCAGCCTCTTTGAGGGGGCAACCTCCTTTACATTACATAAATGAACAATTCTTGGATGATACAAATGACAAAACCTCCTTTCTATATATAGGAGTCTAAGGAGTCACAATATAATCCAGCGGACCTAACAATAATAATATAAAGCCATAAAAATAACAATAGAGGGATTCTATGGGGCACAGAAATAACAATATGGGGGTAATAGGAGCACAACAATATAAATAGGGGGTATAACTACAATAGTAATGGGGTAATCACTAGTATTATAGGGACCCAACATGCCCCTCTCCTTCAAAAAAGTGTTGTCCTCAACGCTTGAGCAGTTCTGGATACTTCTGCATAAAATTCTCATCCTCCCATGTGGAATCTTCAGTGGATAAGTTCTTCCACTTGATAAGATACTCTGAAATTGATCGATTTCGTAGCTGTCGAGTTCTTGTTTCTGTGATTGCTTCCGGTTCCAATATAATTTTTCCTTCCTCGTCAAGTTCTGGCAATATTGTTTGAATTGGGAGCTTGTCACCTATAACCTTCTTTAAACATGAAACATGGAAAACTGGGTGCAATCGAGAAGCTGCAGGAAGCTCCAATTTGTATGCCATAGTACCAATCTTTTCCAACACCTTGTACGGACCATAATACTTTGGTGATAATTTATTATCCTTCTTAGCTTGCTTTAGGGACATTTTCTTATATGGTTGTAGCCGTAGGAATACCCAATCACCTACATCAAAACTTCTTTCACTGTGATGTTGATCTGCCTGTTGTTTCATTCTATTTTGTGCCAACACGAGGTTATCCTTTAAGAGTTGGAGGACTTGTTGTTGATGTTCGATGTGATGTTCCACTGCCTGAACCTTAGAATTTTCTCTTAAATATGATGTGATGGATGGTGGTTGATACCCATAAAGTGCCATAAATGGGGTCATTTTTGTTGTTGTATGGAAGGAAGTGTTATACCACCATTCAGCTAGAGGCAACCATTTGACCCATTGTGTCTGTTTATCAGATACAAAGCAACGAAGATATCCTTCCAAACATTTGTTTACTATCTCAGTTTGCCCATCAGATTGAGGATGATAAGATGAGCTATGAGCTAACTGAGTACCAAGACAAGAAAATAATTATGTCCAAAAATTTCCAGTGAAAATGGGATCTCTGTCACTTACAATAATCTTTGGGTTTCCATGTAGCTTTTGAACTGTTTCCATAAATGCAGTAGAAACTGTACTGGCTTTAAATGGATGTGATAATGCACAAAAGTGTGCATACTTGGTAAGTCTGTCAACTACCACCATGATGACACTCTTTCCCTCAGACTTGGGTAAACCTGTGATAAAATCCATTGAAACCTCCTCCCAACGTTGGCTTGGAATGGATAAAGGTTGTAATAGACCTGGTGTCTTAATTGTTTCAACTTTATTTTGCTGGCAAACCAAACATTCCGCCACAAACTTTTGAATATCTGATTTAAGGCCATCCCAAAAAAATTCCTTCTTAACCCTGTGGTAAGTTTTTAAAAATCCTGAGTGCCCTCCTAAGGGAGAAGTGTGCAATTCCATAAGAATCTTTTGTTTTAGCTGGGAATTCTTACAGAGGTATAAGCGATCTTTGTACCATAACGAATCATTTTTCCAGCTAAATGTATCAGAAGTACTGGAATCTTGTTGTAGCTTTTGAATAAGTGCCACACTTCTTCGTCATTCTTCCATTCCTCCCTTGCTTCGTTTATCCAATCTGGTTGGATAATAGAAATGGCACACAACAATGCTTCCACATCCTCATCCTTTCTTGAGAGTGCATCTGCCACCACATTTTGCTTCCCTTTTTTGTAGATGATTTCAAAGTCATAACCCAACATCTTTGTGACCCACTTTTGTTGCTCTTCAGAGGATAATCTTTGTTCTAAAAAGTATTTAAGGCTATCATGATCCGTTTTTACCTTGAAGTGTCTTCCCATTAGGTAGGGTCGCCATTTCTTAAGTGCATGGAGTATTGCCAACATTTCCTTCTCATAAATAGCTTTGTTTAAAAACTTTCCCTTGATTGGACGACTTTCAAAAGCAATGGGTCTTTCATCTTGCATTAGAACAACACCAATTCCATTTCCTGAAGCATCACATTCCACAATAAAGGTTTTTGTGAAGTCCGGTGTAGCTAAGACCGGTGCTTGGCACATTGCCTCTTTAAGATGTTCAAAGGCCTTTGTTGCTTCTGAAGTCCATGAAAATGAATCTTTCTTCAATAATGTTGTTAGAGGTGCTGCTATTCTCCCATAATTCTTAACAAACTTGCGATAATACCCTGTCAACCCAAGAAATCCTCGCAGATGCTTTATGGATGTGGGGATTTTCCATTCCTTAATGGCTTTAATTTTGCTAGGGTCTACCTTAACTCCTTCATGAGATACAATATGACCCAAATATTCCACCTCCTGGACTCCAAAGAAACATTTGGATCTTTTTGCATATAATTGTTTCTCCTCCAATAGTTGTAGCACCCTGTCAACATGTTCAACATGATCCTTCCAAGACTTGCTGTAGATTAGTATATCATCAAAAAATACTAACACAAATTTTCTAAGGAATGGTTTGAAAATTGAATTCATCAAACCTTGAAATGTTGAAGGTGCATTGGTAAGGCCAAAAGGCATGACCAAAAATTCATAATGACCCTCATGAGTTCTAAATGTTGTTTTCGGAATGTCTTCAATCTTCATTCTGATTTGATGATATCCTGAACGAAGATCCAACTTGGTGAAGTAAATTGATCCATGCAATTCATCCAGTAATTCATCAATAACAGGAATGGGGAACTTATCTTTAATAGTGAGCTTGTTGAGCTCCCTATAATCTGGACACATGCGCCATGATCCATCCTTCTTGTGCACCAATACTACTGGAGCTGAGAAAGAACTTTGACTCGGTTGAATTATACCAGCCTCTAGCATTTCTGCAACCATACGTTCAATTTCACTTTTTTGGACATATGGATATCTGTACGGCCTGATGTTTGGAGGAACACTTCCTGGAATCAGATGAATAGCATGATCATGATCACGCATAGGTGGGAGACCTTTGGGAGTCTCAAATACCTTGGAATGATTGTCCAGGACTTTTTGGAGATCTGGAGAAATAGATGATTCCAATGTGGAAACATCTAGCGAACATAATTGTGCAATTACACCTCTTTGCTCCTTTTTTAGAAGCTTTGTCATGCCATTAGAGCTGATTATCTTTCCTGGTTTCCCTGCAATACCCCTTAATTCAACTTCCTTTCCTTCCACAAAAAATTTCATGAAAAGTTCTTGAAAATTAAAAGCTATTGTACCCAAGGATTGTAGCCATTGGACTCCTAGTACAACATCAACACCTCCCATTGGAATGGAAAGCATTGGGCTAGTCAATACATATTCTCCCATGGATAGCTTGATATTATGGCACTTTCCAGAACAATTTATTGTTCCTCCATTTGCAATCATCACTTGACACTCTGGTGCTGGATATAGGAAGCAATTCAATTCTTTTGCTACCCTACAATGAATAAAATTGTGGGTGCTTCCTGAATCAATCAACACTATTACCTTTTTCTTCTTGATTTGTCCTTCTATCTTGATGGTTTGAGGAGTGGTAATTCCCGCCAATGCATTACAAGATATGGTCGGATTTATTTGTTCTTCATCTAGGCTTTGTTCCTGGAATATATCCTCTTCTTTTGACCTTTCTTGCTCCTTTTCTTCTTCCTCTTCACAATCTATGTAGAATAATTTCTTCTCAGCACACTTATGACCTTTTGTGTATTTGCTATCACAATTGTAACAAAGCCCTTTTGCTCTTTTTTCTTCCAATTGTTGTGGTGTCAACCTTGTAGGTTGTGGAAGACTATGGGCAACAACACTTCCGTCTTTATAGTTGTTGTTACACAGTAATTTATCACTGCCTTCCTGTCAGTCACCCTGCTGTGTCAAAGAAGTCACAATCACTGAATGTTGTGCCCTGAACTGGCTAAAAAACCCATTTTTCCAAAGTTTTGTGCATCAGCGCGTCTGTTCCTAAAATAACCGCGATGACCAGCGCCCCACAGTGTATTTCGTGCGCTGCCATCGCGGAAGAACATCACTTTTCCGCGATGACGCACAGCGCGGCTTTCACGTGTCCTTCCGCGCTGACATGGCTTGTTCAGTTGCTGTCATGTGCTGACAGCGCGGCAGTATCCATATAATCCGCGCTGATCCAGTTTGGGCGAATTTGTTCAAACAACCAGCCTTCCAGATCTTTCCAGGCTTGGTTGTTAGCTTTGTGAATGTCGACTCCCTTCTATGGCATGTCTGTTCGACTCTTTGCAACTACTCCCCTTGAAGATAAGCTCATCCTTCCACCTTTCTAGGAGACTCCTTCTCCTATATAAACCTCCACCATTACCATGAGCAGCTAGTTAGAGGATAGCTAGATTTAGCTTGGATTATACAAGAGCTTGTAGTGCTCAGATTGCTGCTATAGGTGTGGTGTGTTAGGAGTGGAAGTGATTGATTGCTTTGGGAAGTTTGTTTGTGACATTTGTGTGAGAGAGAGAGACTAGTTTGTCTTGGGAGAACCATCTTCAAAGGTGAATGCTTGAGACACATGCTGACTGATCCCTCCTGAGAAGTTTATCGACGTCAGAACATTTGGTTGTACTCTTCTCTATTCAAATTAATAATAGATGACTGCCATTATTGTTCCATTCTCGTTTGTTATATGCAATGGATAAATGTGAATTATGTCTTTTCTGACTGGCATATAGTTACTTTTACTAGATTTTATGCTTGCGTTCGTCTTCCTTTCGTGTGTGCAGGTGTCCGTTCGCGGGGATCGCGGAGGACTATGACCAGCTGAAGCGAAGGAGCAAAGGAAACATCTCCTCGACAAACGACAGCGCAGGAATCCAAGTAGGTGCTCTTTACTTCTTGTCTAATTGTAACTAGGAACATGCGTGACGGCATTGTGTGATTGTTGCTAGACCCCTGTTGGGCTAGTAGGGATCGCCTCTATCCGTAGAGGGGATTTACCTTCTCAACAATTTGGCGACTCCGCTGGGGATCAGCCTTTTTGTTTTTGAGTCCACTTTTGTGTTTGACTTTGATTGGTCTCTTTGTTGGTTTGGGATTGTCTTTTGAGGCTTATGAACTTTCTGGGTGTTTCTGGAAAGCGTTTTTATTATTAAAAAGCTCCTGCCTTTGGTTTGGGAAGTTTTTGTTTTGGCTCTCCTTGTTTTTTACTCCCAGCGCGTTTTATTTCGGAACAGTCGCGCTGACATCGCGTCCCTGTTCTTTGGTTTTCTCTTCATCGCGCCTGTACGTCTAACAGTCGCGCTGACCTCGTTTTCAAGGGCAGCGCGCTTTATTCGTGTTCTTCCGCGCTGACATCGCGCCCCCTCTCCTTTGCGTTTTAAGTCATCGCGTCTGTGTGTCTTATATCCGCGCTGACCTCGTTTGTCCTAGGGCAGCGCGCTTTTTCCCTGTCTTTCCGCGCTGACGTCGCAAAGTTGCTGAAGGCCTCCCCCTGTCAGCGCAGAGTTGCTGAAGGCTACCCGCGCTGAGCCTGAAAAATTTCTTTTTGTCAGATTTGACCTCCTGAACCTCTTGCTGTGACTTTCCCTGCTTCTCCCCACTTGTCTGATGACTTGTTTTTTACTCTCTGAACTTTGAACTGTTTGATTACGAAGCTCAACTCCGTAGGGTTTCGTTTTGCTTGGTTTTAAGTTTGCGAACAACTTCCCTTCTAGCTGCTTGGTTCACATGTTCGTCCTGACTTTTGCAATTGCTGGATTGTGTTTGAGTCTCTAATTGACTGGTTGCAACTCTGGTCCATCGGATGTTTGCTTTTCTCTATTTGATTTCACGCTTCGAACCCTAGGACATCTAGCGGCCGTGTGTGTGTCAAGCCTGCCGTAAGGATCCCTGTTTGCTTGATTGACCAGCTCGTTCTAGACTCGCCCTTCACAATTTTTCAGTGATTGTTAGAGTGTATTGGTTTGTGCTTCCAAGTGATCTTTTGCACTTCCTCCTTGCTTGCAATCCTTGCTTGTTTTGCAGAGCTTAGATCACATAGCTCGTGCATTGCCTAGTTTCCCTTTGATTTCGAAGCTTTGGTTGAGTTTTAGGGAACTTCGTGTGCTCTCATTAAGTAGTTTACTTGGTGTTCAAGTTCCTCCAAATTCCTTTAGATGTGTTATGTCAATAAAAAGAAATGAATTAGTAGCTTGTTCGAAAAGGAAAAGAACATTTCATTGATTTCCGTTTTTCAAAAGAAAAGTTTCCTTTCCTCGCTTTAGTTGCATTTAGCTACTTGTTTGTTTGTTTTCGTTTTGCTTCAAAATTCTTTACCCTCTCGTAGCTAGAATTCATTGAACGAAAACGAAATTCTTTTGCATATAGATTGCATCTAAGTAATTGTGAGCGAACATACGATAGAGCTTGAAATCGAAACTTAATCTCAAGATCAACTATAAAATGAACCAAATGAATCTAAAAACGCATTGGAACTAAACGCAAATATTTAGAGGTCTAGGTTAGAGACGTGTTCCGGCGTCTTAAAACATAGTCACTGTTGTTTCACATTGGGTTGGGTGATTCCTCCTTCTGTGACTCGATAGTGGTCTAATACGGACTGCGCTCCCACGTACCGTCGAGTATATAGGGAGACCCCACTAGGCTTTTATCCTTTATCCATAGGAAGCCGAGTCGGCCGCCCTACAATTCGCAATGCAGTGAACACAGCATTCACGAAGATTGACCACCCGTACCCTAAAAAGTATTCTGTGGTTTTGCGAAGAGTTTGGCACACCCTCTACCTAGAAGTTCCAGAGCAGTCACTTTTGATCCTTTTCGGACTCCCTAAACGAAAAGGTGCCTGTGAGCGTCTTGTCACTTCGTGCTCATTAAACATTCGAAGGAGACTGGAGTCATCTTTGTCCTTTTCTCGACTCCTGAAATATGAAAAGGTCAAGTTTGGTCTTTGCGTCTTTAAAAATTAATTTGGCCACGATAACATTTCCTTTTTAGATCTTGTGTGCGATAGTTTTGAGTAGGCTTTTATCGATAGTTTCCCTTAAGAGTTCTAAGGGGTCTGGTCATCCTGGCTGACCCGTCACCTCCCGGTACAAGTGACTTAGGTTCTCAATCCTCTGTTGCTCCTGAGGTACCAGTTGAAGGCGGTACTCTTCCCATTGTACCGAGTGTACAGCCTATTAACGTACGGTCCCCCAGCAACCCAGATTACTTGGAGGATTGGAATCCCGTCTGGGAAGAAGATTGGGATACCCCCCAAACCCCCCGTACCCCTTTAGGTATGTCATCTCCGATGGAGGGGGCAGCTTCCAGCACGGGTGAAACACCCGCGGTCACAGACACCGAGACCCCCGCGGTCACAGACATTGAGACTCCGATCCCCTCTTCATCTCCCCTCCCTCCGCGATATCAATCGCTCAGGGATAGGTATGATGCTAGAACAACTTCTACCACCATATGGGATCCTTCTCTTGCGGCCTCAATTGGCCCTTTTGTTTCACAGCCTCTTTTCCCACCCCTCACCTCAGAACTCAACCCGATCGTCACCTCAGTTCCCGCTCAACCTACTGTTTGTGTAGCACGTTCGACTCCGGTCGTCAGTGCTGCGCCGATTCCCTCGTCTGAAGCTCCTCAAGCTGGTTCTTTTGTTGGAGGCATTCCAGGATCAGGACCGTATGATGCTTATGGGGAACCTATAACAGACCCAGATTACGATGGTCCTATTTTCTTCTTCGATGCGAATGGGGAGTTCCTTGAGGAAATCTCAGGTCTCCCTCACCACCCGTTCGAAGAGAACGAGGAATCCTTGAATGTCATGTATGGCAACGCTACTAGATACTTTGGAAACCGAGACCCTCCTCGGCACCCCATCGGACCACCCAATCAGGACCCGTCATTCTACGGGCAGCCCCCTCAAGGGCAACCGTTATATGGCCCGCCTGACCCAGGACAATCTGGGCATCCTCAAGGTCAACCTTACCAAGAACAACCTATGGACATGGGAGGTCCGCCATACCCATATCAGAATCAACCTATTGGGCAGCCCGAGCAACCGTCTTTTCAAGACCAGCTTGGTTTCCAGCCAGGATACCCCTCTGGACCAACTGGCTCAGTTTACAATCCCTCTAATCAACCAGCCGTTCAGCAAGGGTACCCTTATGGCCAAGGTGGACAACCCTATGTTCAACAGGGCCCACCTACCCCTCGAAACGCAAACCCTTCTGGGCAAGGGGGGCAACCCTCTGCCCAGCCTATTTACCCAAGAGGGCAGCCTGCCGTACAGCAAGCCCAACCCTCTTCCCAACCCGGTTACGGTGGGGGACCCACGGGCCAACCGTCTATACAGCCAAATCAACCCGGGGCCTACCCTCACCGTCAACCTGGACCCGCTGGCCAGCCTCGGCGCCAGCCAGCTATCCAACCCATTCGACCAACCGTTCCGCGAAGACACCCCTTGGTGGCACAGGGGCCGGCTGGCGTTCAGCAGGGTTATCCTGCTGGCCAACCAGGCCCATCCCGAATCCGGCCAAGTCAACCTTCGGGACGTGTAGTCCAACCTCAACCGGTTCAAGGACAATACTCTGGGCCTCAGACTCAAACAGGTTATCAACCTCCATATCAAACGCAGCCTGCCTACCAGGCTCCGTATGCGACCCAGCAGTCACATGGCTACCAGCAACCCCAGGGGCAAAATCAGTATGCTCCTTACCAAAATTATCAGCGACCACAGGTCACTCCTTATCAAAATTATCAATATGGTCAACCTGGTGGGCAAGCTGCTAATTCATGGGGAGCTGGGGGGCAACCACAGGGACAGTCGTCCGCACACGGACAAAACCCCTACGGACAAACTCCCTATGTGCCAGGTCCTTTCGGACCAGGTCCATCAGGGCAAAATTCCTATGCGGCCGGTCCTTTCGGACCAGGTCCGTCTGGACAAAGTCCGTGGGGGCAACCCCAATCTGGGTGGAACCCTAATATTGCCTCGAACCCTCAGCCACAGATGTCCTTCAACCCGCAGCTTCCATTTTTGGCTACGTTGGAACTGCCCGATGTGTCCAAGTTAACAAATGATCCTATTTTGCATAACTCATGGTGGCCGTCGGTTCCAACCAAAATACCAGGTGACTGTCCAAAGTTCGACGGCAAAGCCGGAGAAGATCCTCAAGCCCACGTAATGACATACCACCTTTGGTGTTCATCTAACTCATGGCTTGATGATTCTATTCGACTACGCCTCTTCCAGAGGACTCTCACTGGTTCAGCCGCAAAATGGTACATCGAACTTAATCGCGGTATGTTTTCAGACTTTAACTCGTTGGCTATGGCCTTTCTTACTCATTTCCAGTTACCCATTCGGTACGAGACTGGGACCCATTTGCTCACGTCTCTGAAACAGGATACGGCAACGCACATCTCTGATCATATACATGAATGGAGAAGGCGCCGTCGTTTGATTAAATTTTGGATTCCCGATCAACTCCTGACCGACTGGTTCACCACGTCCTTTGTCCCTAAAATTGCCAAAGATATTGCAATGGGGGCGTGTGTAACTGAAGAGCAAGCGATTGCGCGAGCTCAGTACCTTGACTTGGTATATTCTCAGTCAGGTACTTTGTATGACTATTTGCCAGATGCCCCGAGGCCCGGACAAGCCAAAACCCCACCGAAACCGTCTGTCGATGGAGTTATCGGCTCCGTGAATTCACCAAGTAAGAAATCAACCGCAAACTCTGGGAAGCAGAAACAAAGCACCTCTAACGAGAATGCTTCTCAAAGTCCATCTATTTCTGGGAATACCTCCGAGGTAAACGCCGTTCAGTCCACCGCGGCAGACAAATCCTCAAAAGGCAAAAAGAAAGGAAAGGCTAAAGAAAAATCCGGACAACCTAAGCAAAATTCTCCTAAACCTCCCACCGAGGACGGAGCCAAGCGGAAGCCTAAGTATCCCTGCCTCATTTGCGAAGAGGATCACTACACCAAGGACTGCCCTAGGCGGACCGAGGTTAGTCGGCTTTTAAAAGGTGCTTCAGGGTCCCCCGCCGTGCTTAAAGAGCCTTTCCCATCCCAGCAGACGCATCAGGTGGCAGACCCTTCTCAATCCTCTTCCTCGTTCGGTTCTCAAGTTTTCATGGCAGGAACCGTTCCCGTCCACGTCACGACTCGAACGAAAGATTATCCATCTTCAGCCGGGAAGGAGCCAGAGGTCCCCTCCAGCGCTCCCACGTCTAGTTCTGGCCCTCTTCACATCGAACGGCCCAGCACCGAGACGATCCCCCGACCCCCTCCCAAAGGTGTACTCAGGAAGTCATCTTATAACCCCAATGCTCGTGCCGCACAGCATTATAGCATTGTCGAGGACTTAGCTCAGGCTCCGTCTGCTATGTCCGCATTAGAAGTCCTCCAGAGCTGCCCCTCCCAGAGGAGGTCCTTGCTATCAGCGATTGGTGGCATCGACCCGGCAGATTCGGATCTCATTTCTTTCGACCTCGAAGGTTTTACGCAGAGATTACCTCATCAGGTGGCCTTCCTTATACAGGTTCTCATCAAAGGCAAGACGATTCACCGTACTGTCATTGATGAGGGAGCCTCAACCTGCATCATGTCAGTTGCTTGTTGGAAGGCTCTTGGTTCGCCTGCTCTGAACCAGTCTCCCACCACCCTAGAGGCGTTCGATGGAAGAGAATCTCGTCCACTCGGTATCCTCCCGCGTTTACCTATCTCTTTAGAAGGCAAAACCGTAGAAGTCGAGGTTGAAGTCGTTGATGCTAACCTCACTTACAACCTCCTTCTAGGACGAAGCTGGACTTATGCCATGCAAGCCGTGGCTTCCTCCTTATTCCGTGTCGTTCGTTTTCCCCATCAAGGAAAGATCGTCACGGTCGACCAGCTCTCCTTTTTTGCTTCATCTTCTGAAGGGAATATACCATTCGTGGAGCATACCTTCAAATCGCTCGAGAGTGTGGGTGCCGGATTATTTAAAGATCCCTCCTTGATGGGAGTCTTTCCCCTCCCACCTCCAAATCTCGCCTCCATTAACATGATCAGGACCCATTCTGATCCATGGGTTCTCCCTCCCGTGAATCAAGAAGACTCATGGGGCGAGATGATGCCGTTGAGCCCAGCCGAGCTCAACTACATCGAAATAGTTGCTGCATCGGCTTCACCCTCCGGACTTGCTTTTCCAAGCAGCGTTCCCGATTCACCTCAAACCTTCCCCTGGTTGGGAGAGAAGGCCACCTCGGACCCCCTGAAGGAATCATTCCCATCCGACGAGGCTATTATCGAGACTATGTCTCTCGAAGAGCCCCCTTGGTTTGATCACCACCATCGCTCTTCGTTCCTCCCTCCTTATTCGGAAATGGCCACGTGTCTCGGAAAGTTTGCTTCATGTCTCCCACATATCCCTCTCCAAACACCTATCCAGTTATATCAAGTGTCCTCGGAAGGGAACATGGGCAACATTACGCAGACTTTGGCTATCGACATCTCCGTCAAAACCGGAGTTGTCGAAAATATTCACATTGGAGTCACATGTACTCCTCAGGAAATTCAAATCTATACAGATCTATTTCGTGAATTTCGTGATGTTTTCGCATGGTCTTACGAAGAAATGCCCGGCATTGACCCCAGTATCGTGGAGCACGAAATTCCTACCTATCCTGGGGCTAAGCCTGTTCGTCAGCATTTACGCCCGGTGCACCCTCGAAAGGCTGCAGCCATCAAGGCCGAAGTTGAAAAGCTTTTTCGAGCTGGTTTTATTTATGCCATTCCCCTCACGGAATGGGTATCTAATATAGTCCCTGTAAATAAAAAACAGGGCACTATTCGGGTTTGTGTTGACTATCGCGATATCAATCGCGCCTGTCCAAAAGATAACTTTCCTACGCCCTTTATCGATCAGCTTATCGATGATTGCGCAGGAAGCGAAATTTATTCGTTCATGGACGGCTTTTCTGGTTACAACCAGATCAACATAGCCCCCGCAGACCAGCACAAGACCGCTTTCATTTGTCCTTGGGGCACCTTCGCTTACAAGAAGCTACCTTTCGGTCTTAAAAATGCCGGTGCCACTTTCCAGCGTGCGATGTCGTATGCTTTTCATGATATCCGAAACATCGTACAGCCTTACCTGGATGATCTACCCGCTCATTCAGCTAAACGTCAAGACCATCCATCGCATTTACGCGAAATCTTCCTTCGCTGTCGACACTATCGTATTCGACTCAATCCGCATAAGTGTGTCTTCTGCGTGGAATCTGGCCGACTACTCGGGTTTATCGTCTCCCGAGAAGGCATCCGTTTGGATCCCCTCAAAGTCGAGGCCATCGTGAATCTTCCTCCCCCTGCCACTCTACAGCAATTACAAAGCTTGCAGGGAAAAGCCAATTTTCTCAGACGATTCATCCCAAATTATGCCGAGGTGGCCAAGGGTTTCACGCGATTACTAAAGCGAGACACGCCCTTTCATTGGGACGCTATCGCTCAACAATCTTTCGAGCATCTTAAAGACCTTCTGGTCTCCGCTCCGCTCCTAAGACCTCCAAATTACCACCGTGACTACACCCTTTATCTGGCCGCCGCCGCTACCACCATCGGCATGGTTTTAGTGCAAGATGATGACGATGGCTCAGAGCATGTTGTATACTATCTTAGTCGCAACCTCCTTGACACGGAGACTCGCTATGCATATGTCGAAAAGTTGGCATTGGCTGCGGTATGTGCCGTCCAACGTTTCCGTCATTACATCCTGTTGCGCACAACGACCGTGATCTCTGACTGCAACCCCATGACCTACATTTTATCACGTCAGTTACTGGGGGGCAAGTACTCGAAGTGGATTGTGATCCTCCAAGAGTTCGACTTGGAATTTACTGCCGCCAAGTCCAAGAAATCCCTGGTCTTTGCTGAACTGCTCTGTTCCTTACCATCTCAATCTGCACCATCTCCTGTAGAGGAGCGCATTCCGGATGAAACACTCTTTCTCATCAGCACTCTCGACCCTTGGTACGGAGACATCATTGTATATCTACAAACGTCCTCGTTTCGTCCTAATACATCAAAAGAAGCCCGACGACGGATCCGTCATCAGGCTCAACCATATCGCATATTGGGCGACACCCTGTACCGCCTCGGCGTCGATTCCCTTCTTCGCCGCTGCTTAACTCTCGAGGAAGCTGAGCGAGTCATGAATGACTGCCACTCTGGCGCTTGTGGCGGTCACATGTCCGGATACGCTACCGCTCAAAAGATCCTCCGCGCTGGTTATTTCTGGCCCTCTATATTCAAGGATTGTATCCTTGCTGTACGCGCATGCCATGAATGCCAGGTTTACCACCGGAAGATGCGTGCACCTGTTGCACCACTGCACCCTGTAGTAACCGTCGGTCCATTTGCCAAATGGGGCATCGATTATACGTCCTGTAACCCTCGTTCGGCCGGGGGGCATGGGTACATTATCGTTGCCGTGGATTATTTCACCAAGTGGGCCGAAGCAATGCCTACATTAAACGAAGACGGTCACACAGCGGCGCAGTTTTTATTCAATCATATCATCACCCGCTTCGGAGTCCCTCAGGCCATTGTTACAGATCATGGAAAGCATTTCCGAAATCATATGATGACAGAGTTAACAAACCAGCTAGGCTTGCGTCAAGATAGTTCGTCACCCTACTATCCTCAATCAAACGGTCAAGTTGAAGCTGTGAACAAAGTTTTGATCACCATGCTTCAACGCACTGTCAATACGCACAAGTCAAACTGGCACCTAATGCTTTTCCCGGCCTTGTGGGCCTACCGGACTTCTGTGAAGGATGCCACCGGTTTCACCCCGTTTCAATTAGTCTATGGGCTAGAGGCTACCCTTCCCGTCGAATGTGAAATTCCTTCATTAAAATTAGCTGTCGAGTTGCTCCCCAACACCACTTCGGTGGAGGAACGACTTCTTTACCTAGAACGGTTAGACGAGACTCGTCGTTTGGCCTCTCTGGCTATCGAAGCGCAGAAGAAGAGAGTCAAGGCTCACTTCGATCAGAATATTCACCCCCGTTCCTTCGTTGAGGGAGATTTAGTACTGCTCTACGATCAAGCTAAAGATAAGCTGGGGGCAGGAAAACTCGAACCCATGTGGTTAGGCCCCTACATCGTGAAACGTGTTTTACAAAAGGGCGCATATGAGTTGATTGATTATGAAGGGAATCCTCTCGACAAGCCCCGAAATGGGCTCTATCTGAAAAAGTACTATGCATAACTGCTCACAGTCACTTTGTATATACGTGTGTTTTGAGTTTTATTGCATGAGTTTTCTTTTGCTTTGGTGTGAAGGCGTGTTTTTGCCCCTTATTATGCTTTCTCTTTCCTGCGCAGATGTCTCGTACTCCTTATATTGGTTTCGCCGATGGTGCCTGCCGTAGTACTTGTAATTTGTCTTCGGCAGCGTGGGTGATCTACGATCCTCACGGGGAGTTGATAAACCTGCAGGGAGTGTGCCTAGGTCGTACCACTAACAACGTTGCCGAGTACAGTGCTGTAATAGAATTACTCGCCGAAGCAGTTGATCTCGGCATCCGGGAACTAGTGGTAAACCTGGACTCCCAGTTGGTGGTTCATCAGCTTAACAGGCGATATTCCGTCAGAGACCAGCGCATATTAAGGTTATACCTACGTGTGAGATTGTTAGAACGGAATTTTGATTTCATTACTTATCAGCATATTCCAAGACGATTAAATACGTTGACTGATGCATTAGCAAATCGTGTGTTAGACAGATATTTGCGAAACAGATAAACATCATACAAGAAGGAAAGAGCAGCATAGTAAGACCATAAGCATATGTAAATAAGTCATTTCAAGCATAGTTTGCACGTGTGTTTTTAAGCTTGCATTAAACATATAAAATCCATGAGTCGAGTGTCATGCGAATCCATACATAAGATCACAAATTGTACTAAGGCAACGCATAATACAGATAACACATCATCATATGTAACAACGACTCATCCAAAAACCGGTATGTATATATATATATATCGTGTGGCGCACTAAGGCGCTCAAAAATAGAAGTACGTGTCCCAAAATCTCAGTACATCCGAGTCATAATGTCTCAAAATAACAGTGGAAATAAAACCTAGGTGACTAATCGGCTGGGTGGTGCTCTCTGTAGTACACAGCCGCTCGTGCTACCCGCCTCAAAAGGCGGTGCACTCTGGGTTCCACACCCACTGTGTGGATCTGATGCTCCACAGGGACCTCCTCGACCCCCTGGAAATCCGGTATCCCCTCCAGCAACCCCTCAAGGTTGCGAGCCACAACCTCTGGTGTGTTGGCCGCTGGAAGGGCTAAGGCCAAAGCTCCGGCTCCTAGGCCCTCTCTCCGTGCCGTGACAGCCAGGCCAATCGGTCTAGTAGGTCCTACATCTGCATGAGGAGACATTCATTAGGACATGTACAAAAAATAAAAATAAAATATGCAAAACTCAAAAGACAAAAAGTGTCATACCTGCATCATCCCACTGTTCACCCGGAGGCAGCGCCAAGTCAGGATCATTGCGGAAATCCATCCCCGCATATGGCCAATCCTGTACGAAGATCTCCTGCTGATCCAGCCAGTCTCTGAAGTATGCCCCCCAGCTATGTGGTCGGCCGCCACCCCCACGTGGCATGACCCGAGCCCATCGAGTAGCCCTCGTCTCTCGAGGCTCTCTGGGGGCATCCACAGCCATAGACTGCAGCCGCATGGCTGGTACTCGCTCCAGAATGAGCGGGACCAGGATCGATCCATACCCGAATTGCTTCGTCTCTCCGCGCCGGCAATTGCTCAACTGCCTTTTCATGTTGTTGCACACTGCGGTGCACCAATCGAACACGACAGGCTCGAGACACTCAAGGGCTAGCAGGAGATGGGTCTTAGACGCCTCATGGTTCGCCATGCTGCCCGCTGCCCGGGTCACCATGAACAGAATGGTGCGCAGCACTATGTCTCTCACTGTGGGAATCGCGCATTTCCCACTCCGCGTCTTTACCGCCCCTGGGCAGACCTCAGCCATTAAATCATCCAGGGTACCACCGCTAGGTCGCTGCCCCTCTAAGATGGGCCTCGCACCTCGGCGCGACAACCCGGTCAGGAAGAAAATATCCATGTGGTCGAACTCGATGTCATGACCACGAATTGTGAACTTCTGATCCACTGGGTTCCAGGCTCTGATTAGCATCTCAAGAAGGTCGTGCTGGGCCCTCAAGCGCGGCGTGAGGAAGAATTTCATGAATCCGCACGCCCGCATGGCGTTGCAACAATTCACATCTCCCCAAGCAGCCACATCCTCCACATCATGGACTCTCTCCTGCCATTGAAAAGCCATGATGTCCTGCATGAACAAATAAAACCAATCAGAAGAAGTTCCAGGAAAAATTCACGTCCATTTTTAAAGAAATAAAATTTTTCCGCGCCAGCGCGACTGTTTTAAAAACAGCCGCGCTGACCATGGCAGCTCTTTGTTAAAATGCGGGGTCAGCGCGGAAGAACACGCCTTTTCCGCGCTGAACCGTGGTTGGTTACATTGACCCTTTTTCGATCAGCGCGACCCCGTGGGCAACTTCCGCGCTGACCGAGGGCGCACCCATGCAAATAAAAATGCCCAATTGGGCCTATTCTACCGTTAAAAAACTACTAAAATGAACTAGAATGCAGGGCAAACGAATGGGAACCTACCTGGAAGAAGCAGATCTGGAAATGGTCTCCGGATGGGCTGGGAATCGCTCCGTCAACTTTTTGGCTTCTCCACGTTCTTTGCACTCCGAATAGTGAAATGGTAAAAATGACTTATTTTACCCTCCTATTTATAGTAAAAATCCTAAATTACCATATTTTTTGGGTTTTTTCCATTTTTAGCCATGAAACTAAACTTGGTTCTGTTTTCAAGCATGTTTCATATGTTTTTTACGTGTATTGAATGGATTTATGCGGGTAGTGCCCTTGTGCAGGTACAGGTATCGCCGCTTGGTTATGACAATCCGTGATTCATGTGATTCCCAAAGTGTCGTCTCTAAGCTCTTCTCCGACGTTAAACGAGAGAAGATGGCCGAGCTCTCTTTCAGCTCGTTAAAAGGAACGAAAGACGGTCGTTTTTAAGCTCTTTTTCCGACCGTTAAACCAAAAAGATCGCCGGGTGTTTGTCGTTTCGCACTCGATATTGGCTCTAAAACGACGTGTCTTCGACCACTTTTTTACTTTTTCCGGTCGGCGACACTCTTTATGAAAAGTACTCCTCGGTTATAATGGCCGGGCGGTTCTTTCGAGCATAGGTTTACACTTTTTCGGGCTCGAGAGACACAACTGTACGAAAAAGGACCCCCCTGGAGTCTCCTTTTCCGCATTCTTTTCAGACTCTCTAAATAAGAAAAGACGCCGAGTTTTCCCTTTGTCAGGCTCGTTAAACACTTAATGACATCGGACATCGTCGAAATGACACTCTTCAAGCATATGTTATCCCCGTCAAGCTTGTCACCCAAAAATAATCGGGGTACCTGCCTGCAAAGGTGGGGAAAATGGAACTTTGATTGCAGTCGTCTCGGCAGTACGTCGCTCTTGAACATGGCACTCCGCTGTTTCGTGTCTGGGTGGGGTCATCTCACCTCGTTTTCACTAGCCTCCATGGGTTTGGGATATCCTATTTGACCTCTCATCTGTTCATTGCTATCATCATCTTATCCGCTGCTCATTTAATGTCAAGTACTGCCAAATCCGTTATAGTGCCGTTATGTGTTCAAGAGAAGTTGTCCTCTGCCACAAAGCAATCTCGTTCGCTATCTCATCACAAATTATTAATACCTCTGTCTCGTGTCGATGATGTGGGAATCATCATGGCCCACCTTCGATCAAAGCCACTTCTCGTCGACTTCAACTCATTATCCGAGAAAGTGACTTAGAGACTCCTTCCAGGTGCCTTGGAGCCTGCATGCCTCAATGGCAGGTTCCTCGTGTTCGACGCAAGGTTTACATCATTGACCTACGATCGAATGATTCCGTGGGTGTTCGACACCAGCTCATTGATTCACACGCTACGGATTGTACCTATAGTACCTTGAGGGCCATTGTCATTATTGGTGGTACCTCTCGCGTCTGTTAACGGTTCTCATCATTGACCGGTAATCAGGCGATGTTCATACATGTTCGACTCCAACCCCTGTATTCACATGTGTGGACCTGTATTCTGTTCGGGTCGAGATGGAGCGCAAGACCCTGGATCCTTGCTCACTGTGGTCCAGGCTGCGATTTTGTGGATGATCATTACATGACTCATCGATGGATGGCTGCGTCCATACCTGAGTCTTCATAGATGGCTGCGACCATACTTTGTCTTTATTATGGTCTCTTTAGCTGGGTGGCTGCGTCCATACCATAGACCAGTCTTGCATGTCTTTTGGATGGCTGCGCCCATACCTAGACTGCGTGTACATGATTGTCAGAGATTTTTCGGTACTTCCTGGTGGTGTTTCAGTTCGGCGTGTGTTGTAAAGCATTTCACCCCTCCCACTCTCTCGGTCTTCATGCTTTAGGGGGCATCTGTTACACAGTAATTTGTCACTGCCTTCCTGTCAGTCACCCTGCTGTGTCAAAGAAGTCACAATCACTGAATGTTGTGCCCTGAACTGGCTAAAAAACCCATTTTTCCAAAGTTTTGTGCATCAGCGCGTCTGTTCCTAAAATAACCGCGATGACCAGCGCCCCACAGTGTATTTCGTGCGCTGCCATCGCGGAAGAACATCACTTTTCCGCGATGACGCACAGCGCGGCTTTCACGTGTCCTTCCGCGCTGACATGGCTTGTTCAGTTGCTGTCATGTGCTGACAGCGCGGCAGTATCCATATAATCCGCGCTGATCCAGTTTGGGCGAATTTGTTCAAACAACCAGCCTTCCAGATCTTTCCAGGCTTGGTTGTTAGCTTTGTGAATGTCGACTCCCTTCTATGGCATGTCTGTTCGACTCTTTGCAACTACTCCCCTTGAAGATAAGCTCATCCTTCCACCTTTCTAGGAGACTCCTTCTCCTATATAAACCTCCACCATTACCATGAGCAGCTAGTTAGAGGATAGCTAGATTTAGCTTGGATTATACAAGAGCTTGTAGTGCTCAGATTGCTGCTATAGGTGTGGTGTGTTAGGAGTGGAAGTGATTGATTGCTTTGGGAAGTTTGTTTGTGACATTTGTGTGAGAGAGAGAGACTAGTTTGTCTTGGGAGAACCATCTTCAAAGGTGAATGCTTGAGACACATGCTGACTGATCCCTCCTGAGAAGTTTATCGACGTCAGAACATTTGGTTGTACTCTTCTCTATTCAAATTAATAATAGATGACTGCCATTATTGTTCCATTCTCGTTTGTTATATGCAATGGATAAATGTGAATTATGTCTTTTCTGACTGGCATATAGTTACTTTTACTAGATTTTATGCTTGCGTTCGTCTTCCTTTCGTGTGTGCAGGTGTCCGTTCGCGGGGATCGCGGAGGACTATGACCAGCTGAAGCGAAGGAGCAAAGGAAACATCTCCTCGACAAACGACAGCGCAGGAATCCAAGTAGGTGCTCTTTACTTCTTGTCTAATTGTAACTAGGAACATGCGTGACGGCATTGTGTGATTGTTGCTAGACCCCTGTTGGGCTAGTAGGGATCGCCTCTATCCGTAGAGGGGATTTACCTTCTCAACAGTTGTGAATGGTATGCTTCCTAGTTGCCATAATTTTGCTTTCCATTTTTCTTGCTAACGTGAATGCCTTCTCTAATGAATCAGGTTCCCAAAGGTGCACATCATGTTGGATATTATCCTTTAAATACCCTATGAACACATCAATCCTATGCTCCTCTGGAATATCTTTTACCCTTATGTTCAATTTTTGGAACTGCTCAATGTGCTCCATTATTGAACCCTTTTGTTTGAGACTTATCAATTGGCTAAAAAAAGTGTTGCTTTTTGTATCCTCATAATGTGCTATCAATTCTTCCGTAAAAATTGCCCAAGTGATAAATTGTTTACGAGAACAAAGCCATTGATACCATACAAACTGATTTGGTTCCAAATATAAAGTTGCCATACGTACCTTTTGTGTGTTTTGCACATTATTGAGATCTAAGAATTGCTCCATCTGTAATATCCATGTGGCGGGATCCTTGCCATCAACCTTCCTCATATCGATTTTTGGAACATGGTGAGTCTTCGATCCAACATTAGTGTCTATGGAATCATGATTAACATTTCTTTTATTCTCATCATGAGTTTCCTTTACTACCTTTTCACCATTAGTGACCCTTCCTTGTAGCAACTTCTTCAATTCAACCATCTTATCATCCATGCCATCAATTTTAGCGTCCATGCCATTCACCTTAGCTTCCATGCCATCCATCTTAGCTTCCATGCCCTTTATCTTAGATTCCACGCCATTTACCTTAGTTTCCACGCCATTTATCTTAGATTCCACGCCACTTATCTTAGCTTCTGTTAGCTTTTGTGAGCGTGACATTTGTTGCACTTGTTCTTGTAATTTTGATATATCATGTAGCATTTCTTCCTCTTCTTCATGAGTCATGCTAGATCTTTCAGGTTCCTTACTAGGTGTTTGCATTTTCTTTCCTCAGGGCATCAGTTACTGATAATAATGTTTTACTATGCCCTTTGAATTCCGTTAAACCAAGCTTACACAAAAATTTAAAAAAAACTACACACCTTTTTTCACTTTATAGAAGCCTGATATTGAATCTGATGTATCTCTGTAATTTCGGATCATCCAATTCTGAAATTTCTACCTGTAGTATCCTTCTGCGTTCTCTTTCCAATGCCACAAGTCTGAGCCAAATTGGATTCTCCAAGGAAGAGTTATGTGAAATCTCCCACAGTGACTTGCTTTTAGACTGGTTCAGTAGAGCGAACTTGTACGACGTTCCACGAGTCACTGTTTCAACCTTTGAATCTGAAACACACATACACGAAACTACAGTCTGTCCTATTTCTGTACCTTTTTACGAAATTTCAATCTGATCCTCAGAGAGAGAGTTATGACGATTTTCCCCAGGTCACCTGTTTTGAATGTAATTCAGGAGTCTGCAAAGAGTCCAACTTCCTCAGATCATATCTCCGAAAATATCACGTGAAAAGCTCTGAAATTCAGACAAAAGGTTCAGCGCCCATTCTTCTCAAATGGGTTTTTTTTTCGACTTCTGAAACATCACAGAAAAAACGTTATAGAGACAATTCCACGATGGCCTGTTTGGAGCAGCGAAACCCTAGAATCCAAAGCTTTGATACCAAATGTTATGAAACCAGCTCAAGAAAAGATAGAAAAGATAAATCCACGCCTTAGAATTCAAACTCTTCGAGGGGGCAACCTCCTTTACATTACATAAATGAACAATTCTTGGATGATACAAATGACAAAACCTCCTTTCTATATATAGGAGTCTAAGGAGTCACAATATAATCCAGCAGACCTAACAATAATAATATAAAGCCACAAAAATAACAATAGAGGGATTCTATGGGGCACAGAAATAACAATATGGGGGTAATAGGAGCACAACAATATAAATAGGGGGTATAAATACAATAGTAATGGGGTAATCACTAGTATTATAGCAACACGCGTATAAGGGAAAAAACACTGCTTTTAAAATTTTTGGACCAGATCTGGAAGGAGGGGTTGCCCTAGGCCATGAGTGCAGCATCACAAAACATAAGAGTGAGATTTGGAGCTATAACAGATGCCCCCTAATATATGAGGTCAGAAGGGGTACATGATCGCCAAAATGTATTAAGCAAGTACATGGAAAGGAAATCTGTCAAAACCCGAGAAGGACTTCACCAAAGTTCAGCCTACCAATCCACAAAAGGAGATCAGAAAGAAACACTGTCTGAGGCAGGCATACCCATGCTCAGAAAAAGTAAAGCATGTCCGCATATCAAGTACAAGCAGATCCACTAAGTATACAAGTATAAATGACTGGAAAATACATAATGGATCATATGATCAGAATTGAACAAGTACATGTCTGAATATCACATATAAGACTATCAATGATGCTGAAGGATGAACCGGATCACTGATATCAAGAACTGATCACAAAAAGTACCAACTGAACATGATGGAATAGGATGGTACTACACTGCAAACTCAGGTTCCAGTATATAGAATGTCGCCATGACTGACTGCAACATACAAGGTGGAGTGGTATCAACTAGCAGCAACAGGAGCAACTGTCAAGTGAACCAATGAATGTTGATACAACCTGAGGTCTTCACCGACCGCCGTGGTACATTTCTACACCATGGGAATAAATGATCTGAAATCGACCATGTGAGAAATCATTTGATTACCGGTCATTGATGTATACCGTTAACAAATGCGAGACTAATCACCGATAATGATAATGAGCGTCAATGTACCCAGTACAATCCAACAAGTGTGAATAGATGAGCTGGAGTCGAACACCTGTAAGAATCTATCGATTAGGAGACAATGATGGTTTCCCACTGTCGATAGCGAAGGATTTGCCACTAATGACTGCAAACCCCAAGGTACTGCCAAATGGACTCTAGATCTTTGCCCTAGAGCAATGAGTTGGAGTCGATAGGGAAAGATCTGCTAGAAGGAAGGAATTAAGGCATCCTTCATCAATCTAGCATAAGTGTAACCCGTAGGCCAATAATGTGGAAGGAATCTGATGAAAGAGATGTAGTAACCCAACCGAAGTATGTTTCCGACGTACACAAGATGTGGCTAGCGCATGACAGAAACCCTCTGAACCAACCAATAATGGAAGTTGACACAGAGGCGAGGTATCCACCAATAGGGTCAAATGGAAACCAAGTTACTCCACGAATCCCAATGTGTGATAATGTAAGCTGATGTCGAACACAAGGGAAACCACTCAGTCAAAGACCCATGATACTAATCGATGCTGAGCACAAGGTGACCTATCAATAATGAAAATAGGGCCAAGGTGCGGCTCTAGGCCTGTCCTCAGAGCAAGATGTCATCGTCGATAAGGACAAGACCCGCCAGCAAGAAGTCAATGGAGACCTTCTCAAACTAGCACGAGAAAAGGACCAATATAACTGATGTGATGATAGACATGGTACTGACAACTAGGGATGGCCGACTGAAAAATGAGTCAAGAGACACCACAGAGAGGCCGACTCAGGCTAACTTCCCTTGAACAAAAGCACGACTCAATGTGACTATGTGGCAGCATATGATGACTCTGTATAAGTTCGTCATGCAGGAGACATGAACGAACCCTCCATATGATTGGAAGAGATAACCAATCGGGGGAGAACTGACTCAATAACAAGGTTAAGGCGTACCTAAGTCAAACTAAATCCCGCCCAAATGGAGGAGACTTTGCTTTGAGTGCTTTGTTCAAGGGTGACATGATTGACTGTAGCTGCCAACAATAAATGGAAATACTGTCCCATTCCTGCTCTTTTTGGAATATTTAATTTTTTTTGTCTTTTTCTGTTAAGCTTGAAAAATAATAAAAGAATGCTATAGTACAGTGGAAAGAATGAGTGTCGGTGAAACAGATGATCTAGTTCCTAGGAATGGAATGTTCCTATGCTCAATGCAAGGAGGTGAAAACTGGTTAGTGACACTCAAAGGTGCGTTCCTTCCACGGGTCAAGGTGTGTCAAGCTGCAGAAGTCAAAGATATGCAAGGTTGATTTTGCAGTCGTCATGGTCAAAAGTTGGCTTAAACACGAGTCCAAGTGAAGCCGGCTCTATGCCAAAAGGTGCAAGTAGTCAACATGCAATGCAGTAGTACAACTCAACACAAAGGAGCCTCTAGGGTATAAGGCCAGAACGAAGCGAAGAAGCAAAGAGGAATGAGTCTTAAATGCATAAGTCATGGTGGGACTACAGAGGACTCCCGAGCCTACTCAAATCGGAGCAGCATGGGCAACAAATGTTAGTGAGGTGCTAACTACGATGCCCATGTAAAGGATGGCTCTACCATAGTGTCATGATTTAAAGAATCGGCGAGTGAAGATGGCTTGCGAACCATAACACGATGGGGTCAACCCTATGGCAGATGTATCGACAAATGGAGGCTAGTACGCATAATGCAATGGAAAAATGGTATCCCTAGCCTATATGCCAGTGAGAAAATGATACCTGCCATGACAGGTCAGCAGTCATGGAGCCGTCTCGAAACTGTCGAAAAAACGTCCAAAATGTCCTAAAAATCAAACCATTCTCGACATTCCAAGCTCCCAAGTTAAAAGTCACATGAGGCCAAACAAAATAAAATTTTGCATTTTCAAAACCTATAAAAGAGCTTTTGGACTCACCATTTTCACCATTTGAGTTTGAGAGAAAAGAATTGGAGCAAAAGGAGCAAACTTCCCATACGCAAAATTCAACCGTTTAGATTCTTCAAAAACCTCCAAGTAACTCTTATACTTGTCTTGCAATTGATTGTGACTAGTTTTAAGATTTTTAATTGATGTTTCACCGTTGAATTTTTGCCAAAAATTTCACCGCGGCGTATACGCGGGTTGGTAATATGGAAACCGTGTACACGCGGGCCCTATACACAACTGTGTGCACAGGGACCCGCGTATACACCGTGAACATTTTTAAACAAAAACTAACGGTTGAAAATAATTTTTTCTTCAGGATGTCGGTCACCTAGCAAGAAAGAGAGCATGCCGCGGTAGATGATGAAGTCATGAACAATCTTGAGGCTTTGGATGCCCTACGGGGATGTGGTTTGCTTAAATTCTTCAAACTGCCGAATATGAAAGCAAACACACGTCTGCTTGAGATGCTCATTGATTACTAGAATGTCGAGGAGGATGCCTTTATGATTGACCAGATGCCACTCAGGATAGAAGTGGAAGATATCTATTTCATCACTAGCCTTTCCCAAAGGGGAGAGGTAGTACATTCCCGGGGCAGGACACGGAGTAGTCTCTCGATCGAGGACTACATATATATATATATATATATATATATATATATATATATATATATATATATATATATATATATATATATATATATATATCTATATTGCCCAAGACATCCCAAGAAGGTTGGGAGCCAAATTTCCATCACACATGTGCCGAGTTTACCGCTGAGGATAATCCTGTTCACCATAGCTCGAGTGAACGGGTCAGCTTCTCTGCATCAGGCATCACGGCTAACCATGAGCGTGGCAGTTGACTGTCTCACCACTGTATTTGACTGGTGTACTCCTCTTCTGGCCAGCATGAAGAGCCAGCTCACTTCTATCAAGAGGGGACAGACCAAAAACTTTGGATATGGGACCATTCTATGTTCTTTCTTTTTTGAGAGGGTCCCAGCACTCCGCCCTAGGGTAGCAGTTTCCATCAGCACCCCACGAGATCCACACATGGGCAGGTGGGCTAACCTGATGAAACGTCTAGGGGGTGGGGAGGTCCCACGAACTGCATTTGACGATGACTTATTTACCTGTTGGGATCAACAGATCATCGCCATAGATGATTACCCTTATGCTGGATTGGATTTCCGAGGAGATCCCGATCTAGCATTACCACTGACCGTAGCATGGGGCGACATTGGTAAGTATTTTTTGATTTTATGATTTTTTGGACTTTTCAAATATAATAATGAACTTTGAAAATTATTTTTGATGGGATTCAAATGACTAATATGATGATCATGTTCCAGATATTGTGCCGATACGACCAGATGGGTTCCCACGGCATGGATGATGCGGCCGAGGAGCCGAAGAGGCGGCTGCTAATACAGAACGACTTCTACATAACGTTCAACGACACTTGGCGAGACTGAGTCACCGAGTATCGATGGCTGCCATAGAGGACCTTCCTGAGGATATGCAGCGTCATGTGGTTGGCATGCCACGTGACTGGGTTCGCACTTTTCGGCGTGTGGCCAATGCGATAGTTACCTACTTAGCCGCTCATCCTGAGCCGGGGCATTAGATATGCCAGACATGATTATGGGCATTTGAGTCCCAATTTTGTATATTTTTGGAAAAACATATGTGCACTCGAGATGCTTTATGATATATATATATATATATATATATATATATACAGTTCAACTTTTTAATGGTTGATTTTATTGTGATGAATGATTGATGTGCCAGTCCAATGCTTAATTAGCGATAGAATCAGCTAACCAATGATGAGATCTTGGAATGTGAAAATAATTAATATAAGTAAATGATCTTTGCAACAACCTCACCCTTAAATACTGGCGATATAAACATGGATCCCTTACCTAATAAATGTTATTTAATTGTGACACTATCAATTGTGAATCAAGATAAACTACCAACGAGTCAATTCCATAAGAAATTGCCTCGGATAGTAAATTAATGACGAAAGTATACTCAGCCATATTGTTTGAAGCAGGACCAATACATACTCCTCTTGATACCATCAACTGACCAGTTGGGTAATAAAGTACCCAAGCTGCAGAAGCAAGATTCCGAGTGTGCCGACTAGCACCATCGGCGAACCCAAAATAGACCAAGTCATCCATCAACACCTGCCACAGCAAACCAAAAAGTGTTGATATCAAAACTCTCAATGAAATATGTACAAATATACATAATTTACAAAGAATCCATTTCCTAACTCCTACTTAAGCAAAGTACTTCGTTAGGTAGAGCCCGTTTCGGGGCTCTGCCAGCTTGTTTCCCTCAAAATCAATTAACTCATACGACCCTTTTTCTAAAACTCATTTAATAATGAAAGGATCGTACCACATAGGCTTAAAATTGCCTACCCCCAAGGTGTCTTTATCTTGGTCGTAGACCAAGACAAGGTCACCTTCAGAAAAGACTCGAGGATGGACAGCTTTATCATACTGCATTTTAACCCTTTTCTTATGAGCCTCATTCATCGTGGTGGCATCTCGACGCTGCTCATCGAGATGTTCCAATTGAATGAGGCGCTCTTTGAGACTCGAAGTCTCTGGAAGGAGCACAACAACTAACTTAAGAGATGGAATTTCACATTCAAGCGGAAGATAGATTCCATCCCATAAACCAACTGAAAAGTTGTAAAACCAGTAGCAGTCTTTACAGAGGTTCGGTATGCCCAAAGAGCCGGATACAACATAACGTGCCAATTGGACCGATTTTTGTTGATTGTTCGTTGCAGGATCGTCTTAAGAGTTTTATTAACTGCCTCAACCTGTCCATTGGCCTGAGGATAATAAGGAGACGAATGCTCCTGCTGGAAACCCAATTTGAGAGCCAATTCAGACATTAGTTGATTTTGGAAATGACTACCATGGTCAGTGACAATCTCTCTCGGGATACCGAATCTTGAGATAATCTGATTAAAAAGGAACAATGCTGCCGTGTCACTATCATTTTTATAAGTAGGCATGGCCTCGGCCCACTTCGTAAAGTAGTCTACAGCCACGATAATGTACCTGTGATTCGCCGCTGAAGGCGGATTACAAGTTGTAAAATCGATACCCCACTTAGTAAAGGGACTGACAGTGACAACGGGAAAAAGAGGAGCTGGATGTGCGCGCATCTTCCGAGTATAGATTTGACAGGGGTGACAGTGTTTGACCACTTCAACACAATCTTTAAAGAGTGAAGGCCAAAAATAGCCAGCACGCAAGATGCGCTGGGCTGTAGCAAGCCCTGATAGATGACCACCACAAGCTCCACTGTGGCAGTCATTTAGCACTGAATCTGCTTCCTCTAAGGTTAAACAGCGCCGAAGGATTGAATCAACCCCTCAACAGTATAATGTATCACCAATGATAACATAATTTTTAGCCAGGTGACGTAATTTTCGACGTTCATCCTTGGAGAAAGTAGAGGGAAACTTCGAATTCTGGAGATAGACAATGATATCTCCATACCAAGGGTCGAGTGAAGAGATGAGGAATAAATGTTCATCAGGAAAACTTTCCTCATAAACAGTATCCTCTCCACAAGGCAGCTCAGAAAAACCATGGATTTCTTAGACTTGGCAGACAAGAACTCCAAATCAAATTCTTGCAAAATGACTATCCATCGATTATATTTGCCCCCAATCACTCACCTACTGAGGACAAATTGAAATGGATTTACCATCGCTAAGACAAAAGTTTTGCATAGTAGGATATAATAATGGAGCCATTGGATAGCATGGACAGCTGCCAAGGCCAACTTCTCAACCAGAGAGTAGCGAAGTTCAGGACCTATCAAGCCTCGGCTCAAATAATAAAGCACATGCTTGGTGAGAGCATCATCTTCCTAAACGAGAACCATACCAATGGTTGATTCTGCTATAGCGAGATATAAAAGGAAGTCCCTACCATAATCCGGTGGACTCAAAAGCAGGGCAAAGACTAATGCCTTTTTCAAAGCATCAAACGACCGCTGCGCGAAGTCATCCCATACAAATGGAACTCCTTTTCGTAGCAAGCGCATGAACCCTTTAGTGATCTCGGCGTAGTTCGCTATAAACCGTCTTAAGAAATTATCCTTCCCTTGAAGACTTTGAAGTTATCGAATTGAGGACGGGGGAGGTAACTGAACTATTGCCTCAACCTTGAAGGGATCAACCCGAATCCCTTCATTTGACACAATGAACCCTAACAACCGACCGGAAATAACCACAAAAATGCACTTGTTGGGATTCAACCGGATTTTATAAAAATGACATCGCTCGAAAACCATTCGAAGATGACTAGGGTGATCAGTTCTCTTTCAAGAACGAGCAGCGAGATCATCCAAGTATGCTTCAATGATATGTTTGATGTTGTGGAAAGCATATGACATGGCCTGCTGAAAAGTGGCTCCAACATTTTTAAGACCAAAAGGCATCTTTCTATATGCAAAGGTACCCCAGGGACATATAAAGGTCGTCTTATGTTGATCTTTAGGATGGATAGAAATTTGATTATAACCAAAAAAACCATCCATGAAGGAGAAAATCTCATTACCCACACACTCGTCGATATTCCGATAAATGAATGGCGTGGGGTAATTATCTTTTGGACAAGCCTTGTTTAGGTCCCTAAAATCGATGCATACTCGGATTGTTCCTTGCTATTTATCCATAGGGACTGGATTAGGAACCCAATCAGTAAGAGGAATAGGGTATATGAAACCCGCCTTTAGCAGCTTCTCAACTTCAGCTTTGATAGTTGCTGCTTTCCTAGGGTTAATCGGTCGAAGCCTTTGACGGACTGGTTTGGCATTTTCATACGTCTTGATCTCATGTTGAACTATAGAAGGATCAATGCCAGGCATTCCTTCATAAGACCAAGCAAATACATCTCGAAATTCCTGGAAAAGGTCGGTGTAAATTTGAATTTCTTCAGGGGAGCATTCGATTTTGATGAAGAGATTCTCGATCACGTTAGGGTCCCTAGAGGTTTTTATAGGTATCGTTTTTGAAATCACCGACATATTACCTTCGGCATGAACGTGTGCTGGAGCCAAAGTATTTGACACCGTACAAACGTCACTGGTAAAGAGCTCGGAGAATCTAGATTCTACTTCCTGCAATGGAGGAAGAAAGTATGAACGATGGTGTAAGTCTTCCCAAGGTCGATCTATACCCATCATTGCTTCAAGGATTACTTCTTCAGAAGGTAAAACTGAATCTAAGCAGTCCAAGGCAGAGATAGAATCAAGGCTCCAAGCCGGAGCCACATCACCATCTAACTCCTCTTCGGAAAAAGGAGTAGAGTGGTCTTCTACAGAGTTGACAATAAACTGATATCTAAGCTCAGCTACAGATATAGGGAATGCCATTCCATTTACTTGTCCTTCAACTAATGTGGTCGTAGGTGAAGGCAAGGTCCAAGGGTCTAAAAAATAACGAGTTCAAAAGAACTCTTCTCGAGGAGACTCCTTAGATGACGAAACGACATTGATTCTAGCGATAGGAGAGGGAAGATCAAAAGTACCCATCAATGAGGAATACATCCCTACTCCTAGATTCTCAGTAGGCAGACGAGGGTTATCCACTAAAGGAACAGTAGAGTCAGAGATTGCTTGAGGATCAACTAGACAATAATCCGATTGATCAACCTTAATGATTTCCCCTCATGAGGAAAGAAAATGACACGAAACAGAGTCGAAACAACGGCGTCCATTTCGTATACCCAGTTCCTTCCTAAGAGGAGATTGTAGTCTAAGTTAGCATCTATGGCTTCTACTTCAATATTGATGACCTTCCCCCCAACACATATAGGAAAGGCTGGGATAATCCCATGCGGCTTATGATAATGACCATCAAATGCAGTCAAGACGGTAGGTGAAGGAATAGCCGAAGGCGATCTAATAGCCTTCCAGCATGACATCAGCATGACGCACGTGGAAGCTCCTTCATCAATAATGGTATGAAAAATGTTAATTTTCTGGTATGTAGACTTTATTTGGAAAGCCATATGATGAGGGAGTCGCTTTTTGACATTTAAAATGTCGAAAGTGAGCACTAAAGAGTTAGTTGGATCAACTGCCCCAATCACGGAAAGTAAAGCACTTCGTTGAGCCGGACACGACTGGAGAACCTCTAAAGCGGACATGGCGCACAGACTCTGAGCCAGATCCTCAACAATGGAGTAGTTCTGGGCGGCCCTAGCATTAGGATTAATAGTCGCGCGTTTAGTAGAACCTTTCGGTATCCGTGGTATAGTCTCGACAAGGGGTCACTCAATATGAAGGTCGGTATTTCCAGGAGCAGTCTTGTCCTTGGAAGTTTCGGCTTCACTGTAATCACGTGACTAAGTAGCCACATGGATGTTAGAACCCATCATGAAAACATTTGATGATTTTTCCACTTCCTGGTTGCCCCCTGTGGAGGTTCTAGGGTTTGAACTCGCGCCAGCAAGAAGTTGTTGCCCTTGGGGAAAAGGGTTTGTTAACACAGCCTGAGAACTAGAAGTCCCTTGCTGCCCTAACAAGCGCCGAGCGTCTTCAATCTTGGGGTAGAGATGAGTTAAATGGTCTCCACCACACAACTTGCGTGGAAACTTGACTTTCTTTCTAGCCTCATTTCTACCACCACCAGCATTATTGCCGGATTTATTTGCATCAGCCTTCCCTTCCTGGTTCTTTTTCTTACCTCGTCCTTTCTTTTTCCCATTGGAATTTTGATTTCCTTTGGGGTTATCAGATTGGATGGCATTTATCGAAGAGGTTTGGGAAGCCGGAGGGTTAGACGATGTGACTTGGTTGTTAGGAGCAGTTTGCAAAGACAACTGCTGCAATTGGCTCAACAAGTTCACCGCATTTGTGTCTACCGACCCAACAATACCATCCACATGGGGACCTGGCTTCGACTTGGCTTTATCAACCTTAGACCCAAGAGCATCTGGCAAGTATTTTCGTAGGATCCCAAACTGAAAGTAGATCAATTCTAATTGTTGGTCCCTAAAAATGGCTTGCTCCTCAGAATAGACTCCAGACATGGAGACATCCTTAGAGATCTCGGGTTGTAAAGATTTCAAAAACCATTCGAGACAGTACTTCGAAGGGATCTCAGCTTTAATGAGCCTCTTTCTCCATCTCCATTCTTGAATATGGTCAGAAATGTGAGTTGCCTTATCCTGACGAAAAGTGGCCAGAAGTTCAGTTCCAGTATCATAACGAACAGGCAACTGGAAATGATTTAAGAAAATATTAGTTAAGTCAGTGAAAGATGTAAAGCTGCCCCTTGGCAACTCTATATACGATTTGGCCGCATTACTAGTCAAGGTGTGTTGAAAAAGTCTCAACCTAATTGAGTCATCAATAAGGGAGTTCGATGAGCACCACAAATGGAATGTGGTTACATGGTCGCCTGGGTCTTCACCGCTCTTCCCTTCGAATTTTGGAATGTCCAAAGGGAGTTTGGTTGGGACCGGAGGCCAGGCCGGATTGTATTTGATTGGATCGTTTGTTAACTTAGTGAGATCTGGCAAGTTCAACGTTGCCAGAAACGGAAGCCTAGGAGGACCTTGGGGATTCCACCCAGACTGGGCGGAGCTCCCAAAGTTCTGAAAAGATTGGCCTAGATTTTGGAAGGCACCAGGTTGCCCGAAGTAACTAGCAGAACCGGCTGAACCAAAAGGCAAGCCTTGTGATCTAGCAAAATTCGGAGTTTGACCAACTCCGGCCGCAAAGCCTCCATAACCAGCAAAGTTTCCTCCTAAAGGATTATAAGGAGTTGATAACCCCTGATACGGATTCCAAGCTGAAGCTAAGGGAGGAATACTTTGAAATGAACTAACTGTGGAGTACAGCCTATTCCCTTGTTGGCCGAAAAATGGATTCCCAGTTCCTGTGCCACTAACCCCAGGGTTAGTCCAACCTTGGAAAGGATTGTTGCTTTGTCCTATAGAAAAAGGCATGGATCCTACCATTGGGTTGGAATGTGGTATATGACCACTTCCGAAAGGAAAACCCTGGAATGAAGCCGTTCCACCCAACATGGATGTGGCGGCACTAAACGGAACTGACGGAATACCCTGTGAATGGGTGCCAAATGGGAAGAATCCAGAACTAAAAGCATTGGTTTGGGAATATCCACTCGTGGACGGAATGGAGGTGGACCCAACTAAAGATGTGCTAGCAAAAGATCCAAACAAAGAAGCAGAGGAGATGGAAATCGTTCCTCCCCCTTGTACCGATGTTGGAGTCTGCATAGTTGTATCACTTGTAGTAGAAGCCATGCTTCCAGTAGTGGTCATCGACAGTAAGCACATAATGTGACTTGGACTTGACGGTCTATGCGTCGGAGTCCCAATGTATTGTAATACTTCCGGATGGCTAGATGGTAGGGGAGAATTCGGAGCCGCTAATGACTCTGAGAGTTCTTATACCTCTATGTTATTCTCTGTTTGAAAGAGAACTCAAGAAAGAACTGGAGTGTTCCTCTCTTGTTCTATGGAAGTGCAAGGCCTTGCTTGAAAACTAATGCCCCCGAGAGGAGGATCAATCCCCGATGCGTTAGTTGCCGTGGAACGAAACCCACCAGCAGTATTACCTCTGCACCTTCTAGGAGAAGGCTCTAAACTTGGTGGTGAAAGACCACGAAGTCTTCGAGACCGTCTAGGTGATCGGTCAGCCACTTTGAATTTTTTGTTAAGATCTAACTAAAGATTCAAAAAATTGAAATCTAGGCCAACTAAGAGCACAGAGCACACACTATAAAGTCTCTAAAGATATCAGCCAGTCAAACAACTTCCAAGTATTTCCGCTCCGAGTGATTAGGACCGGACACCAAAATACAAGAAAGTGAATTAAGGGGCCTTCCAAAGATAGTGTGGGATGATGAGGGCCCAGTCCTATCAGCGAAGGTAACATAGGAAGTTACGCTGACCTCCTAACAACAGCCTACGCCGGTGCAAGCCCCCAAGCTTCACAAGGGTGCCCTCCAGTAGTACCGTTGAGAGTGATGCAACGTCGACCTCTCGTGCCACGGGATTCCCCTCCGCAGCCACCTGTGTAGATCCCTAGGAGTCACAACTATGGATACCAACTCGTCACAGAAGCCAAGCGGAACAGTCGTGAGGTAAGTTCGGACAAGTAGGAGAGGGGGTATCTCTCTTCCCTGTCTTCACAGACCCTCGTGATTAACTCCCAGATCTGGAGCTTTCCTGGTCTTCCTAACACTATTGGATTTTCACTCACTACTGAGACTCCTATGTTTGACAGTTTAAATGGCCATGGAGAGTTAACTCTCCACTCGCCTAATCCAAGGCCCTAAAATCCTAAAACTTGTTGGTTTATCTAACTTGATAATAAAAAGTTTTAGTGAATTTTAATTAGCGCTTGATTTTAAGATAGGCTGTTCTTTAACTCACGGGATAAGCGGAAGTGAAACTAGTGGTGTTTTGACGCAAAAGAAATTAATAAAAACCAAAATACATGCAAATTCACTTGTTTTCATTTTTCGATGAAAAAAAATTTCTACAGGTTTCAGAGGAACTTCAAATAAAACAATTTTTTCTTTTCTTTTCTGTTAATTCAAGCTTCACACTCACAAAAAGTTAACAAAGATATGGATGCCTAAAAATATGTGCAAATCTATCCTAATGCAACAAGTATATGCTGATGCAAGATTCAAAACTACTCTAAAATCAAGAAATGAAAGTTGCTTGCTTATCAATTTTTATTTTGCCACTTAAAATGTCTAGATGGAATATGAGTTACTACCATTCATTTCGTCTAAACACTAAAAGCAAGTTTCAAGACAAACAAAAAGCACTTTCATTCACTAAAAGGAAACCAAATCAAAACAAAGTTTAAGAAAGCAAAACTAAGTTTTTCAAAAAGTTTTCTTCAAAAGCAACAACAAAAAAGTCTTTTCAAAACTTCTCTCAACAAAACTGAAACTTTGTGATTGAATAATAGGCAACAAACACTTTTGCAAGTTGACACCACACAATGGATGGAAACTCAACAAAAAGAAATGTGTTTAAAGATGCTCTTAACAATCAAAAGCAGCAATGAAAGCTTTGGCAACAAAGACCAAAAGATCAAAAAGACAAATTTCAAGAAAATGTCAATCAACAACTTTCATGAAACAAAAAGTGGATGGTCACAAAAAGCGGTTTTGTCAAGCAAACAAAAAGTCACCAAAAACAAGATTTAACACAAAGATTGAGACCAATCTTCCTGCCCTGATGGAACAGAGCAGCCAAGATTCCTAGCAAGAAATCTTGCGTGCTTAAGCAAAAAACGATGATGCTTGCAAAAACAAAAACAAGACCAACACTTCTTACAATCAGAGAGAATTTGGAATCAGATGCTTGCTGTAAAACTAACAACTAACACTGGAAAGTGACTGTTTAAGACTTAATCAAACCAGCAGATAGACCTTCAGAGACATAAAGATTTAAAAAATCTTGAAAATTGCAAGATATACGCGACTGTACTGATATACAGATTGCGTGTATATGCGATTGTTTCTAAGGAAACCTGTGTATACGTGGGTTCACTTAAAGAAACATGCGTATATACGCCTCTGTAAGCAAGAAAAATAGCGTATATAAAATATTTCCAGAAAAATAAAAAACAGTCTGAAGAAACTGGCAAAACTTACAATTCAAGAACAAACCACACAAGAACAGCAAGCAAACAGGCAGCTGAGCCCTGATTGGCTTGAAAACACCCAAACTAGGAACAACAATGATGTTGTCCCCAGTGGAGTCGCCAATTCTGTTAAGGGAAATGTTCCCCTAGGGCTTTTGGGTTGAAACCCTAGCAGACTGAAAGTTGTCTATACAGAGAAACACACATTCCACACAACCATTATGCTAGCATAAGCAAATTCTATGATAAGGGGAGTACCTGAGGTCCTACATTTGAGAAGGTCCTTCTAGGGTCCAAACCCTTCTTGGAGTTCCTTTTTGCTCCTTTGACCTGCAAAACAACCAATTCAAAAAGGTACAACAGTATATGGACTAAACCTTATAAAGAAACCATCTTCATATTATAAAGAAAGGTAGTTAGTTATGAAATTTAAACAACCATTCACATATGAATTCTAACATGAATATCACAAACATGAAGAAGATTTATATCAGGAACAAAGACATGTGTTTCTTTTATTATAGACAAATAAAGTACAAAAAGGAATAATTTCACCTGAGTCGTCCTTTCGTAGGCTCCAAGCAAAGCCTTCCTCCGGATTCGTCCAACCTCAAGCCTTTAACAAACTCCTTCCATGACTTACTCCATGATATCACAAGTAGTGGATGGACATCAACACACAAGGAAACAAGGGTTTCCTGTAAAAATGGGGGAAGTGCAGGAGGCACAAGGATCTTCAGACCTGGTCAAGGAAATCTCAGCATAATAACCTTTCTCTCTCTTCTCTCCTCCCTTAGGCCTTCCCATTGAAGCCTTTTTATACTTCTCCCAAAGTATTTTTTTAGTTGGGAGTTGGTTGGGAACAGTTGGGCCACGGGCACTAACAGGTGATTAACAGGTAAAACCCGTGATCTCCACCTGAAATTAAGGAGTTTTATATTTTTTTAAGTGTTTTAATACATATACGAGAGTTGGGTATATGCCTACCCGCGTATACACGTGTTTAACTAAGGGCAATGTCGCGTATAAGGGAAAAACACTATTTTTTAAATTTTTGGACCAGGTCTGGAAGGAGGGGTTGCCCTAGGCCATGAGTGCAGCATCACAAACCATAAGAGTGAGATTTGGAGCTATAACACCCAATTATAACATAACCTGATAGCCGACTAGTGGTTAATTTTGACTACATCAATTCTTAACTAGAGTTACAAAATAGACTCTTCTAGAGTATTTTACATCACAAACACATGGCTATCCCATTTTACATGAATAATGGGGGTTGACGTGACATCCTCTCGAACTATAGTTGTGAAAACAGGAAGGTCAACTTTTATGTGGCATAAATTTTGCATACTGAATCTGATTAATTCTTGTGTTGTTGGAAAGGTCTCTGTGTGCAGAATAGCATGAAAAGGTGAAACACTAAAGTGGAAAAGTTTTACCACCAAAAAACGTCGTTTGATGCCTCAAAACACTCATGGAAGGTTTCAGACCATGTTTTGCCAAACTGGGTCCCGCAATTAAAAATGGTATTATGAGCTTATTCCTATGCTTTTTCCACTCCAAATGCATCAATATGGATGAAAAACAATATAATTATCCAATTCATATCAATATGCCTTAATTTTGATAGGGTATATCTCTAAAAGTATAACAAAATAGAGTATCAAAATTCTTATTGTCTACACCGTATATCCAAAATATAGGGTATCTCTACTATATATCCAAAATATTTTGTAATCTGAATGTTCCCATAAAAAAATTTCTAGTGAAAATTCCAAGATGGCTTGTTTGAAATCAATTTCAAAAGCATTCACAAGCCCTTATTCCATAAGGTTCATCTTTGAAAGTATAAAAAATAAAAACTTAAAATTTTGGCTATATGTGCTTCACTATCCCTCCTCAATCTTCTCAAGATTTTGTTGTTTGAAGCTTGTCAAAGAACATTTTATAAGGGAAAAAATAAATCTTGATTGAAGTAGAAAAAAACCCTAGGATCATAGCTCTCATACCAAATATTATGAGCTAAGCACCTTAAACAGGATAAGAAGTGAAAACTACACTCAAAGGGTGGAACGTCCTTTTAAAATGAATAGACTAAAATAAAAAAATATGATGATCCTAGGACTACATCTCCTTCGTATATATAGATATAAGAGAGAAAGGGTAAAAATACAATGAAGAGGAAATGAAAGGTTCTATCCTACATAATAGTATAATAATAGAAATTTAACAAATCAATATCTAGGGCTTAATAAGGCATTTTATGGTTAACATTGGGCTTGTTTATGGCTTAACATGTTTCTATTCCAAGGGCCCCTTGAATAGCCATTTGCTTTCTAGGCTAGACTTCTCTACCTTCTTATTTATTCTATTGAGAGAGATAAGATTTCCTTCTAGAAGTACCATGGGAACTAATGTAATATGCCTGTAGCTTATTCTACTCCCTCATCCTCCATTATTATTCTCTTTTTCTTAGTTGATTTCATATGGTATTTTTTAAGTCTAGAAAGAATATAATCTTCATTTTATGAGTACGTAATTTTAATACCATATCTGAAATCTACTTCTTGCTTCATTGCAATGATATTTCCCCATCTTCATTTGATGAGTACATAATATTAATACCATATCTAAAATCTACTTCTTGCTTCATTGCAATGATATTTCCCATCTTCATTTGAATGGGAGAGAGAGGAAGGAAAAAGAGAGGACTTGAGAGAGAGCAGAGAGAGGGGGAGAGAGAGATGGAGTTGGAAGGAAGAAGGATATAGAGAGAGAATGGTGGAGAGAGAGAGAGAGAGAGAGAGAGAGAGAGAGAGAGAGAGAGAGAAGGCATAAATAGAGAGGGAGAGGAAGAGGGAGGAAGAGAGAGATAGATAGATATGCAGAGAGTGTGTGTATGTTTTGTCGGTGAGAAGGAGAGACAAGGGGAGATAAAGGTATAGATGGGGCGGGGGAGGGGGTAGCAGAGAGAGGCAAAGAGAGGGAGGGAGGAAGAGGGATAGATGGGAGATGGAGGTGGTAGAGAGAGAGAGAGAGAGAGAGAGAGAGAGAGAGAAGGGGAAGAGATAGAGAGTGAAAGGAAGAGGGAGAGATAGATATGGGGGGAGAGAGAGAGAGCATGACATATGTTTAGGGGGTTGAGATAGAGAGACAAATAAGGAAAGAAGAGAGATATAGAGAAATTTAGGGAGAGGCGGATAGAATGAGATGGGGGAGAGGGAGGAAAAGAGAGAGAAGGAGAGGGGGAGGGAGGTAGACACATAGTGGAAGGTGGAGAGAGAGTGAAGTAGAAAGAATCTCACAGAGACGAATACAAACATAGAAGTTAGATCTAGAAAGTCATGAATATTTAAGATTTTCAATGTGGTTGTTGATTTCTAATCCTATTTTATCACATGAACTATATGCATTGATTTCAGTGTAGATGTCGATTTATAATTCTATTTAATACCTTACACTAGATGCATTGATTTCAGTGTCGATGTTGATTTCTACCCCTATTTGATTGCTTGCACAAGATGCATCGGTTTTAGTGTAGATATTGATTTCTAGTTTAATCACATAAAAATTATTCAACCATAAATACAATACTTGAATTTTCATCCTAAATAAAATGTTTCCTTACCCCAACTGTTTGCTTCTTGAAACTATAAACTATTTATAATTGGGTACATTCTTATTATTCCCATTTTCCATCATTCCATCATTCAACATTGTTAATTACTTTGTGTTCAAATGCAATAATAGAAAATAACTACCAAAAATTATTTGGGGTTTAACACTCTATAAGTCACAATGATTGAATTTTGAGAAAAGTACTATTAATATTGGAGAGGAACATAGAAAAGGTATGTTGCTTACTACCGTAGCTCGAGTTAAATATTTGAATTGTATATGATTCCAACTACACTTTTCATATGATCCATATGAGAAAATGGAAAATCTAGCAGGCGTGACAATAGGAACTTTCAGATTGATTGCAATGAAGATTGTTTGTAATTGACTATATTCATAGTATTCACATTTTCTATCTATCAAAATTGTTACATTGACACTTTGCACCCAAAATTTGTATTTCATCATTCAAGTTACTAACAATCTCTCTCATCTCAACAAACTGAGGAAACTAAACAAATTTTAAATTAAATTGACCAATTTAATCTTAGGCATATTCAACATATTTAAAATGATCAAAATAATTAGATGTTCAACAAATTTTGTATGACCGCACACGACTAAAATCGGCCTAGATCCATATTAACACCGGATATATCAAGTGCCGAGAGGGATCAAATATCTCGAGGTGCAAACCTTTCCTCAAGTTTTTCACTCAAAAAATAGGTTTGCACCTTGAGAGATTTGATCCCTCTTGATGCTTGATAGATCCAGTGTTAAGATGGATCTAGGCTGGTGGTAATTTTATAGTACATCTATTTGGAATTATTTATTTATATTGTATATAATTATTTTACTTCCATTCCAAATAGAAAACCTAATTCAAATAATAAATGAATTATATTTACTATTTTATTTGTTATGAATTTATTATTATCATTATTATCCAATTTTAAGGTCATGGCCAAGCTAGACACCAAATTGGTGTATGAGATCCCCTTGTTTGTTTGTGCTTGTTTGTATTTGCGCCATTTGACTGTTAAGTCTACGAAGGCATACATACTCTACCCCCTTTGATTTTGAACCTGTGACGTCTTAGGAGGAAATACAAGTTCTTAACTATTAGGCCCATTCAAGTTGTATTAAAAAAAAAAAAATCAGCAAACCTATATTCAAAAACAAGAAATTATTTGTTTTTATCGAATAAAGAAGAAACTGATTTTCCGTGTGTGAAATATGAGCATTACGAAAGAAAAAATTTGCTATTAATTTCCAAACAGATTTGTCGTGATAGGGTGAGTGTGAGATACAGAAGAAAAAATTCTCAGAATTGTTGACTTTATTGCAATTTTTGTTTTCCCATGTGAAATAGGAGCATTACAACAACAACAAAAAAATTGTCATTGGTTTTCAGAGATATTTCGTGCGAAATATGAATGAAACACATCTTCTAAATGTTAAAGACCATAATAAAAAAACTTACTTTATCGAACTTTACTATAACATGGTTAACCAATTTAATACGTTTAACTATATATATATGGTTCTTGATTCGTTAATGATTCATACAAAGATTTACGTACAAGTTCAAATATATATATTTCATAACATTAATTTCTTTTTAACCCGAGAGGGTCACTGTACAGATCCTTACTTTGGATAATACATTGCATGTTGAATTAAATAAGTGACACTTGTCCTGCCACAAGAGATTCATGCATTGATCTTTTCACTACTTACACGATTGTCACGTCGAGCTACCCCTGTGAGTCCTTATTGCCTTAATGACTATGGTTGCATTGAACTGGACGACTGTGCTCACTCATGATTTGTTTTTATGGCGGTACTGCAATACTCCCTTATCGGGATTTTCTCCTAAATCAATGGTTTCTATGCAGATTCGAAATCAAACAATGAAGATGAGTCCACCAATCCATTTCCTTTTGGGTAGAGGGTTTTTGTTACTCATTTCTCCGTTGATGGCTGGGGTAATGCGTTGGTTGAGGGAGCTCATCTCCTCCTCTGTTCCTCCATTCAAATGGGATCTCTAGTGTCTTGTTGCGAAGTTGAATGCTAGTACAGGTTTTCACCCAACTCTTTGTTATGTAACCAACGCAAAAAAAGATAGAAAAGATAGATCAACACCTTAGAATTAAGCCTCTTCGAGGGGAAAACCTCCTTTACATTACACAAATGAATGATCCTTTGATGATTCAAATGAAAAAACCTCCTTTCTATATATAGGAGTCTAAGGAGTCACAGTATAACCCAGCCGACCTAACAATAATAATATAAAGGCACAAAAATAACAATAGAGAGATTCCATGGGGCACAGTAATAACAATATGGGGAAAATAGGGGCACAAAAATATTAATAAGGGATACAAATACAATAGTAATGGGGTAATCACTAGTATTATAGGGACCTAACATGCCCCTCTCCTTCAAAAAAGTAATGTCCTCAATGCTTGAGTAGTTTTTGATGCTTCTGTATGAAATTCTCATCCTCCCATGTGGAATCTTCAGCGGATAAGTTCTTCCACTTGATGAGATACTCCGAAATTGATCGATTTTGTAGTTGTCAAGTTCTTGTTTCTGTGGCTGCTTTCAGTTCCAATATAATTTTTCGTTCCTCGTCAAGTTTTGGCAATATTGTTTGAACTGGGAGCTTGTCGCCTATAACCTTCTTTAAACATGAAACATGGAAAATTGGGTGCACTCGAGAAGCTGCAGGAAGCTCCAATTTGTATGCCATAGTAACAATCTTTTGCAACACCTTGTACGGACCATAATACTTTGGTGATAATTTATTATCCTTCTTAGCTCGCTTGAGGGACATTTGTTTATATGGTTGTAGCCGTAGGAATACCCAATCACCTACATCAAAACTTCTTTTGCTACGATGTTGATCTACCTGTTGTTTCATTCTATTCTGTGCCAACACGAGGTTATCCTTTAAGAGTTGGAGGACTTGTTGTTGATGCTCGATGTGATGTTCCAATGCGTGAACCTTAGAATTTTCTCTTAAATATGATGTGATGGATGGTGGCTGATATCCATAAAGTTCCATAAATGGGGTCATTTTTATTGTTGTATGGAAGGAAGTGTTATACCACCATTCAGCCAGAGGCAACCATTTGACCCATTGTGTTTTTTTATTAGATACAAAGCAATGAAGATATCCTTCCAAACATTTGTTTACTATCTCAGTTTTCCGATCAGATTGAGGATGATAAGATGAGCTATGAGCTAACTGAGTACCAAAACAAGAAAATAATTCTATCCAAAAATTTCCAGTGAAAATGGGATCTCTGTCACTTACAATAATCTTTGGGTTTCCATGTAGCTTTTGAATTGTTTCCATAAATGCAATAGAAATTGTACTAGCTTTAAATAGATGTGATAATGCACAAAAGTGTGCATACTTGGTAAGTCTGTCAACTACCACCATGATGACACTCTTTCCCTCAGACTTGGGTAAACCTGTGATAAAATCCATTGAAACCTCCTCCCAATGTTGGCTTGGAATGGATAAAGGTTGTAATAGACTCGGGGTCTTAATTGTTTCAACTTTATTTTGTTAGCGAACCAAACATTCTACCACAAACTTTTGAATATCCGATTTAAGGCCATCCCAAAAAAATTCCTTCTTAACCCTGTGGTAAGTTTTAAAAAATCATGAGTGCCCTCCTAAGGGAGAAGTGTGCAATTCCATAAGAATCTTTTGTTTGAGTTTGGAATTCTTACAGAGGTATAAGCAATCTTTGTACCATAACGAATCATTTTGCTAGCTAAATGTATCAGATGTACTAGAATCTTGTTGTAACTTTTGAATAAGTTCCCACACTTCTTCATCATTCTTCCATTCCTCCCTTTCTTCATTTATCCAATCTGGTTGGATAACAAAAATGGCGCACAACAATGCTTCCACATCCTCATCCCTTATTGAGAGTGCATCTTCCACCACATTTTGCTTCCCTTTTTTGTAGATGATTTCAAAGTCATAACCCAACATCTTTGTGACCCACTTTTGTTGCTCTTCAGAGGATAATCTTTGTTCTAAAAAGTATTTAAGGCTATCATGATCCGCTTTTACCTTGAAGTGTCTTCCCATTAGGTAGGGTCACCATTTCTTAAGTGCATGTAGTATTGCCAACATTTCCTTCTCATAAATAGCTTTCTGTAAAAACCTTCCCCTGATTGGATGACTTTCAAAAGCAATGGGTCTTTCATCTTGCATTAACACATCACCAATTCCATTTCCTGAAGCATCACATTCCACAATAAAGGTTTTTGTGAAGTCCGGTGTAGCTAAGACCGGTGCTTGGCACATTGCCTCTTTAAGATGTTCGAAGGCCTTTGTTGCTTCTGGAGTCCATGAAAATGCATCTTTCTTCAATAATGTTGTTAGAGGTGCTGCTATTCTCCCATAATTTTTAACAAACTTGCGATAATACCCTGTCAACCCAAGAAATCCTCGCAGATGCTTTATGGATGTGGGGATTTTCCATTCCTTAATGGCTTTAATTTTGCTAGGGTCTACCTTAACTCCTCCATGAGATACAATATGACCTAGATATTCCACCTCTTGTACTCCAAAGAAATATTTGGATCTTTTTGCATATAATTGTTTCTCCTCCAATAGTTGTAGCACCCTGTCAACATGTTCAACATGATCCTTCCAAGACTTGCTGTAGATTAGTATATCATCAAAAAATACTAACACAAATTTTCTAAGGAAGGGTTTGGAAATGGAATTCATCAAACCTTGAAATGTAGAAGGTGCATTGGTAAGGCCAAAAGGCATGATAAAAAATTCATAATGACCCTCATGAGTTCTAAATGTTGTTTTCTGAATGTCTTCAGTCTTCATTCTAATTTGATGATATCTTGAACGAAGATCCAACTTGGTGAAGTAAATTGATCCATGCAATTCATCCAGTAATTCATAAATGACAGAAATGGGAAACTTATCTTTAATAGTGAGCTTGTTGAGCTCCCTATAATCTGGACACATGCGCCATGATCCATCCTTCTTGTGCACCAATACTACTAAAGCAGAGAAAGAACTTTGACTAGGTTGAATTATACCAGCCTCTAGCATTTCTACAACCATACGTTCAATTTCACTCTTTTGGGAATAGGGATATCTGTATGGCTTGATGTTTGGAGGAACACTTCTTGGAATAAGATGAATAGCATGATCATGATCACGAATAGGTGGGAGACCTTCGGGAGTCTCAAATACCTTGGAATGATTGTCCAAGACTTTTTGGAGATCTAGAGAAATAGATGATTTCAATGTGGAAACATCTAGCAAACATAATTGTGCAACTACACCTCTTTGTTCCTTTTTTAGAAGCTTTGTCATACAGTTAGAGCTGATTATCTTTCCCGATTTCCTACCCCTTGATTCAACTTCCTTTCCTTCCGCAAAAAATTTCATGAAAAGTTCTTGAAAATTAAAAGCTATTGTACCCAAGGATTATAGCCATTGGACTCCTAGTACAACATCAGCACCTCCCATTGGAATGGAAAGCATTGGGCTAGTCAATACATATTCTCCCATGGATAGCTTGATATTATGGCACTTTCTAGAGCAATTTATTGTTCCTCCATTTGCAACCATCACTTGACACTCTGGTGCTGGATATAGGAAGCAATTCAATTATTTTGCTACCTTACAATGAATAAAATTGTGAGTACTTCCTGAATCAATCAACACTATTACCTTTTTCTTCTTGATTTGTCCTTCTATATTGATGGTTTGAGGAGTGGTAATTCCTGCCAATGCATTACAAGATATGGTCGGATTTATTTGTTCTTCATCTAGGCTTTGTTCCTGGAATATATCCTCTTCTTTTGACCTTTCTTGCTCCTTTTCTTCTTCCTCTTCATAATCTATGTAGAATGATTTCTTCTCAGCACACTTATGACCTTTAGTGTATTTGCTATCACAACTGTAACAAGGCCCTTTTTCTCTTTTTTCTTCCAATTTTTGTGGTGTCAATCTTATAGGTCGTGGAAGACTAGGGGCAACAACACTTCCATCTTTATAGTTGCGAGTGGTATGCTTCCTGGTTGCCATAATTTTGCTTTCCATTTTTCTTGCTAACCTGAATGCCTTCTCTAATGAATCAGGTTCCCAAAGGCAAACATCATGTTGGATATTATCCTTTAAAGTCCATATGAACACATCAATCCTATGCTCCTCTGGAATATTTTTTACCCTTATGTTCAATTTTTGGAACTCCTCAATGTGCTCCATTATTGAACCATTTTGTTTGAGACTTATAAATTGGCTAAAAAAAGTGTTGCTTTTTGTATCCACATAATGTGTTGTCAATTCTTCCGTAAAAATTTCCCAAGTGATAATTTGTTACCATACAAACTGATTTGGTTCCAAATATAAAGTTGCAATACGTACCTTTTATGTGTTTTGCACATTATTGAGATCGAAAAATTGCTCCATCTATAATATCCATGTTGCGGCATCCTTGCCATCAAACTTCCTCATATTGATTTTTGGAATATGGTGGGTCTTTGATCCCACATTAGAGTCTATGAAATCATGATTAACATTTCTTTTGTTCGCATCATGAATTTACTTTACTACCCTTTCACCATCAGTAAGTATTTCTTGTAGAAAATTTGTCAAATCTGTCTTCAAATCTGCAATGTCTGTCTTCAAATCTGCCATGTCTCTCTTCAAATATGTCTTCAAATCTATATTCAAATCATCAATATTAGCTTCCATGCCATTCATCTTAGCTTCCACGCCCCTTATCTTAGATTCCACACCATTTATCTTAGCTTCTATTAGCTTTTGTGAGAGTGACATTTGTTGCACTTGGTCTTATAATTTTGATATATCATGTATCATTTCTTCCTCTTCTTCATGAGTCATGCTAGAGCTTTCAGGTTTCTTACTAGGTGTTTGAATTTTCTTTCCTCGGGGCATCAGTTACCGATAATAATGCTCTACTATGCCCGTTGAATTCCTTCAAAATAATTTTTCAAACCAAGCTTAAGCAAAAATTTAAAAAATCTACACACCTTTTTTCACTTTGTATGAGCTCGATATTGCCTCTGATGTATCTCTGTAATTTCGGATCATCCAATTTTGAAATTGTGACCTACAGTATCCCTTTATGTCCTCTTTCCAATGCCACCAGTCTTATCCAAATTGGATTCTCCAAGGAAGAGTTATGCCAAATCTCCCACAGTGACCTGATTATAGACCGGTTCAGTAGAGCGAACTTGTATGACATGCCACATGTCGTTGTTTCAACCTTTGGCTCTACAAAATATATACATAAAGCTAAAATCCATCCTCTTTTTGTACCTTCTTACGAAACTTCAATCCGATGCTTAGAGAGAAAGTTATGACGATTTTCCCCAGGTTACCTATTTGGAATGTAATTCAGGAGTCTACAAAAAGACCAACTTCCTCATATCATATCTCCGCAAATATAGCGCGAAAAGCTCTGAAATTTGGATCCAAGGTTTAGTGTGATTTCATCTTAAATGGGTTTTCTTTTTCGGTTCTGAAACATCGCAAAAAAAAAGTTATAGCGAAAATTCCATGATGATGTATTTGGAGCAGCGAAACCCTAGAATCCAAAGCTCTGATACCAAATGTTATGAACTAGCTCACAAAAAGATAGAAAAGATAGATCAACGCCTTAGAATTCAGCCTCTTCGAGGGGGCAACCTCCTTTACATTACACAAATGAATGATTCTTTGATGTTTCAAATGTCAAAACCTCCTTTCTATATATAGGAGTCTAAGGAGTCACAATATAACCCAGCCAACCTAACAATAATAATATAAAGGCACAAAAATAACAATAGAGGGATTCTATGGGGCAAAATAATAACAATATTGGGACAATAGGGGCACAAAAATATTAATAAGGGATACAAATACAATAGTAATGGGGTAATCACTAGTGTTATAGGGTTCTAACACTCTTACAAGTCTTTGGTTACGATTTTGAACTTAATATGTTACCTCATATACAAGGAGCTATGCTCTAACGCTTTACTGTTTTTTTTAAAAGATCTGTCCTCCAAGTCTGCCATCAATTCCAATAGTAGGCTTCCTTAGGTTGGCCTAACTAGGTAAGGACCTATCGTTTTCTCGTGTTCCTCTCATATAAGCGTCGTTATTTTGGTTGTATGGCTGAGGGCATGCTCATTCCGGGCCACAGTTAATATGAGAGGTTCAAGAGGCATAGGTGGTGGTGGCCGGATGGGGCTCTTTCCTGGTTCTATCTTGTGGTGGTCTCTAGGTAATACTACCCTAAGGGTCATGCTCATTGTATGGGAGTTTCATTCTATCTTTTCTTTTTAATTTTTGGAGTAGTCGAAAGACTTGCCTATAGATCCAGTTTTCTTTCTTAGCCCTCTCGGTTTTTGTTTGTAATTTATTTTGCTGGCCTCCTTAGCCATTGGTCTATATTTATAAGTACTTTAATGGCCTCTGGCCATTGGGTAACAATATTTGTTAAGAGGGTTTTTCTCAAAAGGGTTTAAAGGAGGGTTTGAGCCCTACAAACCCTAGACTCTGTTTGACAGTTGTTATAAAACATTCAGTATTAATGCAGTTATCTTGTTGTTCTATTATTCTGGTTCTTAGATCTATTTTTAAGGCTAGGAAGAAACATGACCTCCTCTACACTGTTTTCTTGTATGTATATCTATGTTTGGATTCCGTCGTGAGTAACTTCCAAGCCCTGCTTGAGTTATAATAATACATACGTTGTTAAAGTGGAAGCAAGGGAGTCTTGTTCTACTGTTTCAACATTTTTTTCTAAATTCTATGGATTACTAAAAGCTTTCCCTTCGTGCTTGTTTAAATAGTTTAAAGTTGTTTCTATAACATTGTTTAAAGAAAATCATTCGATTGTATTGGTAGTTTACCACTGTAATCTTTCATTTTAGAATGCAAAATAATTATCTGTTTAGTTCTTTACAGTTTTACTCATGTATATTTCATATTACATGACACTTGTGAATTTTACCTAATGTGGCAGTTTTCGACTTGACTGGCCCTTCTTCTATTGCTTCTCATCTATTTACTTAATTATACTAGGGTAGATAATGTTGTAATGGTCAAGATTTTCATTTCAAGCCCTTAGTACTTACAGAAGGAAGAGAATAATGCACTATTATATAATTCTGTTACGCAAATATTTGCTTATCTCTGTTCTTCTAATATTTATAACACTCTCTTTGATACCTGACTCTTTAAGATAGATCTAGACAGTCTATTTTGCGGAAAGACTATTAAATAAGCATATTAATACATCTATGTACTGATTCTGATAAAATAAAGAAACTTATTTGCTAGATATTGGTACCTACATCAATCATATATTGAATTATCTATCGATTTAAAAAAAAAACAATCTAGCACATAAATATTTTTCATTTACTTATCTGGACCGTCTTTCTCTAGATTATTACATACTAGAATTAACTTTTGGTTTTTACTCTTCCTCCCAACATTGAGACTATTAATCCAACAGTCTCCCCCTGAGCTGTTTCCTGTAAAACTCAGGAACTTCGGCTACGAGAACCTCTAATCCTCTGTGTTATCTGGTCCTAACCAGACTTAGCCATTTCCACACTGCCTGACCCTTCAACACAGTTCCTCGTTCCTCCGGATCTCAGATTCCTCTAACCCTCTTGATCCTTGGAATAAATATTTTTGGAAATCAGTTTCTACAGGTAACTGTTTCTCAACTGATTCTCAAGTAAAAAAAAGATATTTACCAACAACTGTATGTTTTTATGACATCATAATAAAAATACTCAAAATAGTAACTTTTCTAGATAAAATTAAATAGTTTGTTTGTTCTGCAGTAAAAATGAACAAGATTTGGGGATATCAAATCTCCCCCCCTTAAGATGTAACATCGTCCTGATGTTATCCTTATAAAACAATCCCGAAAAGGTTTCCTTCATAACCTACTCATCCTCCCAGGTGGCCTCGTCGGAGCCAAAGTGCTACCATTTCACTTTAACCTGGGCAATGGCTCATTTCCACAGCATTACTTCTCTCCGATCGAGTATACCTTGAGGTTCAACTAGGAACTTGCCTTTTGGTTCAACCTACACATAATAACAACAATACCAGTTATTATTTAATTTTGTTTTTAATAAACTCATAATAAGAGAAACTTCCACAAAAATCTTACCTGAATGTCTTTCCAATTGATAACGTGTTTAGGGTCATAAATGTATTTCTTACGTAAAGAAACATGAAAGTCATTGTGCACATGAATATAGCTAGGTAAGGCCAGCTGATAAGCTACTGGTCTGATTCGAGCTAAAATTTGGAAGGGCCTACAAAAACAGGGTGCTAATTTAGCACATCTGGTCCATTGCAAAGTGCTCTTCTTTGCTGGAACTCTAATATAAATAGGGTCTCCCACTTGGAATTCTTGAAAGCTTCAATTCTGATCTACAAAGTTTTTTTTCCATTCTTGAGTGGCTTTCAGATTAGCTCTGACCTCTTTCACCATTCCCTCCATTTCCTCCAACATATCAGGTCCTAGCATCAACTTGTCTTTCGATCCGCTCCAACTTAGGGGTGTCCTCCATTTTCAGCCATACAACACTTCAAAAGGACTCATCTTTAAAAATGTATGGTACCCTTTGGTATAGGAAAATTCTACCAAGTGTAGGTATTCCTCCCATTTTGATGGTTGTTGCATTATCAATGTAAACTTTGAAACGAGAACTGATACTGTTACCCGTTTCGTAGAGATAGCAAAAAAGTGACCTGATTTTGGAAAGGGGTGATGCAGAACACACATGTTTTTTTTAGAGCATAGTTTTTTACACTTTAACTTTTTTTATGTACATTACATTTTAGAATGGTAGTTATTTTCATGCTGATTTGAAAAAGTGGGTATTCTGCATCAGACCCTTGTTTTAAAAGGCCTGTTTTTTGGCTTTAGATTTTATAATGTATAAAATGTAAATAATTATTTTGTAAATTTGATAATTTTTGAAGTGGTCATTTTTTTCATATTTTCTTGTTTTTTATTTTATTTTATTTTTTTTGTAGTGAGGTTTTTATTGTTTTGTATTTTTAAATTAGAAGGTCGATATTTTGAATTTTCAATATTCTACATATTTATACATCCTTAATTAATTTTTCAATCCACATGAAATAATTGTTTCTAAAAAACAATATTTTTTAACAATGGATATAAAAATAACCATTTTTAACATAAATATAACAAAAGGACTACACATTTTGATAACTTTTTGCTAGAATTGACATGTCAAAATCACAATTTTTATAGGAAAATTTTAACTAAAAATGGTTAAATAATAGTTTTTTTTATGAATTTCATGTCAAAAAAATAATAATAATCACTTTTTTTTTCAAAAAATAATGATTAACTTAAAAATCAATGCGAAAATCACATATTACAAATATTGAACACATAACAACCCTAATTGAGTGTTTATTCTTCCCATAAAATGTCAAAGTCAAAACATTGCAAAGCTTGATTTCCAAGCATAGCTTAAATTTAATCAACAATGTCACGTAATCCAAACTCTTCGTCCTCTAGAGTTTCATCATTGTCTTCTTCCACAATATTTTCTGCTTCCTTTTGCTCATCTTCCTCTTCTAATGGATCTTTGATGTCTATGAATCTCCCAATGTATGTCTTTCCAAACATTCCATGTAATGGTGGTTGGGGTTCCTTTGCTTTTTTTGCCACACGTGATTCACTAAAGTCCCCTTTCTTCAAGCCAATTTCTTGCATTGCATCTGGAAGAAATTGAAGAGCATTAATTCTTTGTTGAATGAAATTTCACTGTATTGGATCTTTTTCAATTGCAATGCAATTTCTTCCTTTTTGAAGGCAACATGCTAGTGTTGTACCTAATTATCAAGCACAAAAGAAATAATGAACTAAATTAGTACAATGACATATTAATTGAAAAATAACATATTGAAATTCAATTCCATATAATAAAACTTACCTGAGCCAGAAAATAAATCCAGAACCCAATCTCCTTCATTTGAACATATGTCTATAAGATAGTTAATCAATAATTGTGGTTTTTTATAAATGTTAACTATCTCTCCTTTTGCTTCTTTGTCTTCATATGTTAGTTTTCTCACAACAGCATCATAAGTCAGTATTTGGCTATGACTCTTTCCGTCTACCTGATTAAAAATCATAGACATATGGTTATCATCTTTTGCCCAACTATCAATATGAATGAACTCACAATCATTTATGAATTGTTGATCTTCGTTGTTAAGAAGATTTGACTTTTGCCTGTAACATGAAACAGTAAAAGTTCAATTAACTTGTACATAAATGAATTTTTCAACATTAATCAAATATACATTTTAAACATCTTACCATGTAAGTTGCATCCTTGAATTTATTTTCCCCTTGAAGCTTGACAATATCATTGCCAATTGTGTGTCTGAATGAAATGTCACAAATCTCCATAATGGTGATGACGTGACTTCTACAAATCCCACAACCACTTTACTAAGAGCTTGATAAGTATAAGGGTCACTATCATAGTCAATGTTTGGAATATTGAAACCATGGGGAATATCTGCAATGACTAGGGCATAATCCCTTTTAGGTATGAGTTTAGCAATGTCTTCACAGTCGCCTTGTATTACTTGATATTGAATGGTGTCTAGCCCATTCCAAATGAAATGATTAAGAGTTGGATCAAGTTCAACATTCTTAATATGTTGCTTCCTCAGTCGTTCGATATTTATTTTTTCAATAAAGGTTTTGAAACTATCTGGCACTCCATTATCATCCTTCCTCATCTTTTATAAAATAAACAAATATATGTGTAAGTTATAAATTAAAAATAGTACACATATGAATAAAAATGAATGTATAAATCAAGATACCTTTTTAAATGCAAGATAAAAAGCTTTTAATGTTGGTGTAGAACTTGAATCTGGATAGTTGCGTACAACATCATCCCAAATATCTTCATTCAACAATCTAACCATTTGTTCTTGAATTTTCATATAAACTTTATGACTGCATAGATAAAGTAACAAAAAGTTAATATAATGATTTGTATAACAAATACTACTAAGAACAACATGTTTTATTTAAAAGATAAATATAATCTAGAAATAAATAAAAATAATTCAACAAACTTAATTTTGAAATTCTTCAGACATTTCCTCCAATGATAATCCCCCTGACTTCACACGAAATAATATTGTTTTGACAAATTTTTCATCTTTCACTCCTTGCATTGCCCTCCAAGGTGTGATAGTCATATCGTCTGGAAGTTGCTTCATTTTAGGAGCTGATTTATTGTTGCTACATATCAATGGCTTAGACTTTTTGACCCTCTGGTTTTTAATGGCAATGTCTTCCCACATGCTAAAAATCTCATCAATCAACTTCCAAACATCTCCAGTTCTAAATGCCAATTGGAAAATGTTATCAACACCTCTGAATAAATCACTATTTTTGTTGCCTTTTCCACCTTTTGAATTGGTTTTCTCTTCAATTTGATAGCCTATTTCCATACAACATTCCTTTCGGAAATCTGCAGTAACATTTATCCTATCCCCACCACATTTTTCTTGAAATTCACTATGAATAAATCTAACCCTTTGGATGAAAGTCATAGACATCCTATATTAATTATCTGAATTATGATCCCCACTAACTTTGCTTCTGTATCTGATAAACCAGCATAAATGATACATTTCATTGTTTCAAAACGTGGGTTATTAGGATATTCCTCCATCAATTGTCTTTGAGCTTCTACAGAATGGTTCCCCCCAAGCACATAATAATTGTATTCAAAACATTTTGACTTATCAAATTCTTCTTTTTTGGGAACTTGAAGTGGATCAACAAGAAGCACATAACTAACCACATGAGCATATGGATTGTACCTCATCAATGTCTTCAAGTTGTGAACATGCAGATGATGTGGCTTTCTGACTTGATATTGACATTGTCTGTCACTTGCCTTATAGGTTTGTCTGACATTAAGCTGAAATGTACGACCACCATCAATTAGATTTATCTTTGTCAAATTTTGTCGAATGGCATTTTGTTATGTTTTTATAATTCCATCATCTAAATCAGCTCCTAGTGTAATGATTTCTCTACTTTCTTTTGAAGTTTCACTAGGGTCCTGACTGCTGGTAATGACTACATCAAAATCTTCAACTTTACTTTTCTTCGTCATAACAATCTCAACATATTTATTCTTGGGCATTTTTACTTTTGGTCCTTTACGACTCTTCTCAGTTCCAATGTAATCTTCAGTAATGGAAACATATGCTTCACTGTCAATTTCAACTTCATCGTACCCAAAAGTAACTTGTTTACCCTTGCTAGATTTATCCACCAGAGGCCTTTTTTTCTTATTCTTTGGATGTAGTTTTGTAGCATCATTAATTACGACATTTTGCTTGTTTTTCATATCTTTTTCTGATACTGAGTAAAAACTGCTGACAACTTTCATGATATCATTCTCTATGAAATGAATGCCTCCCAACCTAATTGAACAACTTTCAACAAAATTCTGCCAAACAAAATATCATATGTCAATAAAAACAAAGTTAAAAAAATATAGTGAGACACTTTCAAGAACGCAAAATACAAATATAAATAACAATACTTACAATGTTTTGTGTCATCTCATTTACGATCTGTTTACACAACTTTGTAGATACCTCTCTCGTGTCATACAATGAATATGATAGTCAGTATTTAATCCTTTCATATGACTTGGGAGCTTTTGTAAGTATGTAAACAACTTTAGTGTCCAGTACCGAACACATATCTATGACTCTTCCCATCACCTCAAAAATTCCCTTATCATTCGGTATATCAATATATAGATATATATTCGCATTTGTGCTTTCTTTTTCTTTCACATACCAGATTCTTGATGGAAATTTCACCTCTTTTGAATTCTTCCAGTCTGAAATCATCTTCATATCACTTGAGGCACTTGAAAGATTTGTACTCATGAGCTCAGGTGGAGTTCGTTCACCAATGTTTCTTGAGGATGCACCTTTAAGAGTCTTTGGTCTAGAAAGATTCACAAAAATTTTCTTTGATGCCATTTTCCTGAAAAATAGAAACACATAAATTAGTAAATAACAAAAACATATTAACATAAATTAACAACAAAAATCTATCATAAATTTCTTATTTGTATAATCAGAATCGCCCAGCCACCCCTAACAGGTGGGTGGGCAGGTCGGTGGGTGGACGGGAGGTCGGGTGAGGGACGGTGGGGTGGGGTGGCCAGCCGGCTGGGTGAAGGTGAGCAGGGTCGGCGGGCGGGCCGAGTGGGTGTGGGCGAGGGGTGCACGTGTGTGGGCGGGCAGGCGGTGGGTAGAGCCGAGCGTGCGGGGGGCGGTCGGCCCCCAACCTCCCCATCCTCACCGGCAATCGGCTTCCTTCCACCCCCACGCCGATCGTCTTCACTCACACCCTCACTCCCTCCTAACCAGCCCTCCCCCTCACTCACCTTCCCCATTCCCTTCTCCACCTTCCTCAACCCCTCAGCCTCCCGCTTCCCCTAACCCACACTCCCCTCCCTCACCTGCCCCTCTCCTACACCGTCTTCCCCACCCTCTTCTTCTGTCCCTATCCCACCCATGCCCCCTTCCTCTCCCTACTCGCCCTACCTTCCCCTCACCCACGCCCCCTTCCTACCCCCCTCCCCCTCCCCTACGCCCCCTAACCCCATCCCCTTCCCCTCCCCCCTCACCTATGCCCCCTAACCCCTCTCCCCTTCCCACCCCCTTCCTCTCCCTACTCGCCCTACCTTCCCCTCACCCACGCCCCCTTCCTACCCCCCTCCACCTCCCTTCCTGCCCCCCTAACCCCCCTCTCCCCTTTACCCTTGCCCCTAACCCTACCGTCTACTCTAGCCCACCCCTCTCCCTAATCCCCCCTACCATAACTCTCCCCTCGCCCTACCCCAACTCCCCCCTCCCCTCTACCCTCGCCCTACCCTAACCACCCCCTCCCCCTAACCCTCCCCTCCCCTTAACTCCCCTAACCCTCTACCCTTGCCCTCCCCTAATCCCCCTTCCCCCTAACCCTCTACCCTCACCCTCCCCCTAACACCCCCCCCCTAACCCCCCTAACCCTCTAACCCCACCTCACCCTAAACCCCCTCGCCCTCCCCTAACCCCGTTAACCCTCCCCTCCCCTTAACCCCTCTAACCCTCTACACTTGCCCTCCCCTAACCCCCCTAACCCTCCCCTTCCCTTAACCCCCCTAACCCTCCCCTCCCCTTAACCCCCCTAACCCTCCCCTCCCCTTACCCCCCTCACCCTGCCCTTAACACCTCCCCCACCCTCACCCTAACCCCCTAACCCTGCCCTCCCCTTACCGCACCCCCCCCCCCCCCCCCGCTTAACCTCCCTCCCCTCCCCCTAACCCCCCTAACCCTCTAGCCTCCCCTCACCCTAACCGCCCTCGCCCTCCCCTAACCCCCTTAACCCTCACCTCCCCTTAACCCCTCTAACCCTCTACCCTCACCCTCCCATAACTCTCCCCTCCCCTTAACCCCCCTAACCTTGCCCTTAACAACCCCCCCTCTTCACCCTCCCTTAACCCCCCTAACTCTCTACCCTCGCCCTCCCCTAACGCCCTTAACCCTCCCCTCCCCTTAACCCCCCTAACTGCCCTCCCCTAACCCCCCTAACCGTCTCCTCCCCTTAACCCCCCTAACCCTCTACCCTCGCCCTCCCCTAACCCCCTTAACCCTCCCCTCCCCTTAACCCCCTTAACCCCCCTAACCCTCTACCCTCTCCCTGCCCTAACCCTCCCCTCCCCTTAACCCCCCTAACCCTCTACCCTCGCCCTACGCTAACACCCCTCCCCACCTCGCCTTCCCCTAGCCCCACTAACCCTCCCCACCCCCCTCCTAACCCTCTATCCCGCCCCCACTTAACCCTCTCCTCCCCCCCCCAACCCTCTATCCCCCCCTCCCCCTAACCCTCCCCTCCCCTGACCCCAATAACCCTCGCCCGCCCCCCACCTGGCACCCTCGCCCACCCAGCACCCAACGCCCTCGCCCGCAAGGCGCTCAGCACCCTCACCCGTGCCCACCCCCCACCTGGTGCCCTCGCCCGCACCCGCCCGGTGCTCGGCGCCCTCGCCCGCACCCCACCTGGTGCACGGCACCCTCGCCCGCGCCCGCTCCCCACTCGGCGCCCTCACCTGCGCCGAGCGCCCTAGCCCGCGCCCGCTCGGCTCCCGGCGCCCTTGTCCGGCCCCCACCCGGCGCCCTCGCCCACGCCCGCCCAACACCCTCGCCCGCACCCGCCCGGAACCCTTTCCCGCACCCGTGCCCCACCCGACACCCTTGCCCGCCCAGCGCCCGGCGCCCGGCGCCCTCGTCCGTGCCCGCCCCCCACCTGGCGCCCTCGCCCGTGCCCGCCCCCCACCTGGCGCCCTCGCCCGTGCCTACCCGGTGCCCTCGCCCACACCCGCCCGATGCCCTCACCCTCGCCCACTCGGCGCCCTCACCTACACCTGCCCGGTGCCTGGCACCCTCGCCCATGCCCCACCCGGTGCCCGGCACCCTTGCCCATGCCCCACCCGGTGCCCGGCGTCCTCGACCAACCCGCCCGGTGCCCGACGCCCTTGCCCATGCCCCACCCAGTGCCCGGCGTCCTCGCCCGTGCCCCCACCTAGCGCCCAGCGCCCGCGCCCGCGCCCGCCCCCCACCTGGCGCCCTCGCTCACAACTGCCCCCACCCGGCGCCCTCGCTCGCACCCACACGGCGCCCTCGCCCGCACCCGCCCGGTGCCTGGTGCCCTCGCCCGCGCCTGCCCCCCACCCGGCACCCTCGCCCGCGCCTGCCCCCCACCCGGCGCCCTCGCCCGCGCCCCACCCAACACCTGGTGCCCTCGCCCACACCCACCACCCACCCGGCGCACACAGCTCTGCCTCCCCACCCGACTAGTGCTGGGCGATTCCCCGGCGCCCTTGCTCATGCACCCGTCGGGCGGTGGGGCAGAGCCGTGTGCAGGGGCAATGGGGGAGGCCTGTGGGCGGGGGCCGGGGGGGAGTGGAGGGGAGGGCACCGGGTGCGGGAGCGGGCGAGGGCACTGGGCGCCGAGCGAGCGTAGGCGCAGGCGAGGGCACCAGGCACAGGGTGGGGCGTGAGCAAGGGCGCCAGGTGGGGGGCGGGCGCGGGCGAGGGCACCAGGCGAGGGCGCCTGGAGGGGGGCAGGCGAGGGCGAGGGTGCCGAGCGCCGGGCGGGTGCGGGCGAGGGTGCCGGGGGGGGCGGGCGCCGGGTGGGCGTCGGGTGCCAAGCGGGTGCGGGCGAGGGTGCCGGGTGGGGAGCGGGCATGGGCAAGGGCAAGGGCGCTGGGTGGGCACGGGCGAGGGCACCGGATGGGGGCCGGGCACGGGAGCTCGCTCTTGGGGGGGCGGGCGCGGGGGAGGGCACCGAGTGGGGGGCGGGCACAAGCGAGGGCTTCGGGCGGGCGCGAGCGAGGGCGCCGGGTCGAGGCCGGGCATCGGCGAGGGCACCCAATCAAGGTCGGGCGCAGGCGAGGGCACTGGGAGCCGTGTGGGGCACGGGCACGGGCACCGAGTGGGGGAGGCCCGTGGGCGGGCGCACCATGTGGAGGTGAGGCCCGTGGGCGTGGGTGGCGGCGGTTCGAGGGGGCAGCGGGGACGGGGAGTGGGTGAGGGGGCGGGTAGGGGGAAGGGTGAGGGGTGGCGGGGAGAGGAGGGTGGTGGGGGAGCGCGGGTAAGGTGGTGAGGGGAGGGTGAGGTGAGGTGAGGTGAGGTGAGGGGGCGAGGGAGGGGAGAGGAGGGGAGTGGTGGGGGGAGCACGGGTAAGGTGGTGAGGGGAGAGTGAGGTGAGGTGAGGTGGGGGGGGGGTTGAGGTGAGGTGAGGTGAGGTGAGGAGGGTGAGGGAGGGGAGTGGTGGGGGGAGCGCGGGTAAGGTGGTGAGGGGAGGGTGAGGTGAGGTGAGGGGTGGGGGGAGGTGGGGTGCAGGGGGGTGCGGTAGGGTGCGGTCAAGTCGGGGGGGGGGGCGATGTAGGGGGGAGGCGGGGGGGTGAGGTGAGTGGGGGGCCGGGGGGGTGAGGCCGTAGGGGAGAGTAGGGTGGTGAGAGGACAGGTAGGGGGAGTGAGGGGGATGGTGAGGCGAGAGGGAGCGGGTAGGGTGCTGGGGGAGTGAAGGGGGGGTGGGTCGGTAGGGGGAGAGGTGAGGTGGGGGGGGGTAGGAAAGGTAGGGGAGGGTGGTGAGGCGTGACGAGGAAGGGAGTGGGTTAGAGGGGCAGGATGTGGGTGAAGAGGGTGACGTTTTCGGGAAGGGGGGAAGGTGATAGGGGGTGAGTTGGGCTGCGGTGCCCATCCTGGCAGCTTGCCAGCCCAGCGTAGGGGTTGGGCGATTCTCAGAATCGCCCAACCCCCGTGACAGACGGGCAAGCCATCGGGTCGCCCCCACACCCCCTACCGCCCTGACACCCCACTCGCTCGCTCGACCTCCCCTCCTACCTTGCGACACCACAACGGCCCACTCCCGGTTATTGGGCGATTGAGTTTGATAGTGCCCACCATTCTTACGATGGATGTAATTGTTACTTTGGCTCAGAAAAATTATTAATTTAAAAAAAAAAAAAAATCTTCTTCATTAAAGTAATTTAATATGAAAGTTTTCAAGGAAAAAATTTTACTTACCTTTCAATTGCGAGAATTTTTCGTTGAATATGTTGTTGATAGCAATGTAGCTGCTCCACAAATTCACGAGTCTTTCAATGAACTTTAGAAAACGTGGATGTGATGTGAGTAATAGTGATAATGAAATTTAATATATAAGTGAAATTACGGAGATGTTTTATCGTACGGTTAATGTGGGATAATTTGTTTTTAAATTATATAAAGTGAATATTGTAGAACTGTTTTACAACGGGTTGAATGTGGGATTAATTTATTTTAGAATATATTATAAAAATTAAAAAAAAAATCAATTGTTTAGTAAATATGATAAACTTTAACTATTAAAATAATTAATGTAGAAGTTGTAGTTTACAATTTTAATTTTAATGATTTAATTCATAAAAAAATTAGTTTACATTTTTCAATAAATTGTAGAATAAAATAATGAAAGTAAATAAACCTAACAAACTTTTTGGAGGGAAATATTTTCGCAAAACTTTTTGGAGGGAAAATTTCATTCTTTAAGCTATATAATATCTTTAGGAGACTCTCCATTTATATCATTCAACATCTTCTATTTGAAAGGGATGGATTGTTCTAATAGTGAAGTTTCAATTTATACACCATCAACATCTTCATCGCGTAACAACTCTATTCATATTGATGAATATAGCAGGAATTCTTCCACTATGGATAGAAAGTCAATTCTTCCACTTAGTCCTAATTCTAAGGACTATGAGAGCAACACTGATGAAAGAAGGGATGGAGAATTTCAAATAAATAAAGAGTCACATATTCCACTTAGTCTAATTCCAAGGACTATGAAAGTAGCAATGATGAAGAGCATGATGGTGAAGTTCAAAAGAATGGAGTGTCACGATGTCCACTTAGTCCCAATTCTGAGGACTATGAGAGCAGCGGTTTTGAAGAGCATGATGGTGAAGTTCAAAAGAACAGAGTGTCACAGTGTCCACTTAGTCCTAATTCTGAGGACTATGAGAGCAGTAGTTTTGAAGAGCATGATGGTGAATTTTAAAAGAATGGAGTGTCAAAGTGTCCACTTAGTCCTAATTCTAAGGACTATGAGAGCAGTAGTGATGAAGAGCATGATGATGAATTTAAAAAGTATGGAGTGTCACGATGTCCAATTAGTCCTAATTCTAAGGACTATGAGAGCAGCAGTGATGAAGAGCGGGATGGATTTCAAAAGATTGGAGTGTCATGGTGTCCATTTAGTCCTAATTATAAGGACTATGAGAGCAACAGTCATGAAGAGCATGATGATGAATTTCAAAAGAATGGAGTGTCATAGTGTCCTCTTAGTCCTAATTCTAAGGACTATGACAGCAGCAGTGATGAAGGACAGGATGATGCACTTAGTCCTAATTCTAATGAGTATAAAGGTAGCAGTGACAAAGGACAGGATGTAGCATCTTCAATAAGTAAACAGTCACATTTTCGACGTAGTCCTAATTCTATGGACTATGAGAGTAGCAATGACAATGCACATAAGGAAGAATATCCATTAAACATCGAGTCAAATTTTCCATTCAGTCTGAATTCTAAGGACTATGATAGTGGCACTGAAGAAGGGGAAGATGAAGAATATCCTCCAAGTCAATATTTGAAAATAAGAGCTGATCATAGTGTGGATAACATTCCTCTCAATGATGATGAAAATCCTTATACAAATGATGATCCAATGATGGAGATGTTGCCAAGAAATATTGTATCGAGGAGAAGGAGCAGACCTTTTCGTATCAATGCAAGTTGTTCTAGTTATACAAGGGGTAGAGCAAAATATCTGACAAGAAGAAGTTCTATCAGCGCTCTCATTTCAAGTGAATGTTGCCAAAAAGATTTCTTGAAACATATGGATTTCAAATTTGCATTAGAAAGCAGGAAGAGATATTTGTCATTGAATAAAAGAATGAAAAATTCATATTTAGTTGGGTGCATGCAATCTACATTGTCAGGTTATGATTATCATATTAGGACTTTATTTATCTGTAGAAAAGATTTCAAAATGTTTCATTCAATTGGGAATTTTCGTCTCTCGATAATTCAAGCAAATTTGGAAAAGGATCCCACGTTTTATTTAGAAGTATGTCATAAAAGACAGTTTAAGCCATTATCAAATACTGCAATGTCATGGATGAAAGATTTCTTTTCAAAGCATGGAGAGTGTATGCCAAATAGAGAGACAATACATATTCCAGATAATTTTTCAAGATGAGAAATCTACAATTTATACAAAGAATATGCAGAAGCTGCTGAGGGACATGGCAGGTTTATTACATATCAATATTTTGTGAAAGTATGGAAGAAAGAATTCAACAATGTCCGTATTCCTAAGAAGACAAGGATGGGGATTTGTAGTACATGTGCTTCTCTTAAATAAAAAAGGGACAAATTTGAAGGGTCAAAAAGAGGTAAGAATTCATAACTTTAACTTTTAAAATTGTAAGTCATCAACTATAAAAACATACTTCTTAATGTTTTTTTTTTATGTTGTGTAGATTTAATTGTCAAAGAACTTCAGGAGCATTGCGAACAACAAACAAACGAAAGGAAGAAGTTTTACAAGCATCGAAAGAAGTGTTATGATAATCCAAATAAATATTTGGGTTTGATAATTGATGGTATGGACCAGAAGAAAACACTTTTACCACACTTTGTTCGCACACCCAAAAATTTACAGAAGGAAAATTTCATTCAGTTTCACTTGGTCAGTTGTATGGTCTTCAATGGTAAAATGTTGCCACGGGTGTACTTCACAGCTCCAAATATTCATAATGATGCAAATCTGACCATAACCATAATTCATGATGTGATTTCTCATTGGTCTGGTAATCTTCCTGAAGTTCTGTATCTACAATTGGACAACACTTGCCGTGAAAACAAAAATTAGGTTGTTTTTGGATATCTAAACATGCTTATTGAATTGAGAATTTTTCAAAAGGTAAAGGTTGGTTTCCTTCTTGTTGGGCACACTCATGACCATATTGATTAGATGTTCAGTCGTTTTTCAGTCATATTGAGGAGGAAGCAAGTTGGGAGCTTGCCATCACTAATTGAATGTCTTCAGAAATCATACATGCCAGAGCCTACTTTTGATGTGTTGGAAGAAACTGTTGATATGCGAAGGTTTATTCTGGGATCATATGGTGAGGGGAAATGCATTGAACAACTTAATGACATTAGCTTCCAACATCAATTTCGTATCAAAAAAATTGATGGGAAAACACTAATATGGGGCAAGAAGTATTCAACTACTGCAGAATGGGCACCATCATTAGGTTTGCAATTTTTTAAGTTCATTCCAGATCATCCAATATTTGCATCAAAAATATTGTTATTACAATCAGTTGGCGAAGTTCAGAATGCACACAGACAAAATAGAGATATAAATTATTCTGATTGCCTAGAAGAAATTAAAAAATGTATGATATACATATGAGTACTTTGAAATTGCTGATTCAGTTTGGTGGGAGTCATTTTTCAATAATCAAAGTGATATCATTTCAACAACAAAAAATGAAGATATACCTTTGAAAAATCCATTTATTTGGCCACAAAAGGTGTTGAATGAACATGAGGAAATAAACATTGTTGAACAACAACAATCTCAAGGTATTATTAATTCTTCACAGGCAGAGGAAAGAGAGATGTATATTGGTTCCAGAAGATCTTGTGCACAACGTGAAGCCACAGAAGGCCTTTACAGGGGTTCAGTACAGGATATTAAGGAGGGTTGCATGATTGCAGTGCTAGCAGATGGAGATCCCAATGGCTATCCATTCTGGGTTGCTAAGGTTATAAAGGTCTTTATAGAAAATGAGGATGTTACAAGTGTTGAAGTACATTGGTATGCCACAAATACACACCCATTCAATGGTGTGTATAAGCCAGAGATGGTAGTTGACAAAAAAAATGGTGGAAAGAGAAAAAAAGGGTAAAAATATAAATCGCCGTTGCACAGACATATTAAAATTGGAGGATGTTGACATACTTGTTTATGACTTCAATTTAACAAAGATAGGAACTCTTGACTTCAAGACGATAGAGATTCTGAAAAAGTTGTTACCAGAAGGAATAGTGTTGAGATGGGAGTCTGCTGAAACCAGTCGTAGATCTATAAGAATTTTGAAACCTGAAAATTTGGGCATGCATGTGGACTCAGATGGGGCACTAGTTGATGAAAGAGAAGAATATGGAACATCTTCGTCAGCATCTAGTGATTCATCTGAAGATGTGAATTCTGATGGTGTGCAAGAAAATATGAGTGATTTTGAATAAATGTTTAAGACAGTTTATATAACTGATGTATGCATCGTATCTTGAAATAAAATTGATGATTTCCATATGGTGTTAAATGAGAAGTTGCGAGGAATTTTTATGTTGTTGGATTATATGTCTTAATTATGGTAATTTTTAGTGATGTAATTTTTTCATAATGTCATGGTTTTTTAATTTTATAGTTGAAAAAATTTCAATTTCTTTTGTATCTAGAATGTTATGGTTGAAAACATGTTGAATTTATACTTAGGAAAGAAAAATGATATTCTACCAAAAACATTAATGTGTTTTTTTCCTCATAAACAACTTTGCTTGGCACATAAAAATTTGGTTTTACTAGTATTTTTTAAAAAGTTTGAAAACTGACCCTAAAAAAAAATCATTGTTCCAGTATCATCACTTTCGTTTTGAAGCTATATTTTTTACAAAAATTTCGTAGTCACTGCCATTTTTAAAACATGTTCAAAATTGACCCCTAAAAAATAAAATCATCGTTCGAGTATACACACTTTTCATTTTTAGCACTGTTTTTGATGTTTTTTCGGGGTTTTTTGACTAGAGTTCCCGTTTTGAGTTTATAGTTCTCGTTTCAAAGTTTACATAGTTCATTACATAAGTTCGTAACATATCTTCAACTACCTGATTCACTCGCTCTATTTGTCTATCTGTTTGAGGGTGGTAGGTGGTGCTAAAGTGTAGCTGAGTACCCAATCCTTCAAAAGGAGCCTTCCAAAAGGAAGATGTGAATTTGACATCACAATCAGAGATAATCATCTTTGGGATCCCATGCAATTTAAAAATATTTTGCATAAAAATATTAGCAATCTGCACTGCTTTATAAGTCGATTAAACTGGTATGAAATGGGCAGATTTGCTCAGTTTGTCTACCACCACCATAATGGAGTCATTTTTCTTCTTGGACCTTGGTATTCTAGTAATGAAACTGATGGATATGGTTTCCCATTTCCATTCTAGAATCGAAAGAGGGTGAAGTAATCCTGCTGGGTGTTGGTGCTCAACTTTTATTTGCTGACATTCCAAGCATCTGGATAAGTATTCTGCTACTTCCTTCTTCATACCAGGCCAGAAAAATTCTTTTCTTAAAGCAGAAATCATTTTCTAGTATCCTAGGTGGCCTACATAAGGACTCTTATGAAATTCATCCAAGATTAAATCCTTAAGCTATTTTTGATTAGGTACATATAGCCTTTTCTTATATACCAACTATTCTTCAAAATTTACCTCATATCCTACTTGTTGTTCACGGTTGTTCAGGGTCCTTGCTTGCTGGCATATTTGCTTGTATGCTAAATCTTGCACAGCACATTCACGGATCTGCTCATGAAAGGTTGTTCGAGATTCACTGAAAGAAATTTCATATAAACAATGCACTTTGTGACTCAAAGCGTCCACAACCTGGTTTTCCTTACCCTTTAAATGTTTTATTTCAAAATCGAATTCACTTAGGAATTCTGCCCATTGAGCTTGTCTTGCATTTAAGGTGGGCTGCCTAAACTAGTTTGTTAGACTATGATGGTTAGTCATTAGTAGGAATTTCTTACCCATTAGATAATGTCGCCACATTTTTAAGGCGTGAATTACTACTGTCAGTTCCAAATCATATGCCAAATATTTTTGTTCATATTCTTTAAGCTTTCTTGATTCATAAGCCACCACCCAACCTTCTTGCATTAGTACACCGCCAACACCCTCCTTGCTAGCATCCGTACAAACTACGTATTCTTTATTGGGATCAACAATGCTCAAAATGGGTGCAGTGGTCAGTAAATGTTTGAGCTGATCAAAGCTCTACTGACAGTCGGGGGTCCATCTAAAAGTTTTCCCATTTTTCTGAAGAGAGGTAATAGGATACGCCACTCTAGAAAAACCTTCCACAAAACGTCTATAATATCCGGCTAGACCCATAAAGGATCTTATGTTAGCTACATCCTTTGGTACTGGCCATTCCATGATGGTTCTTATTTTCTATGGGTCTACTGCGATTCCATCCTTGGTGATGACGTGTCCGAGGTATTGGATTTGCTCCTTAAAGAAGTCACACTTGCTGTATTTGGCATACAGTTGGTGTTCTCTTAGGGTTTGAAGAACAACACGAAGGTGCTCCTTATGTTCTTCTATGCTCCTAGAGTATATCATTATGTCATCTATAAAGATTAATACGAACTTGTATAAGTATTGATGAAAAATATTGTACATGAGACACATGAATGTCACTGGGGCATTAGTCAATCCAAAAGTTAGAACTACGAACTCATAATGTCCATAACGAGTCATGAAAGATGTCTTTGCTATATCCTTCTCTTTTATTCAGATTTGATGATACCCGGAGCGAAGGTCGATTTTTGAGAAAATAGTTGCTCCCTTGACTTGGTCCAACAACTCATCAATAAGGGGCAGAGGGTACCTATTCTTAATGGTTAGTGTGTTTAACTGATATTAATCCATGCACATACGCAGGATTCCATCCTTTTTCTTCACAAAGAGAACTAGGGCTCCCAACGGGGATACATTGGGTCGAATATATTTTTTGTCTAGTAGCTCTTGTAACTGCATTTTTAATTCAATTAACTCTAGAATTCTCATGTGGTACGGTGCTCGAGAGACTGAAGCAGCTCCTGGGATCAACTCAATGGTAAAGTCAATGTCTCTTTTTAGGGGTAGACCCGAGATTTCCTCAGGAAATATATCTAGGAAATTTTGTACCACTGGTATGTTTTCAAAGGAGTCAGACTTATCCTTGGAATCAATGATTCCTACTTGTATTGCATAAATCTGGCTCCCATTCCTGATGCATTTTTCTAACTGGGACGTTGTTATAGGTCTTATCTGCAGAGGTTTTTGAATACCTTGCATTTCTTGTCTTTCACCTTTCTCATCCTGATAATTGATGGTTTTAGTTTTACAGTTATTAAGCGACCAGTGCTTTTCCAACCAATCCATGCCTATAAGAATATCATAGGACCCTAATGGTAATATGTTCAAATCTGCTATAATAAACTGACTAGCTATCATTAAAGGGAAAATATCTATTTTAGCCAAAACTCTTCTTTTGGACCCTGTGGCTAGTTGTACTAACCAGGGATGTTTAAATTTAACAGTTTGTAATTTACATTGTTCCACAATCTTGGGGTTGATATAACTTAAAGTAGCCCTAGGATCAATTAAAATGGAAACAGGGCGGTCAAAAATTTTACCTTCAAATTCAACCATGGTTGGCTGAAATTCTACTTGATGGTCTTCAAGGGCAGCATTAATCTTAGGAATGCTTCCTGCTACCTCCCCCACTATATATGCTTCTTGTATCTGTGAAATTTGATCGGCTCCCCTACATTGTGGGCAGTTTTTGACGTAATGAGGGCCTCCACATCCCCAACATTGTATCGATGGTCTATTGGTTGTCTCTACTTCAATTCTGCCAGCTTGTTCATTCATTCTTGTTTCACCAGGTACTTTAAATTGAGGCTGACTCTTATTTGCATTTCTGTTGGCCTGTCCTTTAAATACTCCTTTGTTGCCTAGACCCTTATTTCCCTTGTAATTGGAAACAAATTTACTCCCCTTTTTATCAGTCCACCTTTTTCTTGGGTCCCCCTTTGGTTTGTTCTGCTGGTAACAAATGCAAGCTTTACAAATGACCTCATCCATGGTTTTCAGATTTTCAAACTCCAGCCGTTCTTTCATGAACGATGGAAGGCTACCGATAAACTGCTGCACCTTTTCTTCTTTCCTTGCGTATGTAAGGAACATACCGAAGTAATGATGTGAATTTAGTTATAAATTCATCCATGGTCATTTGGCCTAATTGGAGATCGTGGAACTCCTTTTCCTTCTCGTCGTAAAACCTCTCTGTTAGATATTTTTCCTTAAAATATCTCTGAAACTTTTCCCAGGTGGTACTTTGTTCGCTAACTCCACGTACTGTCTTTACTTCCTCCCACCACAATGTAGCCTTCCCCTGTAACTGGAAGATGGCCAAGCAGGCCTTCAGATTATGGTCGTATTCATACAACTGGAAGTATTTATTCATGTTGATGAGTCATGCTTCTGCCGCTTCTTCCTATTCCCCATCGAAGAGAGGAGGCTTAACTTTCTGGAACTCCCCTTGAAGTTCCACTTTCTATCTTTTTGGTATATTGTGATTGGACACATTATCTGATTCTTCTTCGTGATTTCCTTCTCCCCCCTCTGTTTCCAAATTTTCAGTCTGAAATTCTTGCTCCCTTGTCATATTCTCACGTTCAAGGCTGGGAACTAATGGCTGATGGTTCTGTCTATTTGATAGGCTCTTCGTGATTTTCTCCTGTTGCGGCATCAAACTCTCATTATCTCCACGCAATCGAGCCATTTCATCCTTTAATTCTTGTACTGTTACTATAATATCTGGATTGGTATTTCTGGGTTGGTCGCCCAGCTACACCAACACTTCAAGGTTTCCCTTTTGAAATGTTGTGGGTCTGGTTCCTATTACGGACCTATGAGGTAGACTTCTAGTTCTCCTCATACTTTCAGTTGCCTTCTTCCTACGTGCATATTACAGAGTATTGTTATTACTTAATTCCAAAGGTCTCAGTTTAGCAACCTGAGTCGCTCTGATACCATATGTCTCACATCTTCTAAATGATAAATACCATAATTAAAAAAAATACTTTATCGAACTTTACTATAGCATGGTTAACCAATTTAATACGCTTAACTATATATAAATGGTTCTTGATTTGTTAATGATTCATACAGAGATTTAGATACAAGTTCGAATATATATATATATTTTATAACATTAATTTCTTTTTAACTCAAGAGGTTCACTGTACAGATCCTTACTTTGGATAATACATTGCATGTTGAATTAAATAAGTGACGCTTGTCCTGCCACAAGAGATTCATGCATTGATATTTTCACTACTTACACGATTGTCACGTTGAGCTACCCCTGTGTGTCCTTGTCGCCTTAATGACTATGGTTGCATTGAACTGGGCGACTGTGCTCGCTCCCAATTTATTTTTATGTTGGTACTGCAATACTCCCTTATCGAGATTTTCTCCTAGATCAACGATTTCTATGCAGATTCAAAGTCAAACAGTGGAGATGAGTCCACCAAACCATTTTCTTTTGGGTAGAGGGTTTCTGTTACTCATTTCTCTGTTGATGGCCAGGGTAACTGAATTGGTTGAGGGAGCTCGTCTCCTCCTCTATTCCTCCGTTCAAATGGGATCTCTGGTGTCTTGTTGTGAAGTTGAACACTGGTACAGGTTTTCACCTAACTCTTACAAGTCTTTGGTTACGATTTTGAACTTAAACTGTTACCTCGTATACAGGGAGCTATGCTCTAATGTTTTACTGATTTTTTTAACAGGTCTATCCTCTAGGTTTGACATCAATTCCAGTAGTAGGCTTCCTTAGGTCGACCTAACCAAGTAAGGACCGATCATTTGCTCATGTTCCTCTTATATAAGTGTCATTATTTTGGTTGTACGGCTGAGGGATGCTCATTCCGAGCTGCAGTTAATATGACAAGTTCAAGAGTCATAGGTGGTGGTGTCTGAATGGGGCTCTCTTCTGGTTCTATCATGTGGTGGTCTCCAGGTAATACTGCCCTAAGGGTCATGCTCATTGTATGGGAGTTTCATTCAGTATTTGCTTTTAAATTTTTGGAGGAGTCGAAAGACTTGCTTATAGATCCAGTTTTCTTTCTTAACCCTCTCGGCTTCTGTCTATAATTTATTTTTCTGGCCTCCTTGGCCCTTGGTCTATATTTATAAGGACTTTAATGGCCTCTGGCCATCAAGTAACTATCTTTGTTAAGAGGGTTTTTCTTGGAAGGGTTTTAAGGAGGGTTTGAGCCCCACAAACCCTAGACTCTATTTGGTAGTTGTTATAAAACATTCAGTATTAATGCAGTTATCTTGTTGTTATGTTATTCTGGTTCTTAGATCTATTTTTAAGGCTAGGAGGAAACATGACCTCCTCTACATGGTTTTCTTGTATGTACATCTATGTTTGGATTCCATCGTGCATAACTTCCAAGCCCTGCCTGAGTTATAATAATACATACATTGTTAAAGTGGAAGCAAGGGAGTCTTGTTCTATTGTTTTGACATTTTTTTCCAAATTCTATGGATTAGTAAAAACTTTCCCTTCGTGGTTGTTTAAATACTATAAAGTTTTTTCTATAACGTTGTTTAAAGAAAATCGTTCAGCCATATTGGTAGTTTACGACTGTAATCTTTCTTTTCAGAATGCAGAATAATACTCTGTTTAGTTCTTTACAATTTTATTCCTGTATATTTCATATTACATGATACTTGTGAATTTTATCTGATGTGGCAGCTTTCGACTTGACTGGCCCTTCTTCTATTGCTTCTCATATATTTACTTAATTATACTAGGGTAGATAATGTTTTTTTCTAAGTAAGAGTAATCTATTAAAAGAAAATAAAAAGGTATTTACAAAGGTGTTCTGGCCGTGAAGGAATAGAGCCTGTCTCAGCTTGTTGCCATGTAACTAGATCTGAGACTGCCCCAACAGAGGGGAAATCGGTCTGATAGAGAAGGAGATGCAAAAAAGAAGACAACACTGGAAATTAACCACAGTTTTCTGAAGAGAGTCAGTAAACCCGCATTGTAACCCTAGCTAATCTACCCAAGAATATCCGACCACCCATAAACCCAGTAATACATCTTCATTGAGTCGCCTACGTGGACAAAAAGAGGAAGAAAAAACTAGGAGTTAAATGAAGTGCCACCTGGCATTCGTAATGCGATTAATGAAATCCTCCGTGGCAGGTTCCTCCACTATCGGGCAACCCCAATCATCTGGGTTGTCGGCTTAGTTTGGTCCACAGCCTGCTGCTCGCCTTCTTTGCTGCTTGCGTCCAGATGCAGGTCCGACACATTCAGCTGCTGGTTCGACACATCCCTCCTGCGCCGTTCCATAACTTGCGTGTCATTCTGCAGTTCCAATTCCTCATGCAGGTTGCCAACAACGGCCTTCCCTTTCTGCTTGGTCTGACCACCATGACCTCTGTGCGCTTCTTCCTTGTCTTTGTTTCAACTCGGTCCAGCCCTGTGCATCTCATCCATGGATAAGGTCATCGGGATACTCTGCTCTGCTTCCTCAGAAAAAGAGATGGAAAGAGTGGCGATGATGATCGGTTTATTGAGGGAGCTTATGAACTGGAATTGCATGGTATGGGGGGTGTGATGCGAGGGCAGAGGGAAGGGAGCAGAGCGAAGGCTTGCATGACCACGACCACTTCTTGTGTTAGGATAGTGGGGGTTTTCCACTGAAGAAGACAGAGAGTCTGAGGTGCTATGCCGCCTGGCCTGAGGCCGAGAGCTACTACCCTGAGAGCTGCCCCGTCTGCTGAGCAATTGTTGGCGTACCATGGTGGAATGAAGAGCAAGGAAAGCGCTGGGGTAAGCGGAGGGGGAATTGATAGGGAAATTTGGAGTAGACAGAGGCAACATCACAGAGTTGGGCAAAGCATAAACAAACAGCATACCAAAATGGCACTTTACCAGACCTACAGAGCATCGAAGGCTTCTAAGCAATCGCAGAGCTGAGCTTGTATTTAGCCTCATCCTTCCTTCCTTGGATTGCACCCGCCATAACTCCAGCATTGAAGAGAGCCGAGGCCCAACTCAGGTCAGAGCATGCGGAAGCGATGGAGAAATCGGTGTACAGGCTATGCATATCAGAGCCACATGACGTGAGACCAAATAAAATCCAATGCCTCTGTTTAAACTTCGTCCGGCGATGAACCAAGTGGTACAGGGCCGGCAGGTGTCGTCCAACCTCACCGCACCCCTGTCCCATCGCATTAACCAGTAGTATAAGCACCCGCATCTGGGGGAGCTGCGTCCTTTTGGACCAGAATGTTGCATTCTTGTTCTTGTTCATGATTCTGAATTATGTCTAGAGCTCCAGTGAGAAGAGAATGCCTATTTTCCACTCCCAGGTTAGCCAATAGATCCACGACCTTGTTGCTTTCCCGTTTAACATGGTTGAATATGATTGCTCTATTGGTGTTGAGATTTTTTTCTATGGCGCCTAGCCGGGCTTCAAGTCTCCAGCTACTGGAGATTTTATTCGCATGAGCTCCATTGAGCAGCTGTTTGGCCAGATTGATAAGGATGAGGGAGTCTCCTTCAATCTCGAAAGGCTGGAAACCATGGTGTTAGTATAGGAGTAATCCTTGCCAGAGCCCCTCCAGCTCAGCTGAGTTATTCATGTCCCATCCAATGTTGTCGAGGTAGATCAAGAGAGGGGCGTCTTTATGATCTCTGAAAAAGCCGTCAAATCCTGCTTTGCTAGGGTTACCCTTAGAAGCTCCATCAAAATTGAGTTTGAATCTATGTCTTGGAGGGGGGGAACCAGGAGTGATTCCTGATGTTCAAGCCTTCTAAAGATTTGCAAGCAGGAATTCCTTGAGGGAGTTGAATGTTCCAATTTTCCCATATGGCTATCTCATTTGCCTGCATGGGAAAGTCATCCAGGAGCCAAGATTTGAGTGCCAATGTCTCTTTCAGGTTATGACAGAAGTTGCCCCAGATGATTTCTAAAGGAGTTCTTTGGTCTTTGAAAATACGCTTGTTCCTTTCTTTCCATATAGTCCAGAGGAGGAGGCCAGGAATGATTCTCCATAGATGGTTGAGAAGTGCGCTTTTATAAGGGCTTTGGTGCCAGAGGCGTATGGAGTTGATGATGTCCTCGGACTCTCGGCATTTTCTTTGGCAGCGAAAACTGGTCTTCTCCCACAGAAGGTTGGCCAGAGAGCAGGAGTCCAGGAGATGTTGTAACGTTTCCTCTTGAGACTGACAGTTGGGGCAAATGGAGGGCCCGTGAATATTCCTCTTCCTTAAATTGTCCCAAGTTAGGATTTTGCGATGCCCAGTGAGCCACAAAAATAAGGAAACTTTGGGCCAAATGCCTGGAGTCCAGATTCTTCCCCAGATAGGATCCTGAGGCACAAAATCTTGGCATTTGATTTTGTAGGCCTCTTTCGTGGTAAAGGATCCTCTTGGGGTGTATCCCCATCTCAAGATGTCTTTGCCTTCGAAGTATCTGATTCGACGTTTTTGGAGCTCTCTTTCCAAGCTTTATTTAGTCCGGTTGTCAACATTTCTGATGAGCCTGTCAGATTGCTTCCATTGTCTGTATCCTTGGTCTATCTCCTGAGTCCACTGTTGCTTGACTGTTTCCTTTTGTTTCTCCTCCCAATCATGGCTGGGTTATAGGTTGAGAATGTGATCAAGCCTCGGAAGCTGATTCCATGCGTCTGTCCAGAAATCAATCTATGCTGCCGCTTCTAATCTCCCAAAAGCTATGTTGTTGGATCAGCAAGAAATTTTGACTGGCCGCATTCCAAATTAGCGAGCCTTTCTCAGAAGGAGTGAATCTGATAAGCTCCTCCGCTGGTCTGTGGTTGGCGTATTTGGCTGTCCAGATGGCAGTCCAAGGCTTATTGGGCTTAGAAAGCCATTGCCACCATATTCTTGCACCCATGATTTCATTACTGTGATTAGGATCTCGCAGACCTATGCCCCCTTTTTCCTTTGGCTTGCAAGCTGTAGTCCATTTGACGAGGGCCCATTTGCGATTTGTTCCATGTGCCCCCCACAGGAAGTTGCGTTGAAGATTTCTGATTTTTTTAAGAACCCATTTAGGTGCTGCCAGGATTGAGAAGAGATAGAGGGGCATTGCCTGAAGCACAACTTTGATAAGTACTAATCTACTAGCTGTGTTCAGAGTTCTATGAGTCCATAAAGAGAGTCGAGATTCAAGCTTCTCTAGGAGCCTACGCCAGGAGGCATGCTTGATAGCAGAGTCTATGAGAGGAGCGCCCAAGTAATTGGAAGGCAGGGATGCTATGGAAAAACCTAGAATGCGTGCAATAGCCTGTTGAGTGATAGGAGGCGTGTGAAAAAAGAAGATTTACAATTTGGCTCTGTTTATGCTTGTGCTAGAGGCGTCTGAGAAATCCTTCAGAAGGGATTTGAAAATGGTGGCTTCCTGGACCGATGGGTACCCGAAGAGCATGTTGTCATCAACGAATTTTTGGTGGGTAGTGGCAGGGGAATTGTGAATTGAAATTCCTTTGAGATGTTGGGAGAGAAGGGCGTGCTTGATATGTCTACCTAGCCCTTCAGCCATTAAGACAAAAAGGAAAAGGGATAGAGGGTCCCCTTGCCTAATGGCTCTAGAGGAGCTGAATGGTCGAGAGGGAATGCCACTAATGAGGATTGAAAAGAAGGTAAAGGAGATTAAGCTCTGAATCCAGCGAACCCACATTGGTGAAAAACCAAAGGCAAATAACATTTTTTGAATGTAAGTCCAACTTAATTTGTCAAAAGCTTTGGAAAGTTCAATCTTGAGAATCATACCTGCCTCTTTGGAAATCTTGAGGGAATGGATGATTTCATCAGTGAGGATTATGCCATCCAAAATTTGACGTCCTTCAATGTAACTAGATTGTTCAAGTGATATGAGCAAGGGCAGCAGCGGCTTCAACCTGTTGGCAATGACTTTGGATATAACCTTGTAGATGACATTGCAAAGAGCGATTGGGCAAAATTTGTCCGGAGTGATAGTACTTTCTTCTTTGGGAATGAGGGCGATAAAAGTAGAATTGAGCGATGGAAATAGCCAGTGAAGAGAGCGTGATTCCTCCACCACTTGCCACACTTCCTCTTTTATAAGTTCCCAGAAAGAGTGGAAGAAAGTTGTGGAAAAGCCATCTGGTCCCGGAGCTTTGCCCTCCTTAAGCTGCTTCATGGCCAAATCCACCTCCTCGGGTGCTACAGGTCGTAGAAGGAGTTGGTTGTGTTCTTCTGTGATAACTTTTGGCACATTTTGAGTGATCTTTTCTATAGCATGTCGTCTATTAATCTAGGGTTCTTGTAGGACCTCTTGGAAGTGATTGATGAATTCCTATTCAATCTCTGCATGGTTTTCCACTCTTTCCCCCCCCTTTGTTTCGTATATAAGAGATAGTGTTGTGCATTCTTCTTTGAATAGTAGTTCTGTGGAAGAATTTAGTGTTTCTTTCACCTTCTTTCAGCCATCTAATCCTGGATTTTTGTTTCCAGAGAGTTTCTTCCTGCTTTCTTCTCTCCTCCAATTGATTGTGTATGTGCCTTTCCTGTTCCAGAGTCCCGTCCTTGTATCCCTCCGTGATTATCTGTTGCTAGAGATCTTTCATTTCCTTGTTGAGGTCTTGTTGGGCCTGAAAGATGTTGCCAAAAGTCTCTTTGTTCCAGCGTTTGATTTGGGCTTTTAGGAATTTGAGCTTTTGTTGAAACTGGAACATTTTTTATCCCTCTGGCGCAGAGAAGTTGTTCTAGGTGAATCTGATGAATTCGTTGAAAGCGGAATGGGATAACCAAAATGCTTCAAATCTAAATGGACGTCTGGTTGAGTCGCCTGGCCATTGCCATTGGAGAGAGATAGGCCAGTGGTCAGATCCAGAGTATGGAAGGATGGATGCTGTTAGGTCGCCTCCGAGATGCACTGCATTATCCGAGATGAGGAATCTATCAAGTTTTGAAGCAATTTGATGCCGCCCAGCCCTGCGATTGCTCCAGGTGTGCATTCCATTGGAGGTTTGCATGTCTATTAGCAGATTGTTGTGGATAAAATCTTTGAAGTGGTCTGTTTCCTGTTCCAGCCTGGCTCGACCCCCCGTCTTTTCCTCTAGCTTGGTGATCATATTGAAGTCTCCTCCAATGATCCAAAGAGGATGGTCTCTATTGTGGTTGAGAGCTTCTATGGTATCTAAAAGAGCAATTTTGTTGGCTGCTTCCTGCGGAAAGTAGACATTGGTAAGATGACCATGAGTGTTAGTGCCAATAATGTGAAACGTAGCCTGAATAATGTTATGGGATGCATGGAAATTTGAAAGCATTATTGCTTGCGTATTCCAGGCAATTGCCAAACCTCCAGAGGCCCCTGACGCATCCACAGCAACCGAGTGACAGCCTGGCCAAGCTTTTGAAAGGATGTTTCCCAGGGTGTTACTGTTGCATTTTGTTTCCTGTAGAAAGAATATCTGTGGTTGTTCCTGCTTTATCATACTTCCAATCATTCTAAGTTTCCCAGGGCTATTGAGCCCTCTCAGATTCCCTGAAGTGAGCTTTATGATTCACTATTAGTAGTGGGCTTGTAGTACTTTTTCAATTTAGCATATCTGGCTGAGTCCACCAGGATTTTCCCTATGGCTATAGTTTGCTGGAGGTCTGTCTTTCTTCCACATTTTTTGGAGTCTTTTGGAAGGAGGTAGCCATCCCATTGACTTCCCAGTTGTATTCCCAGCTGCTGTTGTTGATATGCTCTGGATATGATGACTTCCAGAGTGCTCAGCTGATGCTCTTGGATTTTGTCATACTCCTTCTTTTTGCAAGCTTGTTCCAGTTCAAAAATGTCTAGACTGCTCAGATCTATGCTTTCCGATTCTTCATCCATGTGTTGCGCTTGACTGCTTTCCTCTGAAATGAGCGCTAAGTGCAAGGATTGGTTTTGGGGATCGTCCATATCCATCTCCTTGGATTTCCCTTCAGGGTTTTTTGGGCCAACTTTGAGAGTCCCACTTAAGATTTTTGGAGGCAGGGGTTTGGGAGAGGAAGCCAAAGGGGGGATCAGGGGAGATGAGATAATCGGCTGAGGGATTGACACAGAGATCTGGGTTGGGTCTTCCGGAGTTTTTGCCAGAACCTCGAAGCTGTTGCTCATGGAGGGGATGGAAGCAGCATCCTGATGGGGTTTTTTCCCAGAGGAGGGTTTTTTGTGCGATCTCTTGCGACTTGCAACTTTGGTGAAACCCTCATGGTCCGCCTTGCTTGAGAGTTCAGAGGCTTGTGGATGAGCATTTAGAGGGCAGTCCCTGAACAAATGTCCAAGGGCATGGAATTTACGGCAGCGAAAGGGAACATGTTCAAAATCTAAGGGTTGAATCCATTCATAGTCATCGTGGAAGAGGCTTACCGATTCCGGAAGGGCTTTGTCCAAGCGCATGAAGACCCAGATGCAGACGTATGAGGTATATCTACACAGCTTCGTTTCTTCAGCAATTTTGACAAACTCTCCCAGCCCCTTTCCTATCTCTCTGATTGATTCTTCGTCCCAATATTCCACGAGAAGCGAGTATAGCCTAATCCATACTGGCGCCCAACTGAGATCCTCCTTGTCAGGGTTGAATCTCTCTCTCCAAGCTCTTAAATACAGGCCAACAGAGTTGAAGAAATAAGGACCTTCATCCATAACCCTATTTCGGTCTTCGATGCAGAAGAAAATCACCGTGAAAAACCCTTTTGGTCCTAGCTGCAAGGTGACCTGTCCCTTGGGTTTCCATTTGGCTGAGATCCATCCATGCAAGGCTTTTTCCGTCGGCCAGAATCCAATAAATTTTCCAATGAGCGCATGGTCCTTCATGTATTGGATCCGACCATTGATTCGGTGGCTGGGAAGTTCTATTTTGGGTCTTTCAGTAGCTACAGGTCTGCATGTCGATGAGGTACACTTTGGCGTTTCCTGTTGCTTGGACTTTCCTTCTTGTTCTTCATTGTTTCTGTCAGGCTGCACAGTGAAGTCTTTTGTCATTTCCTGCATCGGAGGGTACCGTTCTTCTCTGTCATGCTGAGCAGTGCCCAGAGGTTCAGTCATATTCATCGCTTGAGGACCATTATCAGAAGTGGGGGGGGGCCATTGGAATCCCCCCTGGGGCAATGCCATTGTAGCGCAACGAGTAACAACAAGCTGTAGTCACGGTATGGAGTGCGTAACGGAGAGAGGAGCCAGGAAAAGGATAACAGGATGCGCCGTTGCAGAGGCGCTTCAGAACCCTAGGTTGCAGAGCTATGAAGGCAATCAAGATCGACTACCAAAAAAAAGGGTAGATAATGTTGTGATGGTTAAGCTTTTCCTTTTGGGCCTTTGGTACTTACAGAAGGAAGAGAATAATGCACTATTATATAATTTTGTTACGCAAAGATTTGCTTATCTCTGTTCTTATAATATTTATAACACTCTGTTTGATACCTGACTCTTTAAGATAGATCTAGACAGTCTATTTTGTGGAAAGACTATTAAATAAGCATATTAATACATCTATGTACTCATTCTGATAAACTTATTTGCCAGAGATTGGTACCTACATCAATCATATATCGAATTATCTATCCATTTCAAAAAAAATCTATCTAGCATAGAAACAGTTTTCATTAACTTATCTGGACCATCTTTCTCGATATTATTCCATACCAAAATTAACTTCTAGTTTTTACTCTTCCTCCCAACCTTGAGAATCCAATAGTCTCCCCCTGAGCTATTTCTTGTAAAACTCAGGAACTTCTGCTATGAGAACTTCCAATCCTTAGTGCTACTAGAACTTCTGCTATGAGAACTTCCAATCCTTAGTGCTACTATATGGTCCTAACCAGACTTAGCCATTTCCACACTGCCTAACTTAACCATTTCCACACTGGGTGACCCTTCAAGAGAGATCCTCCTTCCTCCAGATAGAGATTCCTCTAACCCTCTTGATCCTTGGAATAAATATTTTTATAAATCAGTTTCTACAAATCATTGTTTCTCAAGTAAAAAAAATATTTACCAACCACTGTATATTTTTATTACAGTATAATAAAAATACTCAAAATAGTAACTTTTCTAGATAAAATTAAATACTCTGTTTATTATGCAGTAAAAATAAAATATTAACAAAATTTAGGATATCACAACGAAAAAAAATTCTTGGAATTGTTGATTTTATCGCTATTTTTTTCTCTTGCCGTTTGAAATATGCACATTACGAAAGATAAAAATAGTCACTCACTTTCAGAGATATTTCGTGAAATAAGTAAGAAAAAATTCCAGTAGTTGTTCACTTTATCCGTATGTTTTATATGTAAAATATTTTTATAAAGAGATGTTTTATTATCCAACATTGAATCATGAAACTATTTTACATAATTTACTTACAGAAGATTCAACATCAAAAACTTTTACATTACAAATTTATTACTATTTTTATTCTTGACATGACAAATATTAACATTACTTTAATTAAAAAATGCCACTCGTTGAATGTCAGATCCTGAAGAAAAAAATTCTTAGAATGGTTGACATTATCACTACTTTTGTAGATTTACCGTAATATGTTGAATGTCAGATACTGAAGAAAAAAATATTTAGAATTGTTGACATTATCACTATTTCTGTTTTTGGCATGTGGAATGCGAAACGAAAAAATTGCCCAAATACATTTACCGTGATATGCTGAGTGTGAGATAAGGAAGAAAAAATCTTGAAATTGTTGACTACATCAAATTTTTTGTTGAGATCAGTACTAAAGGGAAAACTTGCTCCGCATTTTCCAAAGAGATTTCGTGGGAGTGTGAAATACGGATTAGAAAATATTTTATAGGGTTTTTCTTTATATGATTCTTTTTTATAATGAATCTCTTATAATAATATTTTTTTTTTAATATTAATTATATATATTTTGACTAAATTCAATATATATTAATGTTAATTTTTTTTATTGAATAAAAAAACTAATTTATTCATGATGAAATGTTATTTATCAAAATTAAGTAGACTTAATCAAGTTTTTTTTACCCCTAATTCTCTCAAAATAAATTTCATCATCAACCTTCTTATTAAAATAAAATCATAACCTCTAAACCCAAACATGCAACTAAACCCCAGCAAACATGCAACTAAACCCCAGCAAACTCACTAGATTACAGCTCATCAATTAAAATATCAAATATTTCCACACCCCATGGATTAAAATATCAAATTTTTACATCACTAAAGCGAAAAATTACAACTCGTTGTCAAACCAAAAATTCTTAAAATTGTTGACTTTACTATTTTAATTTTTACCGTGTGAAATACGAGCATTACGAAAACGAAAAAACCGCTACTTGTTTTCGACGAAAAAATTCTTAAAAGTTGTTGACTTTACTGGTTTAATTTTTGCCGTGTGAAATATGAGCATTAAGAAATGAAAAAAAGTTGCTACTCGTTTTCAAAGGGATTTACATGAGTGATACGATGGGCGTGAAAGAGGAAAGCAAAAATTCTTAGATTGGTGAATTTCATCCTTATATTATTTTCGTCTTTTTCGCTAGTCAAATCCAGAGAAATTTGTGGTGATGGTTGCTGTGAAATACGGCCGTTCTTATTTCCTACCCTATAGCATTATAAATGCTATGTCCTTATACCTTCCTGACAGCCCCGGTTGACGTCATCGCATCTCGCATTTCTGGCCTGACCATGGATCTCCAACCTCCTGCGAATACGGGTTACCCAGCTCCGGCGACTCTGCCGTGTTCCTGCCCGCCAAGCTGCCCGCCTCCACTTTGGTGTATTAATGATATTTAACAACCCTGGGTGGAGGCTCATAAACGCCTTACCAACCATCCTCGATACATTATCTGCTCAAATCCCGGCAATTCAAAATCCAACCATTGAACAAATTCACTGTGGAGCTCCGGCGAACAGAGGTTACAGAAGGTGATCCCCTGCACCGCTTCGAAACAGGTATTTCAATCGACCTCTGTCTTGCGCGTAAGGCCAAATTGTGCTTTGAAAAGTTTGAGGTCTCCCAAGGCCAAACTATAGCGTTTGTTGAGTTTGGTGGAAATAACTTCCACCGTCTACCAGTATAAAGTTTCAACCAGTGCTTTGTATATGTAATAATATATTTACTGAGGATACAGTTCTTCTATTTTCTAAAATTTCTCAATATTTTCACAGCTAAAGGCTTTCAAGAGTAGATCTAACTGGGTACCTTAGTAACGAATTTACCAGTCGAAACTTGACCGCTTCTCGGATTTAAAAAAAACTCAACTATGAAGTGAAATATTTTTAAATAAATTATAATCTGCTTGCCTTTTTTCTGTAATTGCAATATCATTTTTAGAAAACATTCGCCAATCAATATAAAAATCACAACAATGGGAAGAAAATATTAGAAAACCTTTATCAAAATGTAGAGAACAAAAAATGATTAGAAACGCAGTACATTTTAAACAAGAAGAAAAGGAAAAAAATGTTGAAATGCCAATCACCAAGGTGTGATTGATCTGCCATTTATTCCGGATATTCAGTCTCAACCTTAATTATGAAATACTCGTTCTCAGGGAACGGAGAATATAGTTATTCGTGTCCGAATAACTATCGTTTTCCAGATGAATATTATATAAGTGGAATGTTTGTTTCTACGTTCATATGGAGAAAGCGCAAGCGGTGACCGCATAAGTCAAAAAAGACGCACATGAACTATTGTTCTGCAAATATTTTATGCAAAGCAACAAATATCATTCCTTTGAAACATGGAATGGTTCGTTTTTTAAATTTTAGTGTATGATTGATATTAAAGTGCTTAAGCATATGGCACCGATTAGCCTTTATAAAATGTTTATAAATGGGAGTATGAGAAATCTAATTCCATGGAGCTTCGCGAGGAAGTAGAGGAGATTTGGCCAGCGGCACAAAGGATCATAGTGGGTAGTTTTTGCCCTAAATTATCAAGTACAAGAGCAAATAAGTAAATGTAAATGGGAAATATGGTAGTGATTTATGATATTGAAGTCCATGACTTATGTCTGGCCAGGCGTTAGTCGATATTTAAAATAGCTTTATAAAAAGAAAGACTATATAATTTTACCATATCTCCTCACTATTGTAAGATTTCTGCTATGCCCTGACTTCAAATCTTACTGATAGTAGAATTTCCAATATCCATCAGGTATATTGGATGCGGAGAATTCCATTTAATACAAGGATAGCAGTCAATTAGGGAGGGCAACATTTTCTTCTAAAAAAATATTTATTGGACTGTAAAGAAGGTTTATGTGTGTTGAGTTTTTATCATCTACAGAAAAAGTTGAGTTGTAACAAATAGATATGTTTTCTGTCGAGTAACATATTATATGTAACTTTTTAAATATATCAGGGATTTAAGAACATTTTATTCTATTCCAGTTTTTAAAATTTTAGTGTTTAAAATGGATTTTAGTGTTTATTCTATTATTATGTTGTCTTTTTTAGATTATGGTATATGGAGAGCATTAGTGTCTTTACTCTCGGGAAAAAATATGTCCTATAAATAAATGGCATCCTATTTTGCCTTTGTTGAAGAGTCTATAGAGCCCTCCCCCATGGAGTGTGCGGGTTACGAGTAGTATGTGCATCTCCCCGAGCTCAGTGCCATGTGGAAATTCAAGGAATGGCCTGGTTGGTCTAGAGAGAGGTTGGTAAAGGCTACCTTACAGTCATTGGAGATTACTTTTCGGTTTGTTTTGTCTGTACTCTGTGACACAAGGACTTACATTGACAAAGAGGAATCGAAGAGAAGGCTTGAATCCTTAACTAGTTCCCAGATTGAGTTGATTTCAATGATTTGTGAAAATGACAAGCAGGTTCCCACTCTTCAGTTGTCAGTAAGTAGTGGTGTTCTTGCTAGGAAAGTTTCCCATGAGGTATGGCAGAGACTTGGTGCTTTACCTGTGGTTAGCAGAACAAGTGAAGAGAGCTTACTTCCTCGTTTGGGTACATGGAAAAGCGCTGAAGCTATGGTTTCTAGAATATCGCTTGCCATTGAAGGCCATATCCAGAGGACTCCCTTCACTTTAGGTCTGGGGGAACCAAATATGTCAGGTAAGCCTATTCTTGAATATGATAGAATCTGCAAGCCAAGATATTTGCACTCTTTAAAACAACATAAATAATTCCATAATCCAAAAGATGCCAAACTTCTGGGTATTTGTAGGCCAAGAATTGTTGCACAGAATATATCAAAGAATAGACTCTGGGGATTTCGTAGGAGCATCCATAGACTGTTGGATGGTTGAAAGGATGTGGAACATGCTCACAGAAATTGTGAATTTGCTTCTAGTGATGGACCCAGATGATTTCCTTTGCCTTAAACACCAGTTGGCAATTAGCAGCACTGATACGCTTGCAAGCTCATATTGCCTTCGGTCTTCCCCCCTTAGAGACCTTACAAATGCATGCAAGGAACTAAGGCATCTAGTGCCCAAAGTCATGGGTGTTGAGGCTGATCCAAAGGGTGGACCAAGGCTCCAGGAGGCACTTATGCATTTGTTTCATTCACATGGACTTCGCTCACATAACATTTCAGGTGCTTATCATGTTGCAACAATACATGTTCTGTTGGCCTTCCAGGCAATAGAAGCCGCGGTGAAAAGGTTTTTCTTCTCATATCACCAGCTGGTAGTAACAGCCATGGGTAGCATTGAAATGAAGGGTCCATCATATCTAGGTGCTTGTGATGCCCTACGTCAGATATATTTTGAACCACCTTATTTCCCTAGTGTGGATGGTGCAAAGACATTTTTGGGTTACTATTGGCACTAAAAGTCTACAACTATGGTGGATGGTACACTGGAAGATCTACACACAAATCAAGTGAAGTTTACAAGACAAAGAACAGTGCCTTCAGTTTTTGAAAGTATTACCCCAAATTCATACATACACTTCTTACATTAACAGTTTTGAATACTATACATAGAATTATATTGGATGTAGGATTAGACTCATTTTTGTTCATCCCCATAAGTAGGAGCAATCAATAGAACAGTGCTAGAAATTTGAACAATTTCTTTTTTTCCCTCTCCAACATGGACACATACTAAGGATTCATAGTGTGCAATTCCTCCTTCGTTAAATACTGTAAAATATTGTCCAAAATTAAAATGCTAATTATCAAAATTATTAAATTTTAAGAGTTGTTTCTTTTTTTAATTCTTTACCTAAATTCTATGATGAGTTTAATGATATTTATATAATTCATTTTAAATTTTAACATGAAATGTAGTTTAATGCTGTTATTTTTTTTTTTTTTTTTTTTTTTTTACGATATTTTAATTCAATGTGTGAAACTAAGATAATTATAATTTTAAGTTGTCATGTTTATTTAATGGAATGCATCATAATTTTTTTGATGCATTAATTTTTTTTGTATATTTAATCAGATTTTTTGTTTTTTAAGATTTTTTAATTCAGCATGTGAAATTGAGATAATTATAATTTTAAATTATTGAATTTATTTAATGGAATATATCATAAAATTTTTAATGCATTAAACCTATATCATATTTAAATATATAATTTAAATGATGGAACATTACAATTTCATTAGGGGTCATACTAAATAATTATCTCTTTAAACTTGGCCTGAGAAAATATAATTCTTTTATTTGAATATTTTCTCCTTCAAAATTAATATGAGTGAACCAACTATCCAAGGGTCTTATTGGATCTTGTTCTGATTTATTGATTTAACGATATATAAGATATATCATTATACTATTGATGAGTCATCTTATACTATGGCTTTATCCAATTTTCTCTTATTGACGAAGATAGTTATCTTATATATATATATATATATATATATATATATATATATCAATTTTTTTGGATATATTGACATCATACCGTTACGTTTTTTTCCTTTTTTCCCTACATTTGACATTTCTCTGCTACGTGTTTGTGTCATAATAAATTTGAGTGAGCAGTAAGGGGTGAATGAGACTATTCTAAAGGTTGTCTCTTGCTCATCATGTCTGCAGTGCTTTTGATGGTGGGTTTCTACTTTGACAATGATTTTCTTCCTTTGCAGACTGTTCTTCAGAAACCATTTTGATGATTCTTTTCTATAAAAGTGGACATACTTTGTAAGTCAAAACACCAAAACCATAATGAAATTTGTTCCTTCATACTTTGGTATAATTGTAATAAAATCCATTATGGCCTCTTCCCAACACTCACTTGGTATGGACAATGGTTCTAGTAGACTTGGTCTCTTGATTATTCCTCTTTTGTATTCAAGCTACATTCCTACCATAAATATCCACTCATTTCCAAAGTTTTGAGAAAAAATATTACATAATGCATTTTGGATTGACTAATAACATATAATTAGTATAATTTTTTTATCTCTACATTTATTTTACAAAGTACTCTGATACTTCTTTATACTCTACTTTAATTTTCTTGCACATGGCCTTGTGTTATTGCTTAGGATGTCATTTAATTTAACTGAATTTATGATAAAGGTATAAATTTTGCCTTTAGTTCTTCAATTCTAATTTGTTTTAGTGAGATTGTAAATTTTAGTCAAATTATTTATAGTATAGTATCATTTATAAAATACGTTGTTATTTAATCATATAAGTTTAAATTTAGAACATTGATAATGCATATTGCTTATAATCATTCTCACTCTTAATATCTATAATTTGGCTTAACACTTATCATTTTCTTGCAGATTGACACACGGTTCGCTCGCTTGTACAGAGCCTAACCCCATGGTTTATAGAGAACAAAAACAATCATTGTAATTTTTCTTTCGTGGGTGACTGGAAACCTTTAGTGAATTGCCTTCACCTTTGCATTTTTTTCCATATAGTTTAGATTGTTTTAATAATCAGTATTAGTAGGGCAATTACTTAGCCTTTACTTTAAAATTTTTACATTTCACACATAGCTTAATTAAGAGGAAAAGTAAGTGGCCATAATCCACACATTTTTTCAATTTGTTTTGCTATTTTACCCAAGTCACATAGCTTAATTAGCAAAGGAGTAAGTGGCCCATAATTCACTCATATTTTTTACTAACCAAAGCATTTTTACTTCATTAGCATTGGGACTAGGAACTGGTGTTATTAAAGAAAGGGAGTAGCCCCTGCTTCCCTTGCGTCTTTTAGACGATCCTGGGCTTGCATCTGAAATCTTTCTCAAAGCACCCAGTTTTTCATCTCCCTTTTTAGGCTCACATAGTGTAATAGGAAGGAAGTAAGTGGCCCATCAACCACACATTATTTTGTTTGCAGGTAAGGAACAAACATAATTTAGTGTAAGTAGACGAATTTGAAAAGGATCATCGAATATCCACATGACTACAAACTTTGTATGTTCACTCTGTCACTTACACACACATTTCACTACACACACTAAGCTACTCTAAACTTTGACCAAAGGGAATCAAGTGTAAAAACCTTTTTTACTTAGTTTATTTAAGCTTAATTTTTCACACCATAAGTGAAGGAAGACACGTAAAAGCAATCATAACTTGAACAAACTAAATTTCCCCACATGGGCCACAAAATAATTTATAGTTTAGGTTAGGACTGTTGGGGGTAGGCATCCAATAAGCCGCCGTGGTCATGCTACATTTTGAAACATAGAAGTTGTCTTTTAGGGTGCTTGAAATCCTTCAATCAGTCCACGGAAAAGACAACCCAGGCAGCACAGAGACCCGATTCAGAGGGGGTTCGGCTTAGGCTCAGTGCGTGCAGTCCTATATGGGGCTACCCAACCTGTATAGTGCTCGGTACTGATAACCGATTACCAAGAAGCTAAAGACTCGGTTGCCTCCGTGAGACGAAGGTATCCTATTGGCCAAATTTTAGGGCATCTTTCCCTATAGGTGGAGGTGTGGGAAGCACTGAAGCCTCATTCAATACCTTGGTTGATTCTTTTCATTGCTGGAAGCGTCACCAGTTCTTTCGGGACGTAGCCCCAGTACTCGTCATTTTTTGGCTACTGGAAGCGTCACCAGTTCTTTCGGGACGTAGCCCCAGTACCCGTCATTTTTTGGCTACTGGAAGCGTCACCAGTTCTTTCGGGATGTAGCCCCAGTACCCGTCACAAAAGATATCTCCACAAGGCCCAGTTACTTATAGAGTGGAAAGGACGAATAGGTCTTCATAGGACATTTTATCATACGCAAAACAAACTAAAATATTTTCCTTGTTTGATTGATCACATAGCTTAACTTAAAGGGAAAGTAACACTTTATTTTTCATTTTTCTTTATGTATGTAATTTCTTTTTATACACATTCCTCTCCTCACCACAAAAGTGACACACATTCCATTTTAAGAATACATAAATACTTTACTTTTTCATATTAAGAATAACAAGACAATGCTACACAAAACATTCCAATTCTTGTTTCACCTGAATATACATTAAAATAAATTCTACAAATAAAAATTGAAATGAAACATTTTTTTAACTGATTTAAAATGAATTATTGGATAATTTGTTATTTATTTTGATATTTTTTGGGTAGAAAAATTGGAGGAATTATCTTTTGTGACATATTTTATGATATGTCTTAATTTTGAGATTTAGAATTTAAAGCCCTCTAAAGTTATTTTGGGATATGAAATGAGTGAAAACTTTGTGAGCATAGCTCTCTGCCTCTTGATGTCATTTTACACACCAATTCTAGCTTTCAAACAATGTGAAAATCACCTTAATCAAATTTCATATGCAGAAGCTATGCCTCCCACAAGTTCAGCTAACTTGTTCACACGGTGGTACCAAGTGGATGCTGCATCAACGCCATTACTTAGATATGTGGAGTTAGTCACGTGTGGACATTCAAGAAGATCCTAAAAGGTCCAAAACCTTAACACTAATAGTGGCTTGAAAAATGTGAAAACCCTAAACCTTAAATAGTTTCCAAGCTATGTTAAACACTACGTCACTAGGAAGAGAAGGGGTTCCATCTTTTTAGGATTGTATTAAAACATAGTTGAGCACAACATCTAGGAGTGGGATTTGAGATCAAAACAAAGGAGAAAGATAATTTGCAACAACCATATAGACAACAATGTCATAGGCAACTCGATAGTCAATACCCCTTTCTTTGTATTTGTATTTCCATAATTAAATAAAAAAGAGTAGAGTATAAGCCTCACCTTCTAATTAGGTTTTCTCTTTTATGATACCCCCTGAGTTATATCTTGTATTAAATTATATGATTTTTATATTCATTTACATTTTTTTCTTTTATGGGTTTCAATATTTATATGTATTTAACACTAACGAAGTGTTGAGACATGTTAAAACCCTGATCTGAAATCATTATCAAGCTATGTTAAACACCAGGTCACTAGAAAGAGGGGGTTCCATCTTTTTAGCATTGTATTGTCTCGTGGTAGAGTAGAGCATTTAAGAGTTAGATTTAAGAGCATAACATAAGAACCATTTAGAATACAATGTCAAAAAAAACTCTGTAATAAATACTCGTTTTTTTGTATGTAAAGTTTCATAATTAAATAAAAGATAATAGAATATAAGTCTGATTTTTAATTATATTTCTCTGATATCATATTTTCTAAATTACATCTTTTATTAAATCATATAACTAATATTTCCATTTACTTATTTTTTTTTTAATTATTTTCAAATATTTGAATAATAAAATAATAAACAAAATTAAAATTCAACAAATAAATTAAATAATAAAAATTCAAAAATGACAATGTAGGCTATAATAAATTACTTCGGGTGAATATCTACAATAATTTATATATTGTTTCACAATAACTTAAACTGAATAGATGACGAAAATCGGCGCTCTGCAACTAGGGTTCTGGAACGCCTCTGCAACAGCGCAACCTGGTCTTATCGCTGCCTCTTCTCAACGTCTTTACACCACTCCGTGACAGCAGCCTGCTGCTATTCTCTGCACCACAACGGCTTCCCCCAGGGGGGTTTCAATGCCTGCCCCCTTTTCTGAAAGCGATACTCAAGAGATGAATACGAACGAGCCTCCGGGGCCTGAACTGGATAAAATGGACAACAGGGACCCTCAGATGCAGGAAACGACAAAAGATTCCTCTGAGTAGCCTGAAAAAAAACAATGAAGAGCAAGAAGGAAAGTCCAAGCAACAAGAAAAGCCAACATTTACCTCATCGACATGTAGACCCGTAGTTGCTGAAAGACCCAAAATAGAACTTCCCAGCCACAGAATCAATGGTCAGATCCAATACATGAAGGACCATGTGCTCATTGGAAAATTCATTGGATTCTGGCCAATGGAAAAAGCCTTGCAAGGATGGATCTCAACCAAATGGAAACCCAAAGGACAGGTTACCTTGCAGCTAGGCCCAAAAGGGTTTTTCACGGCGATTTTTATCTGCATCGAAGATCGAAATAGGGTAATGGATGAAGGTCCCTACTTCTTCAACTCTGTTGGTCTGTATTTAAGAGCATGGAGAGAGAGATTCAACCCCGACAAGGAGGATCTCAGCTGGGGGCAAGTATGGATCAGGCTGTATTCACTCCCAACGGAATACTGGGATGAAGAATCTCTCAGAGACATAGGGAAGGGGATAGGAGAGTTCGTCAAAATTGCTAAAGAAATGAACATGAGTAGATACACCTCCTACGCACGTATCTGTGTCTTCATGCGCTTGGACCAAACCCTTCTGGAATCGGTAAGTCTCTTCCATGATGACTATGAATGGATTCAACCCTTAGATTTTGAACATGTTCCCTTTCGCTGTCGCAAGTGCCATGCCCTTGGGCATCTATTTAGGGACTTCCCTCTCAATGCGAAACCCCAAGACTCTGATCCCTCAGGCAAGATGGACCATGAAGGCTTCACTAAGGTTGCAAGCCGTAAAATATTGCACAAAAAACCTTCCTCTGGGAAAAAACCCCAGCAGGATGCTGCCTCCATCCCTTCCACGAGCAACAGCTTCGAGGTCCTTGCAAAAACTTCAGAAGACCCACCCTTGAACTCTGCGTCATTCCCTCTGTTGATCATTCCATTCCCCCCTGATCCCTCCTTCAGCCTCCTCTCCCAATCCCATGTCTCCAACATTCCTCAGTGGGACTCCCAAAGTTTCTCCAAAAAACCCTAATTGGAAGTCCAATGAAATGGATGTTGATGGTCCCCATAGCCAAACCATGCACTTAGCTCTCATCACAGAGGAAAGCAGTCAAGCGCAACACATGGATGAAGAACCGGAAAGCATAGATTTGGGCAGTCTAGACATTTTTGAGCTAGAACAAGTATGCAGACAGAAGGAATATGATAAGATCCAGGCGCATCAGCTCAGTACTCTGGAAGTTATAATATCCAGAGCCTATTAGCAACAGCAACTGGGAATACAGCTGGGAAGTCAATGGGATGACTGCCTCCTTCCGAAAGACTCCAAAAAACGCGGAAGAAAGACAGATCTCCAACGAACTATTGCCATAGGGAAAATCCTGGTTGACTCAGGCATATACGCTAAATTGACAAAGTATTACAAGCCCACCACTAACAGTGAATCATGAAGCTCACTTCATGGAACATAAGAGGGCTCAATAGCCCCGGGAAACTCAGAATGATTAAAAATATGATAAAGCAGGAATAGCCCCAGATATTCTTTCTGCAGGAAACAAAATGCAACAACAACACTCTGGGAAACATCCTTTCAAAAGCTTGGCCAGGTTGTCACTCGGTTGCAGTGGATGCGTCAGGTGCATCTGGAGGCTTGGTAATTGCCTAGAATACGCAAGCAATAACGCTTTCAAACTTCCATGCCTCCCATCACATTATACAAGCAACGTTCCATATAATTGGCACCAACATTCATGGTCATATCACAAATGTTTATTTTCCACAGGAAGCAGCCAACAAAATCACTCTTCTAGACACCATAGAAGCACTTAACTTCAATAGAGATCATCCTCTATGGATCACTGGAGGAGACTTCAATATGATCACCAAGTTAGAGGAAAAGAAGGGAGGTCGAGCCAGGATGGAACAGGAAAATGACCACTTCAAAGATTTTATCCACAACAATATGCTAATAGATATGCAAACCTCCAATGGAATGCACACATGGAGCAATCACCGGGTGGGGCGGCAACAAATTGCTTCAAAACTTGATAGATTCCTCATCTCAGACAATGCAGTGCATCTAGGCGGCGACCTCCCAGCATCTATACTTCCATACTCTGGATCCGACCATTGGCCTATCTCTCTACAATGGCAACGGCCAGGAGACTCGACCAGATGTCCATTCAGATTTGAAGCTTTTTGGCTCTCGCATCCCACCTTTAACGACTTCATCAGATCCAATTGGAACAACTTCCCTGCGCCAGAAGGATCAAAAATGTTCCTTTTCGTGCTAATGGCGGAAGGGCTAGGTCGTCATATCAAGCAAGCCCTGCTATCCCAACATCTCAAAGGAAGTTCCGTTCACAATTCTCCAGCCACTACTGACCAACAATTCGTTGATGACAACATGCTTTTCGGGTACCCTTCTGTCCAGGAAGCCTCCATATTTAAATCCCTCCTGAAGGACTTCTCTGAAGGACTTAAAAAACGAGGGGTATTATTAGACTCGAGAAGCCTCAACTTATGCTTTTACACTTAAAAGTTACCTTTCTCAATGACTCATTATCATCTTTAACCACATACCTTGAGATCTGGTAAAGGACTCTCCATAATCTACTTAATTAAAAAAGAGGGGTGTTATTAGGCTAAATAAGCCTCTAACTTATGCTTCTAATAAAGCAAAGATGCGGGGTGCATCAGCTTATGTTAAGTTGGTTCATTGTTTAATATTAAGTATGTAATCTAGGGTGAGTAATGATGTTATGGGGACGACTAACTTAAATTCTTTTTTTTGCTGAAGCAAGATTCGTACCTTCTATTCATTAGAAACAAATTACATATAATACAACTACCCAAAGAGACCTGAGGGACATAGAGTCAACTATCCACTTAGGGCTTGGGTACCAAGCCAAAAGCTTAACATCCGGGCCACGGGCCCACAAATTTAACTGCAAGACCTTCAAAATACAAACAAAAGCCTAAACCGGCCAATCTGTTTGCAAAGATCTGACGGATGAGATGCAAATCAGAGCCAAAAAAGGCATATTCTTGGATTCCAAAAACAGACCCGATGAAATAATAGAAACCATACTAAACGGATTTCGAGTCTGAATGGTGGAATAAACTTCGCGCATGTGAATCTCCCGAAATCCACCAATTCCAACCTCAAGGCTCAACATGCACGGAAGATAACAGTGAATCCGGACCCGAATTCAAAATAACCCAAAATTGCCACCCGTCCCGGTAGCCTGCGAGATCTCCCGCAATTTAGTCCCCGACAGAGTCCATTTGATACGAACAGTCTTGACCGTTGATCCACACAGAGAGATCCAACGGTAGAGCATAATATTGCACCGAACAAGCTAACCAGACGTTAGTGTGCGATGGAGGGTGGTTTTCCAAACACTCTCTCTGCCACGTGTAGGATGTTGGATGGGATCGCTGCAAAATCGCTAAAATCGTTTCCCACTTAAGAGCGGTGCGAACATCCAAAAACCGCCAAGGAAGCAGTTTTACTATACGAGGCCCAAAAATGTAAATATTCTGGTTGCCGGTAAAACAAGGATTCCTTCCATGCCTGCTCAACTTTCTTGCCTGAACCTGGATCCCAGAAAAGAAGAGAGGCTCTCCATTAATTAAGGAACTATGGTATCCACTGTGCTCACGCCAATGAACAGTGATGTTCATCTCACTAACTTCAGGTATTTTAGCGGCCAGCCTGTGATTTCCATAGAAACAACTATTGTATTTTATTGAGTTCTTCTTGTAGTTCATGATCCTCGAGGTCCATCTCATTTTGGGTCATTTCCTGATCCATCTCCAGTTCTGCATCACTCATTATGGCTTCCTTCTAATAATTGATGTCCTGTGTGTTTTCCCAGTTTTCTTCAGATTCCTTGTCCGCAGGACTTCCTTCCATTGCTTGATCTTCTTTTGAGATTTCTTCATCTTCCTCAAGCACTTAGAATTTGTTCTGACTGATTTGTTGACCTTCATCTTGATGTTGTTTTGGTCATCTTTTGCCGCCCTTTCCAAGATTCACCACTTTCTAAAAGTTGTATGTTTCCTTCATTGTGTTATTTTTGCTCTTGCTTACTACTTTACTGAGCGGACAATCTCTGAAAAGGTGTCCATGTTCATGACATCTGCCACATCTGAACGGAATGTGCTCATAATCTATTGTTTGCACCCATTCTTCATCAAAAACTTCCAAGATCACCTCATCCGGTAGAGCTCTTGATAAATCCATTTCCCCACATATTCTGGCAAAGGAAGTATATTTTTCTTTTCTTGTGGCTTCAGAAGCTTTAACAAAACGACCTAATTTATTGTCGATAGCAGCTAACGATTCATTTTGCCAGTAATCAAGAGGTAGAGAATAGAGCCTTACCCAGAGCGGTACTGAAGTAAATGTTTCACGTTCTAGAACAAAATTCATCATCCATGGCTGCATGTAGAGTCTAGTTGCTGCATAGAAGTAAGGTCCTCCTTCAAAAACTCTTTGATCAATATATATGCAAATCAATGCCACCCTTTATTCTTCAAGGATGATGGTTATAGGCTTTGGCTTTTTAGCTAGAGGAACTAGATTGCAAAATGAGGTGTGGTTTGGTGAGTCTTGTCTTTTTGAGCTAGTTGATCCTATTCTTTCCTAGTTGAGTCCCTATCCTATTCTATAACATTACTAAGTCACCACCACCGTGTATTTTTTTCTCAAAGAATATTTAATAGAGGGGATTTCCTCTTGTCTTAATTCACAAATTTTTTTAGTGGTTTTACTCTTGATATTGGGGGGTTTGTTGGGGAGAGGTTTTATGTCTCTCCCTTTCATCCCTATTTGAAGGGACCCATTAGCACACCATCTTATGTGTCAGTGTTAGGTAGTTCCCTTTGACCCATTCCAACTCAGCAATTCATCACAAGTCGCCGCTCGATAATAACATGGTAGCCCCACCTCCAAAAAGAATTCATATGTCATACATGGTTAGTCTAAACTTGTCAGAGATATTTAAGCTTATTAATGACCCAATTTATTATGAACTTACTTATCGTACAATGTCATCTAAGATCCCCTGAATATTACTTAATCCCAAAGTGGTTTATGTGAAAAGTATAAAATATTTACTTAAAAATGAGACTTCCATGCTTAGTACGCTATGCATTGATCAAGACCATAATATTTACTCAAACTAAATTATTTTCAATGCAATTTGTATAGGTATTTTAAGAATGAATAAGTGGGGGAAGATTAACGAGTTGGAAGTTGAAGACCCAGAAGATATGATACAATTTTCAGCAGAAGACTTAACATGGACAGAGATTGAGGGGGACCAAGTTGCGGTGATTCCATATTGTCGACTTGATGATTTCATAAGTGGAGAGGAATCAAATGAAAGTGCACCCACTCAATTTCTTCTTAAGAAACATCGAAGTAGAGGAATAGAGGATATCACACACACCAATTACTCAACATACCTGGAGTACAGTGTGTGAGTCTCTATATGCTTTTTCAAGATACGTATAATTTTTTCAATATGCATAAATATTATATCTAATTTGTAGTAATTTTTTTACGTACAGTTATTGGTGTTCATATGGTCCACAGTCAACAAGGAGAATTAGGAGTGCATCATCAGATCCAAAGACAAACCACAATCGACATGAAAGTATTAAAGTTGGTTGCCAATGTCACTTCTTTGCGCGACGACTTCAAATGAGACCAGATGATGTTGTAATAATATATACTGCATGTAGACATATTGATAAATCCAATGTTATTTGTCATGGGACAGATGCAATCGGTAGGTCCATGAGATTCAATTATGCACCACATTTAAGTTGGGATATGCGATCTAGTGTCCAACATTTCGTTAAAACAGGTTTTAATGTTACAATGATATGGGACAAGTTCATCTCTGATGTGAAGGATGAATCTGGTGAGTTATACACAGGGATACATCGAGATACATACATGACAAAAAAATATATAAGTAACATTTACAATGATATCATAAGGCTAGAGTATGCTAAAGATAAAAGTGATCCAAAGAGTGTAGAGTGCTGGTATAAGGAAAACCCAGAGAGTTTTTTCTTCTACCAACAACAAGATCTTGTTGAAAATATCCCTTTTATCATAGGCATACAAACAAAGTGGATGTGTTTAATGATGCTGAAATACTCTCAAAATAATATTATCTCAATGGATTCAACATTTAGTACAAATAAGTACGAGGTGAGTACATATTTATCCTAAATCCGATTCATTTATTTAACCTCATATTAATGCATGTATCTTATATAAATATAATTATGCACATTTTTTGTAATGCAGTATCAACTTTACACCTTAATGGTTTTCGACGAACATCACAATGGGGTTCCAATAGCTTGGGTGATATCATCACGCAATACTATAGCTGATCTTTCTAAATGGATGTTGGCCTTACTTGCAATTGGAAACAAAGAGCGACCAGATTGGCATGTTCTTGCCTTCATCACAGATGATGCTACTGCCGATATTGAAGCATTGAGGCGATGTGTTTATTATTTTTATAAGAGGCATAAAAAATATTGTTAATGTATAATCTCTCTAAAAATTATGTTATTGCAGGTCTTCAATCAAGTGCAAAGTATTATTATGTGTGTGGCATGTTCGTCGTGCATGGTTGAAAAATGTTGGAAACAAGGTCAAAGGGAGGGAAAACCAAATACGCATTTTTCGTGGTTTAGGAGAAATCATGCACATGTGTAAAGATGATGAATCTGTGAGAAAGAAATTTGCAAGATTATTTGAAGAATTCAATGAACAAAAAATATTTTTGGAATATTTTAGAAATACTTGGTTAGCCAACAACAAAATATGTAAGCTTCTTATTGGTGGTTTTAATGACTATATTTTTCATGTCAATATGTATACTTATTAATATATAACTAATAAATTTCTTTCTACAGATATGTGGGCAAAAGCATACAGAAATTTTCCACATTCAAATCAAGATACGAACAATGCCATTGAATCTTACCATCGGTATATCAAGGAAAGGTACCTATGTGAGAAGAACAATGCATGCCATAAAAGGGTTGATTGGTTAATCTATGTTTTGTTGACAAAGGTTGTATTATATTACAATCATATGCACCGTTTAAAAGAAGTTGGTTTTGTACGACCCAGAAAAATACAAGAACAATTGAATTCATCCAAGTGTAGAGCTAAGAAAATCCCAGATGAAGATTGTGTGCCTGATGAAAAGAGTAATGACTATTGGGTTCATAGCCAAAATAAGGATACTCGTGACATTTGGTACAATGTCATATATAAGGGTTCTAATCTACACTTCTGCAATTGCTATTGGGCCCTAAATGGACATATCTGTAAACATGTATTGAAAGATGAGATGTTAGTGAGTAACACTATTTTGGGTGAAAATGTAGCACCTGGTGTCACTGATCCCAGGACAGAAAGGCCTAGAATTTTATTTGATTTGAATGAAACACCTATATTGGGCCCAGAAATCCAAACAGAGCTTTCGCCATGCTTTGATTCTCCTCCCAATCTGAATTATCATAATGAAACAAGCATTGATAATTTAGAGAATTTCTCATACAATGTTGAATCGACCAATGTACGACAATATAGTGCATTCTCTGAACTTGATGAGATGAAACGTGTTAACTCATCAACTCTTGAGAAATTGAGATCCATAATACCTACAAATTTGGAACATGCATATGCATTGAACAACTTGGTAGACAAATCATGCCAAGAATACAACAAAATGTTTTTCAATACTATAACTCCATCCAAGATCACTACCAAGAGAAAACATAATTTCTTGAGTCCAGTAAATAACAAGAGGCGATGTGGTCGCAAGTCAAAATCAAGGACAGATAAACTACAATTTGAAAGGGTTGGGCGAGTTCATGCAAGGAAAAAAAGAATGGATGAACAATTGGAGTCATATTCTCAAAAACAAAGAAATGTGGACCACGCACCTGAGATAATGCAAGATTCTATTATACCCAATATTGGTATGGAAATTTCATGCTATGCGTTGTTTTACGTTAAATGTGATATATTAGCATGTTCAACACATTTGCATGACTATATGAACTATTTTTATTGTTACAACTGAGGGACCCACATCTCACAACATTCCAAATTGTCGAATTCGTTTATTTGATGAACATGCTATTGAAAAAAGATCTAGCATTGGGAACACTGCTTCAGCCATTAACACCCCAATATCCTACCCAAGGGTGCTCCCCCCTATTGTTGAACCAATTAGGATGTATCATCGCCCACACCCACCACCTTTTTCCTCCATAAATTCTTCCATGCCTATAACCACCTCTGTAATACCTTCCCAATTCTCACCCCTACCCTTCAGTCATCCACCATTCTCATTTTTTTAATCGTCCACCCTTAACATTCCAATTTCCCCCCCTAGGTTAATCCCCCGGCCTACAATGATTACCACTATCGTACAACTAGTGGGGGTGTATCGTCGCCCCCACCCACTACCTTTTCCCTATTTCACATCCACCATGCCTTTATCCAGCACCCCTAAACCATGCCTATATCCGTCACCAAGTGCTCCGCCATCTACCCAGGAAGGGCTGTCTTCTCCATTTCCTCAAATCCTCACGGTGAGAATGAGTATTTGATCAAAATATCATCATGAATTAATGAAATTGATTATATGCCTTTCAATTTTTACAACTAATTGATTATTGTAATTTTTTGCAGAGATATCAATTTGGAAATCCACCTGGGAGTGCCAAGAGGGACGAGGGTGACTTATAGACCCATACTTTAGATCGATCATGATGTTGTTTTTCCATTATGTCATTTATGGGCATGATATTCCATTATTTATGTTGGAAATGAAGTTCTATTTTGTAAAAAAGAAACATGTATAGTTGGACCTATTTTGAATAAAAATACATAAATTTATACTTTTGTTTATGACAACATCTTCATTGAATTTTAAATCCTTATGTGGATGCGATGTTATATTCTATCAATGTGACATTACTTTTGATAAATAGTTGTAACGGATTTTGCTTTTATTATTTACAAATTATCAAGTTTATAAGTTAAGTTACTTTTATATTTATATCTTATTTGATATTTAAAATGTAATCTTAAGACTTATACCTCGCACCTCAAGATTAATTTGTGTAAAAATACATATGCCTTTCAAACTTGATACTAGATAAAAAAACACTAACCACACATTACAATCCAATATCACTTTAAAAATATTCTTACCAAGACTCTTAACAAATATGTAACCGTAGATATTTTTATCATAAGCTACCATACAATAACGACTCTTAAGTATAAACAAAATATATATCGAAAAAAAATATGAAAGCTTAAATATATTTTCACATCCTCGACCCTAGAATATTCATTTATTTGTTTACATATGAATTATAGTTTATAGTTTATGTTCATATTCCATAGATTTTACATGTGAGAATCAACCCAATTAATAAACATGTACTTTTCTTTCTTTCTTTTTTTTTTTTTTTTTTTTTTTTTTTTTTTTTTTCCAGCTGGTTCACGGACCTTGGTCAGTTGATCCACTACTCCAGGTTTGAGAAATCAGGGTGGACCCCACCCGAAGGGGGTCCACCCCTCTGTCACCACAGACCTAACCCCAAGAGCTTTCGGGTTTCGACCCTGTGACCTCCCATTGGCGAGGCCCCGACTTGACCGATTGAGCTAACCCTTGGGGCTTATAAACATGTACTTGTTATTTAACCTCTTTAACCTTTATTGATTTTTTTTTGTTTTATGGTGTTAAGGATGTGATTGGAGAAGAGGGAATATTAAGATTACCAAAATAAAATTACAATTGAAATAGTAAGGAAGTATAAAGTTAAAAGTTGTAAATTTAAATTTTGAAATGGTTAATATTCCAAAGTGAAATGTTGACTTTTAAGAGTGGAAATATCAATGGATAGAAGTATGTATTTGGAATAAAAAAATGTGAATTCCATTAATTTCAAACCTCCAAACTGTGAATTTTGATTTCTAAAGCGTTAAGTGTCATGTTTTGTTGCAAAAATATAAATTTTGATTTCAAAGTTGTTATTTTAAATTAAAAAATAGTGAATTTCACTTTCAAAAATAAATTTGTCATTTCCAAAAGTGTCCATGGTAATTATGAAGTTGTGAATTTTGATTTTAAAATATTTATTAATTTCAAAAATTTAATTATGAAGTTGTGAATTTTGATTTCAAAAATATTTATTAATTTTAAAACTTTAATATTATTAAATTTGAAATAATAAGTAAAATCTAAACTAAAACATTATGAGTTTTAATTTTAAATGTTAATATTAGCTGTTTTGAAGTGTAAATTTGGATTTTCAAAGTAGTGATATTGGTTTTGAAAATGCCAATTTTTAAAATAATTTAAAATTACAAAAACGAAACGCATATACAGAAGATATGCACATATGCATATACGGAAGATATGCACAATTTCTGTATATGCACACATTCTGTATATGGAATTTGCGCATCTACGATGCAAATACATAAACGACGTGCACATTCAGGAAAGTTAGGGATATACGGAAGATATCCGCATATCTTCTGTATATGCGCATATCTTCCGTATATGCACAATTTCCGTATATGAAATTTTTACATATCTTCGTTTATGTATCTGTATCGTAGATGCGCAAATTCTATATACAGAAATTGCACATATACGGAAATTGTACATATACGGAAGATATGCGCATATACGGAAATTGGGCATATACAAAAGATATGCGCATATCTTTCGTATATCCCTAACTTTCCTATATGTGCATATCTTTCGTATATGCACGTCGTTCATGTATCTGCATCGTATACGCACAAATTCCATATACAGAAATTGCGCATATACGGAAATTGTGCATATACGGAAGATATGCACATACAGGAAAGTTAGGGATATACGGAAGATATGCGCATATCTCTCGTATATCCCTAACTTTCATGTATGTGCATATCTTCCGTATATGCACATCGTTTATGTATCTGCATCGTATATGCGCAAATTCAATATACAGAAATTGCGCATATATGGAAACTATGCATATATGGAAGATATGCGCATATACAGAAGATATGCGCATGTCTTTCGTATATCTCTAACTTTCCTGTATGTGCATATCTTCCGTATATGCATGTTATTTATGTATCTACATCGCAGATGCGCAAATTCCATATACAGAAATTGCACATATACAGAAATTGTGCATATACGGAAATTGGGCATATACAGAAGATATGCGCATGTCTTCCGTATATCCCTAACTTTCTTGTATTTGCATATCTTCCATCTATGCACGTCGTTCATGTATCTGCATTGTAGATGCGCAAATTCCATATACAGAAATTGGGCATATACGGAAGATGTGCGCATATACGGAAACTGGGCATATACGGATGATATGCGCACGTCTTCCGTATATTCCTAACTTTCTTGTATGTGCATATCTTCCGTATATGCACGTCGTTCATGTATCTGCATCGTAGATGCAAAAATTCTATATACAGAAATTGCGCATATACGGAAACTGTGCATATACAAAAGATATGCACATATACGAAAATTGGGCATATACGGAAGATATGCGCATGTCTTTCGTATATCCCTAACTTTCCTGTATGTGCATATCTTTCGTATATGTACTTCATTTATGTATCTGCATCGTATACGCGTAAATTCAATAAACAGAAATTGCGCATATACGGAAACTGTGCATATACGGAGGATATGCGCATATACGGAAATTGCGCATATACGGAAGATATGCGAATATCTTCTGTATATCCCTAACTTTCTTGTATGTGCATATCTTCCGTATATGCACGTCGTTCATGTATCTGCATCGCAGATGCGCAAATTCCATATACAGAAATTGCGCATATACAGAAATTGGGCATATACGGAAGATGTGCGCATATACGGAAACTGGGCATATATGGAAGATATGCGCATGTCTTCCGTATATCCCTAACTTTCATGTATGTGCATATCTTCCGTATATGCACGTCGTTCATGTATCTGCATCGTAGATGCGTAAATTCTATATACAGAAATTGCACATATACAGAAACTATGCATATATGGAAGATGTGCGCATATACGGAAACTGAGCATATACGGAAGATATGCGCATGTCTTCCATATATCCCTAACTTTCATGTATGTGCATATCTTCTATATATGCACGTCGTTCATGTATCTACATTGTAGATGCGCAAATTCTATATACAGAAATTGCACATATACGGAAACTGTGCATATATGGAATATATGCGCATATACGGAATATATGCACATATACGGAAGATATGCGGATGTCTTCCGTATATCCCTAAATTTCCTGTATGTGCATATCTTCCGTATATGCACGTCATTTATGTATCTGTATTGTATATGCACAAATTCTATATACAGAAACTGTGCATATAGAAAGATATGCGCATATACGGAAATTGGGCATATACGGAAGATATGCGCATGTCTTCCATATATCCCTAACTTTCTTGTATGTGCATATCTTCCGTATATGCATGTCATTCATGTATCTGCATCGTATATGTGCAAATTCCATATACATAAATTGTGCATATATGGAAACTATGCATATACGGAAGATATGCGCATATACGAAAATTGTGCATATACGGAAGATATGCATATGTCTTCCGTATATCCATAACTTTCTTGTATTTGCATATCTTCCGTATATACACATCGTTCATGTATCTGCATCGCAGATGCGCAAATTCGATATACAGAAATTGCGCATATACGGAAACTGTGCATATACGGAAGATATGCGCATACGGAAATTGGGCGTATACGGAAGATATGTGCATGTCTTCCGTATATCCCTAACTTTCCTGTATGTGCATATCTTCTGTATATGCACGTCGTTTGTGAAATTCCTCCTTTGTTAAATACTGTAAAAGATTGTCCAAAATTAAAAAGGTAATTATTAAAATTATTAAATTTTACGAGTTGTTTCTTTTTATAATTTTATAATTCTTTACCTAAATTCTATGATGAGTTTAACGATATTTATATAATTCATTATATAAAAATATTGTAAGAAAAAAATAAATTATATTAATAAAATTATAAAAAAGAACTATAAGTTTTATATGGCCATGATTGTAAAAAAAAAATTGCATTTCCTGCATTTTCATGATAGCTATTATCAAGTTAGATAATAGGAATTACAAGGATTGAGAAATAATGCAAAATCATGATAATGTTATGGAATTCAATAAGAGAGATTTATTTCTGATAGACTATTACAAAAAAAATTGACACTGTTTTGGTAATCGTTAAATAAATTTCTACTCTAGAGATAAATACAGAGAAATTTTAACCTTAATTAAAAACCTGTTAATTTCAATATCAAGCCTTCCTACAATTATCTAAGGCTACCTAAACTTTAAATTTAATATGCTTCATAAAATTCAAGTCTCAATACCTCCGCCTACTAAACCCACAGCCACTTGAAATACTAAACTAATATATGCTTGCCTTACCTTTTGTTAAGCCACATTGAATTTGGTTGGTAAGTTATTGCCAATCTTTTTAGCTATAGTTATAGCTTCAAATGGAATCCGAAGTAGATCCAGTTGTCCTTAGATGAAGTAATTGCTATTTTTTATTTTATTTTAAATATTTTGTTTTATTTGTTTATCGACAAATAAATAACAATTTGTTTATGTTTAACAAATTGAATTTGGTTGGTAAGCTATTGCCAATCTTTTTAGTTGTAGCTATAGCTTCAAATGGAATCCGAAGTAGATCAAGTTGTCCTTAAACGAAGTAATTGCAATTTTTTATTTTATTTTAAATATTTTGTTTTATTTGTTTATCAACAAATAAATAGCAATTTGTTTATGTTTACCAAATTGCCACTTGAATAATAGTTCTCAAATTATGTAACATCGAAATATTCTCAATTTTCTATGAAAATCCGAGAGAATGTTATATTTTAACTTCATAAAAAATGCCTTGTTTTCCGGCAATGATAGGAACATTATAATTAGGCATCTCTACCGTGTCTTCTTTGGAGTAAGACAAATTGTGTTTTTCAAACTGTGTGAATACAGTTCATTAATTTAAAACGATGTTAATTTTATTTATTTTTTATATATTTGAATATCTATAAGATGTACACTTTCAATTGTTTTTGTTATTGGGTTTTAGATAGTCTAATTTTTTAGTAATCAAATCTGAATTTAAATTTAATAGCTATAGTTTATGAATGTAAATTTCTAGATGCGCCAAAATTATTTATACTTTTAAAAACTCAAGTTATATAATAAATTAGATTATTAAAATTAAATCAAAATATTAAAAAGTTATATTGCATTGTTTGTCGTACAGAGTTTGAGATAGATTAAGCTTACTGGACTGTAGATAGGGAAGGTAACAAAGTGGCTTGAATATTACTGAATTCACCTATTTTGCTAACTCTGTTCTTTCAGCGAATATACTGACGTAGCTCAACTAGATTTGTGGATGCCACTTCATAAATGCAACAGTGGTATTGGAAAATATTTTGTCATCCTTCTAAATAAATACCTTTGCTTTTATATGGCACCTTTTAAAACGAGGATACCGAACGTCCCAGCAATGGAATTCGAACAAACATAAGACATATTTCTTTTGTTTGTTTTAGTTGTAAATGCCACACTTGTTTTTAGCACTTGGTATATATATGTAAATATATATATGTGTGTGTGTGTGTTGGGGGGCGTGTTTATATCTGTTTGATATAAGTCTAAGTGAAACACAAATTTAGTAAAAAAAAATTATAAACAATATCTTAACCATATATCTCATCATCAACTAATCTAAATTATAAATTAACTATAATATATAATCCCTCTTTTTTATTTTCCAAGAGCCGCCCATCCCAACGAAAATATAATATTACTTCCATTTTCTGAAAAGGAATGCTTGCTCGGTAAATCAGTTTAATGTGCAGGGTGTTTCAAAGAAAGTTGCAAATATGGTTGTAAGTGTTAATGTACACGATTATAGTTGAGACCAAAGGTAAAGCGCCCCAACTTTCATCCCAACCCAACTAAATTATAATATAGGTGCAGTTGTTGACAAGGAGTACTGTCCTAAAAATGGGTCCTCAAAAATGAGTTTAATGACCATGGTATTGGAGGGAAGGTAGTAGATATGCCTATAAGGGTTAATGTACATAGTTATAATTGTGGGTGAAGATAATAATTAATTTATTTTATTTTTTTGCCTAAAATTTAATGATTTTTTTTTTATAAGATTGTAGGTTTTTTATTAAATTATATTCAAAATTTTTATAATGCAATTTTTTATTGGGTAAATTATATTTTTGAATGTATAAATAAATTTTGTTCTTCAATACTAATTTGTTTTAGTGAGATTGTAAATTTTAGTCAAATTATTTATAGTATAATATCATTTATAAAATACGTTGTTCTTTAATCATATAAGTTTAAATTTAGAACATTGATAACGCATATTGCTTATAATCATTCTCTCTCCTAATATCTATAATTTGGCTTAACACTTATCATTTTCTTGCAGATTGACACACGATTTGCTTGCTTGTGCAGAGCCTAACCCCACGGTTTACAGAGAACAAAAACAATCATTTTTTCTTTAGTGGGTGACTGGCAAACTTTAGTGAATTGCCTTCACCTCTGCATTTTTTTCCATATAGTTCGGATTGTTTTAATAATCAATATTAGTAGAGCAATTACTTAGCCTTTACTTTAAAATTTTTTACATTTCACACATAGCTTAATTAAGGGGAAAATTAAGTGGCCATAATCCACACATTTTTTTAATTTGTGTTGCTATTTTACCAAGTCACATAGCTTAATTAGCAAAAGAGTAAGTGGCCCATAATTCCCTCATATTTTTTACTAACCAAAGCATCTTTACTTCATTAGCATTGGGACTAGGAACTGGTGTTATTAAAGAAAGGGAGTAGCCCCTGCTTCCCTTGCGTCTTTTAGACGATCCTGGCTTGCATCTGAAATCTTTCTCAAAGCACTCAGTTTTTTATCTCCTTTTTAGGCTCACATAGTGTAATAGGAAGGAAGTAAGTGGCCCATCAACCACACATTATTTTATTTGCAGGTAAGGAACAAACATAATTTAGTGTAACTAGACGAATTTGAAAAGGACCTTCTTAGGAGTCGGATCTTCTTAGGAGTCGGACCTTTGATAAGATTTGTCTTTGTGAGAGACCTACCTTTGTGTCATCTCTTTTCAAATTTCGAGAAAGTTTGTTGTTTAAAGCCTTGAATTTCATTCTTGAGAAAAAGGACAAAAAGATTTTGGTTTTTGTTTTGATTAGTTTGTAATTCTGTACGAACTGATCCTTGATTGCATTTTGATCGAGTAAAACATCCTAGAATCACATTTGATAAGATTTTTTCCTCATTGACTTTGTTTTTAGGTAATTTACTTTTAAGTTTGCTTTTAAGTAAAATTGCTTTGATTTTCATAGATTTGTTAAAATTGTTTTTGGTAAAATAGTTTTATATGCTTTCTTAGTATAGGAAAAATATAAAAGTCTTTTGGAAAAAAGTTTGCTTTAAGTAGTATTTGAAGTTTTTGAAAGAAAAGGAAATTTTCGTGAGTAATTAGTGGTCATGAGTTGTATGCGTCGGAAAAGATAAAGAGATTGTTTCTTTGATTGTCTTGGCTACGAAAGTTGTCATTTTATAAATTTTGCATTCTCTCAACTCTCTTAGTTAGGATATTCATTGAAAAAGGCAAAATAGTTTAAATCATCCTAGGTGCATTTTTTAGTGGATTTGAGTCGAGTCTACACACCATTTAGTTTCATTTCCACTACCTTTTGACTTAAAGAACAATCATAAAATTAACGCTTAAAGTAAAATTGACGTAGTAACTTTTTATTTACTAGGGCTTTGAAACACCAATATAGTTCAGGCTAGTGTCTTGGAGTAGGAGAGTAATTAACTCTCCAAGACAGTAAAACCAAACAAGTAGCTCATCTTGTGGTAGGATAAATCCAATTGTTACAATTACGCTATAGGAAAGCTCCTCTTAAAGGAGAAGCACGAGATCGTGTCCGAACCAGTGAGGGGATCAATCCTCCTTCATTGGGAACGACGCCAGATATACACGTACTACAAATGGTAAACCTCAGATTATTGTCAAGGAGCCTGGGGTCACTTGTCGGTAAACCTTGGATTATTGTCAAGGAGCCGGCAAGGGGATTGAGCTTGCTACTCTGCCCTTGCGTGTGTATCGGATCATAGACTGTTCCCCCAGGTGTATTTGTTGTTGTTGGTGACCTTAGTGACCATAATCTTTAGGGCTCTACCTGAGGTGACAGTGGAGGGAAGATCCCACTGTACCTGGAACAAACGTCGGCTAGACTCACTTGGATTTTCTAGGGGGTTCAATTCACTCGAGACGGTTAAAAGTGGAGGAACTTGGTCCAGTCTATTCATTAAGCAGGTTGTCGGGGTAACTGTTTCACCCACCACTTCTGCACTGAATTCGACGACGTTGGATTTCATCACCAACTAGTGTTTTCGGTCTGGAAGGTTACTGTTTGCGTATGGTTTGACGCCCTAGATTCTTTAGGCGTCTGATTCAAATTTGTTTGGTTCTTTAGAGACTTTAGGTGGTTTGATTTGAGTTTTTACTTTGTCTGCGTGTGCAGTAGTTTAAAAGTTTTTAACTGTGGCTGAATTACCGAGACAGTCCCCTACCAGTCGGGGCAAGTCTCCTGAAGTTGTCACCGTGGCCGATTTGTTGAGGAGGTCTCGTAGACTTCGAGGCCAACCTCCCGAAGAGGTCCCGAGTCATTTCGAAGGTTGGAAAGTCCTTGTAAATCCTAGTGGCAGTAGAGTAGGTTCACCTGAAGAAGGAGGTTCACCTGAAGAAGGACAGTCTTCAGTGGTAGTTCATCCGGATTACCAAGGTTTAGAAACAGGTTATAATCCTGAAGCTGTTGCAGTTTCAGAGCTTACTGGTAGTTTTTCATCTGCTAGTGATATAGGCGAAGAACCTGACGTATCTGAACCTGTTACTCCTACTTCTAGTGTTCCGGATTCACCAAGGGTAGAAAGAGTTATCACCGAAAATCTTCCTTCTAGTTTGATTGCTATTGCACTAGTCATCCTTCTATAACTTTCCAACATATGCTGGAGTAAACAGATTGTAACTTGGGTAATTTTTCTAACTGAAAATAGGAACATACTTGTGTATTAGCAGGGTGGTTACGAGGTCCCTAGAAGTGATGAATTTGAATTTTTATTGGTTTTATATACAGTATTAGGTTTTTTCTCATGTTTTCTGTGAATGACATGGGTGAATTTTATCCTACACCCACTAGGTTATCGATATGTAATTTCGGTAATTTTGATTTCAAAAGATATTTTAAAGAAATGCAATGATTTCATTTGTGTATTCAATAAACACAAGATTTTATAATTGAGTAAAATATTCGCCATGCCTGGTGAGAGATTCGCCAAAAAATTATATATACATATTATATTATTGATAAAATGGCCTTCCATTTTTCCTATATAACATGGAGATTCGCCCATTTATTATATATATAAATTTAGGAGGGGTTCTTAAAATTTTCTCTGTACATGGTTAGTCTAAACTTGTCAGAGATATTTAAGCTTATTAATATCTTACTTATCGTACAATGTCATCTAAGATCCCCTGAATATTACTTAATCCCAAAGTGGTTTACGTGAAAAGTATAAAATATTTACTTAAAAATGAGACTTCCATGTTTAGTACGCTATGCATTGATCAAGACCATAATATTTACTCAAACTAAATTATTTTCAATGCAATTTGTACAGGTATTTTAAGAATGAATAAGTGGGGGAAGATTAACGAGTTGGAAGTTGAAGACCCAGAAGATATGATACATTTTTCAGCAGAAGACTTAACATGGACAGAGATTGGGGGGGACCAAGTTGCGGTGATTCCATATTGTCGACTTGATGATTTCATAAGTGGAGAGGAATCAAATGAAAGTTCACCCACTCGATTTCTTCTTAAGAAACATCGAAGTAGAGGAATAGAGGATATCACACGCACCAATTACTCAACATACCTGGAGTACAGTGTGTGAGTCTCTATATGCTTTTTCAAGATACGTATAATTTTTTCAATATGCATAAATATTATATCTAATTTGTAGTAATTTTTTTACGTACAGTTATTGGTGTTCATATGGCCCACAATCAACAAGGATAATTAGGAGTGCATCATCAGATCCAAAGACAAACCGCAATCGACATGAAAGTATTAAAGTTGGTTGCCAATGTCACTTCTTTGTGCGACGACTTCAAATGAGACCAGATGATGTTGTAATAACATATACTGCATGTAGACATATTGATAAATCCAATGTTATTTGTCATGGGACAGATGCAATCGGTAGGCCCATGAGATTCAATTATGCACCACATTTAAGTTGGGATATGCGATCTAGTGTCCAACATTTCGTTAAAACAGGTTTTAATGTTACAATGATATGGGACAAGTTCATCTATGATGTGAAGGATGGATCTGGTGAGTTATACACAGGGAAGCCTCGAGATACCTACATGACAAAAAAAGATATAAGTAACATTTAAAATGATATCATAAGGCTAGAGTATGTTAAAGATCAAAGTGATCCAAAGAGTGTGGAGTGCTGGTACAAGGAAAACCCAGAGAGTTTTTTCTTCTACCAAAAACAAGATCTTGTTGAAAATATCCCTTTTATTATAGGCATACAAACAAAGTGGATGTGTTCAATGATGCTGAAATACTCTCACAATACTATTATCTCAATGGATTCAACCTTTACTACAAATAAGTACGGGGTGAGTACATATTTATCCTAAATCCGATTCATTTATTTAACCCCATATTAATGCATGTATCTTATATAAATATAATTATGCATATTTTTTGTAATGCAGTATAAACTTTACACCTTAATGGTTTTCGACGAACATCACAATGGGGTTCCAATAGCTTGGGTGATATCATCACGCAATACTATAGCTGATCTTTCTAAATGGATGTTGGCCTTACTTGCAATTGGAAACAAAGAGCGACCAGATTGGCATGTTCTTGCCTTCATCATGGATGATGCTACTGCTGAAATTGAAGCATTAAGGTGATGTGTTTATTATTTTTATAAGAGGCATAAAAAATATTGTTAATGTATAATCTCTCTAAAAATTATGTTAATGCAAGTCTGCAATCAAGTGAAAAGTATTATTATGTGTGTGGCATTTTCGTCGTGCATGGTTGAAAAAATGTTGGAAACAAGGTCAAAGGGAGGGAAAACCAAATACGCATTTTTCGTGGATTAGGTGAAATCATGCACATGTGTAAAGATGATGAATCTGTGCGAAAGAAAGTTGAAAGCTTATTTGAAGAATTCAGTGAACAAAAAAGATTTTTGGAATATTTTAGAAATACTTGGCTGTCCAACAACAAAATATGTAAGCTTCTTATTGGTGGTTTTAATGACTCTATTTTTCATGTCATATGTATACTTATTAATATATAACTAATAAATTTCTTTCTACAGATATGTGGGCAAAAGCATACAGAAATTTTCCACATTCAAATCAAGATACGAACAACGCCATTGAATCTTACCATCGGTATATCAAGGAAAGGTACCTATGTGAGAAGAACAATGCATGCCACAGAAGGTTGATTGGTTAATCTATGTTTTGTTGACAAAGGTTGTATTATTTTACAATCATATGCACCATTTAAAAGAAGCGGTTTTGTACGACCCAGAAAAATACAGGAACAACTAAATTCATCCAAGTGTAGAGCTAAGAAAATCCCAAATGAAGATTGTGTGCCTGATGAAAAGAGTAATGACTACTGGGTTCGTAGCCAAAATAAGGATACTAGTGACATTTGGTACAATGTCATATAAGGGTTCTAATCTACACTTCTGCAATTGCAATTGGGCCCTAAATGGAAATATCTGTAAACATGTATTGAAAGATGAGATGTTAGTGAGTAACACTATTTTGGGTGAAAATGTAGCACCTGGTGTCACTGATCCCATGACAGAAAGGCCTAGAATTTTATTTGATTTGAATGAAACACCTATATTGGTCCTAGAAATCCAAATAGAGCTTTTGCCATGCTTTGATTCTTCTCCCAATCTGAATTATCATAATGAAACAAGCATTGATAATTTAGAGAATTTCTCATACGATGTTGAATCGACCAATGTACGACAAGATAGTGCATTCTCTAAACACGATGAGATGAAACGTGTTACTCATCAACTCTTGAGAAATTGAGATCCATAATACCTACAAATTTGGAACAGGCATATGCATTGAACAACTTGTTGACAAAGCATGTCAAGAATACAACAAAATGTTTTTCAATACTATAACTCCATCCAAGATCACCACCAAGAGAAAACATAGTTTCTTGAGTCCAGTACATAAAAAGAGGCGATGTGGTCGCAAGTCAAAATCAGGGACAGATATTCTACAATTTGAAAGGGTTGGACGAGTTCATGCAAGGAAAAAAAGAATGATGAACAATTGGAGTCATCTCTCAAAAACAAGGAATGTGGACCACGTGCCTAAGATAATTCAAGATTCTATTATACGCAATATTGGTATGGAAATTTCATGTTATGCATTGTTTTGTGTTAAATGCGATATATTATCATGTTCAACAGCTTTGCATGACTATATGAACTATTTTTAATGTTACAGCTGAGGGACCCACATCTCACAAACATTCCAAGTTGTCGAATTCGTTTATTCGATGAACATGCTACTGAAAAAAGATCTAGCATTGGGAACACTGCTTCAGCGATTAATACCCCAATATCCTCCCCAAGGGTGCTCCCCCCTATTGTTGAACCAATTAAGATGTATCATCGCCCACACCCACCACCTTTTTCCTCCATAATT